>JALNQA010000037.1:0-362779 GCA_028456235.1 Ophiosphaerella narmari | reverse complement strand
CTTATTAGTAACTTAGTACTTTATATATTACTAAGTACTTATTAGTAACTTAGTACTTTATATATTACTAAGTACTTGTTAGTAACTTAGTACTTCGTGTATTACTAAGTACTTGTTAGTAACTTAGTACTTTATATATTACTAAGTACTTGTTAATTACGTATCTATATTATAATCTACTACGTTATCCTATTTATAGTCTAAGTAGTCCTTATAGCTACGCTAATCCTCTAATAGTTCTATTAGCTCTAAGTCTTATATAGAGTTGTTACCTATAATAACTAGATAAAATTATATTAGATAGGAACCTAAAGTTTATATTAAAGTATTAGTAGGTTTTTATAATAAAACTAGGAATTAAGCTAAGAATATTAATAAGCTTTTACTTTTAAATAGATAGAGCTATAAAATAACTTAACTAGATAGTAGAATAGTATCTAAGGTACTACCTTAACTATAAATAAGATAATTAGGTAATACTACTACTACTAGCCTAATTTACTTATAATATAGTATACTATAGTATAATAAGAATAATACTATACTATATAAACTATAGGTATAATCTTATAATAGAGAATAACTTAATTAATATAGAGATATATAGCCTAAGTATATAGTAGAGTATAGTAAGGATCTAGGAGATTTATAAATAGCTTAAAATAGATACTAAATTAGTAAATATAACTATAGAATAAAACTATAATAAGAAAAGAACCTAGAAACTATAATTTAAGAAAGGAGATAAGGTCTAGCTATAATAAAAAATATTAAAAGTACTAAACTAAGTAATAAACTAGACTACGTTAAAATTAGTCTATATAAAATAGATAAATAAGTTAGAAAAAATAACTACTACCTTAAACTTCCCTTAATAATAAAGGTCTACTTAACCTTCTACGTTTTATACCTAGAAAAGGTACTATAAGATGTATAACTAGTAGCTTATAATATAGCTACCTATAGATAAGATAATAAAGAATAGGAAGTAGAAGAGATCCTAGTATAACGCTAGCGTAATAGAAAAAACTACTACTTAGTTAGCTAGTAGAGAATAGACGACAAGGGTAAGCTATAAGAAAATACCTAGTAACTAGAAGATAACTTTAACTACCTTAAACTACTAGAGGAGTTCTAAAGTTAAAATCCTCTAGCCTATCTTATAGTAACTTAAAAAACTTATTAAAATTTCTTAAAGGATAAGCGCTATTAGAGATAGATAGAGAGGTACCTAAGGAGGTAGTATTACCTAGAGGAGAGTAACCTACTTCTACCTTAGTAGTATTAAGCTCTACCTTAACTATGTAAGACTAAGTAGAGGACTATTTATTATTATACTCTATTAACCTATAAAGATAAGATAAGTAAGTATAATTCTCTACTAGCTTACTTAATAGTTTAGTAATCTAAGTATAAATATACTTATAATTAGCCTTAGCCTTATAGATCTAAGTAGATAATTTATCTTAAGCCTAGTTAACAGCTCTCTCTAAGAGACCTAAGTTAGGATACTTATATAATAATAGAACACGTATACTCTACTATAGAAACCCCTAGATAGAAATAATAATACTAAATATTAGCGTTAATATACGCCTTATACGCCTTACTATCCTTCTTAGATACTATATACTACAACCCTTTACTAGCGTAGTAGGAATAAGATATTACCTTAGTACTATTGCAATAAATACGAGCAACAAGGGTACACTTGTAGAGTATAGATTTAGAAGGTATTAGAGAATAGACCTTAAGAGAAACTATATAGATCTAAGACGCTAATAACCTAGATCTAGAACGGAACAACGTGTCCCTAATAGGAGGAGGGGATAGTGTTAACGTAGTTTATAAGCGAGCCGCGCATACAAGTAAGCTACGCACCTAACTAACTTTGCGCACCTCTTTAAGCGTACAACTTAACAACGTAGTAGAGTAGAGAGTATATATTTATATAATAAATTAAGTAGTAGCTTCTCTATCTTTCTTATATATACGCGAGTTGTGCCTAGTCTCTCTGCACCTCTTATAGCGTGCGCGAGCCTAGCAACTCGAGCCTAAACGCCGCCTACTCTCGCGCTGTTTACGATTAATCTAGTAATTAGCCTCTAGTTAAGTAATTATATCCTCTCCTTGTCCCTTTATTAAGGTCCTATACTTCTAAATCTACTTCTTCTTCTACAATTTACGCTTGCTAGCTGCTTTATTAGCTCTCTCAAGACTAGAGATCTAATCGCGCATTAACTTAGCTAATAGCATTATTTTATAAGCTCCCTTTTTAAGTTAATTAATTGCGTTAATAATTAACGCTAGCGACGAGCTCTTGTAACAGCGTACGCGCTCACGTATAAGCGTTGACTAAGCCTCTAGCTTACGTACGTTACTTAGCGTGCAAGCTACCTAGGGAGCCTCTAGTAGAGTAGCTAGAGTAGGCGTATAGAGCTAGATATTAAGCCTTAAGGTTACTACTTCTAGCTAAAATAGAACAAGGCTAGTAGCTTAAAAAGCTAAGTAAATATTTACTCTTGTAAAGGCCTAGTAAAAGGCTGCGTAGAAGGCTAGTAGGAATTTAAGTTTAGTAATGTAATTAATATAGTTCTAGACTAGGCCCTTAACTTAACGGCTATACGCCTTCTTTAGTAGGGAGAAGCAGCTAACATTAAGAGGCTAAAGTAAGTAAGATAAGTAAGCTAGCATACAGAGCGTATAGATGTTGTTCTCCTTGTAGAGCTCGTAGAACTCAAGAGTATGGTGGCTTCCGTAGCTATTAAGTATAAGTAGCCGACGCGTACTAACTACTTAGTTCTTTGTATGCTCGTTAAAGTGCTTAAGCTAGTTAATAGCTAGCTTGTCTGTTGTCTAGCTATTGTCGCTAATTGCGATAGCCTAGTCTCGTGGGATACAGTCTTCCTCGTACTAGGTAGAGAGGTGGTACGTGCCGGCGAAGATAAGGAACGGTGGGACTACCTAGCCAGCAGCGTTAATTGTAGCGATTGCCGTTGTCTACTTACGATTGCTAGGCTGGATAGCCTTTGGCCTACCTCTCCTCTCTGACCCTGTTACAACGAGTTGAGTTGTAATCTTGCCTATTATAAAGCTAGCCTCGTTAAAGTTGTAGACGTCCTTATTAGCTATCCTATACGTAGCTTTTGTGCGCTGTACTAGCTTAAACCAGCTACTTATAGTAGCTAGGTCTTTATATAAGGCTCGCTGTATATCGTATGGGCGATTGAAACGCGTCGTAAGACTGTCTGTACGCTTGACAAAGTTGCGCGCCTAGTGGATGCCGACAGGGCTGCCTCTACGCTGAGTGAGTAGCTTATCAGCTATCTTACGCACAGCAGCTAGAGTTGGGGCAAAACCACGAGAATCTAGATTAAGAATATAATCGACTATTACCTCCTCCTCTAGCTGGCTGAGCTTCCTTGAGTTGGGCTGGCAATCGCGTCGGGCAGAGACACCAGCGCGTCGCTCACGCAGTGTTGTTGCAGCAACATTGTAGGTTTTGGCTGCCTGCCGATTGCTTGTAATTTGACTTGATTCAATAGATAAGATAGCAAGCTGGATATCTGCTTCGTTTGAAGGCAATTGACGCGCGCAGCGTGGAGCCATTATACAATGAGATAAGATGGGTGCGCAAAGTTGGTTGGGTGCGCGGCTCGCTTGTATGCGCGGCTCGCTTGTAAACCACGTTACGGGTATTAACCCTACATAGAACCTAGAGCTAATTAAACTATTAGAGGACTAGTACAACTACAAGAGCTACTTAGACTATAGATAGGACGATGCAGCAGATTACAACATAGACACGTAGAAGAGTTACGTAGAGACTAAACGAGTACTTCGCGACGCTTGGCAAAGGACGAAGCGCGAAGTCAACTTAGTACTTTGCAACGCTTGGCAAAGGACGAAGCGCGAAGTTAACTTAGCACTTTGCGACACTTGGCGAACGGCTAAGCACGAAGTTACTGTTAGGACTATAGTATATAGAAGGGAGGCTCTACGACTACAGAGGTCTCATAGTCAAGCTCAAGTCTTACCTTAGACCCACTGTCTTACTTGTACACCTGTGACCCCTTCGACCCTCAAGTCCCTCAAGTAACGCTTGCCTATCACCCAACCCTTAGTCATCAAATCGCTGCCATACCCGAACCCCAAGGCCCTTTGTCTAGTCAAGCAACCCGCCTTACAGTAGAGGAGTAGGAGAAAGAGTAGAAGTAGCTTTAAAAAGCTTAAATAAGAGAGCTATAATAGGCTACTTGCTAACGCAAGAAGAAGCTAGCTAAGGAGAAGTATGTAGCGCAAGAGGTAGCCAAGTTTGTAAAGGAGAAGGAGAGAGTAGATGAGGCGGCTTAGCGCGTAGCCTAGCGCGTAGCTATCAACACCAAAAACTCTATACAACCTAGCTAGAGGTAGAAGAGAAAGGCTTCAAGACTATCTACTTAGAAGAACAAGCGTAGAAAACAGGTCGCTGATGCTGTAGCTAGTGAGGAGTCTCGGACAGCTGCATTAGCAGCTCCACTCAAAACTACTCGCTCCGGCCGCAACGCCAGCCTCCCAGCAAAATTTAGATAGTTCAAATTGGTCACAAGCCTCTAGTTACTACTCCACCTCTGCAGTCTCATCTTTGAGATCGCGACTTTGGTGAGGGTGGGGCATCACGCGAACTGGGGCATCACGCGCACAGACACGTTATGGCCGAAGGACTGCCGAGCTGTACTATGGTGTGGTACAGTACTCCTTCTCACCTATTGAAACGAGTCGATCGCGCAATCTTTCACGCAACAACAACCATATGGAGTTTTTTCGGTGCATAATCCATGGCATCCAAGGTGGCCTCAAAGACAATTCGGAAGGATGAGCGATGGCGCAGCGCCTAACCGGGGAAGCGCGAAACCTTGTTCGCCTGTCGGCCCACAGCCCCCGCATTAGTTTGGGATTTCAAGAACTCCTGAGAAAAGCAAATCTTACCGACCTCACAAAATCTGTCGCCTCCAAACTCTAACATGTCACCATTACTCCTAACTTCGTACGAAAATATACCGTCTGCTCAACGGTGAACCTTTCAAGGCCCAATCAATAAGAGTCTTTTGCGCCCGTCATCCGAACATTCAGCTCAACTCTCATCATCATGACTATCTCAATGATATTCTTTTACACGCGGCGTCCAGATTTCTCTTTCGAGGAATTCAAAACATACGTTGAAGAAAAGCACCACCCAATCATCAAGGAGGTTTTTGGTCCTCTTTATCCGGTAGCTTTTCCTCGCAAATACGTAGAACGGATTGGGTCCGGAGCTGGCGACCGTTTAGGAATGCCCCACGTGTCAAAAAAAAAAAACCATCCAGAAGCCCCCGTTGTTCTTGTAGGGTCGGTAGCCGAACTTGGATGGGACCTGATGGCTGAAATGGTATTTCGAGATGAGCTACACATGCACCAAGCAATAGCCGCGATTAATACTGAGCAAGGGCAAAGAATCAAGGATGACGAGGAAAATTTTGCTGATGTGGACAAGTTGAAGATTGTTTTGATGGGCGAGTGTTACTCTTAGGCGTCTAAGATATACAGCACAGTCAACCTCGGACCTTCAACAGCACCCGTTACGACCACATACAGCAATCAGCCCCTCGAACCCACCCCCTCAACATCCACCCTTATCGCTCCAGATACCCTTTCGGCAATCACTACATATTATCAACTTCTGGAGGCCCAACCCGAAGCTCGCCGAAGCGAACACACCAGCTGCCTTTGAAGCGAGAGCTAGATATCTCTTATTTCGCACAACTTTACAAGATGGATCGAGCGTCTCAGGCCCGGGCACACCCCACCCCTGAGGATTTGGAACCAGTCCGAGTCTTAAACCGCCCCTATCTATCTCTTCCTTTTCGTCACTGAACCTATGGCGGCGATGTGTTGTGTCGGCTCATGTCGCGTGTCCGGCCAGAGGGCAGTTTATTAGGATGTGTCTACTATTGAGCAGGTGGCAGGGTTGTTTTATATAGAAGTACCCTCGCACATTTTGTGTCGCTCTATAGAAGATTATTTTGAATCGTTTTTGCTCGGTCGCAGGCTTAATCTGCGTGCGTCAAATAATTTCCTTATTGAGTATGCAATCAACGTGCTACATATCAGTCGCACGGATCCTTCCAACCCCGCACGCTTGTAGTGCGACTCTTATACTTTGGTAAGTTGCCCATCAAGGCGCTCAATTTTGTTATCATGTGTTAATCGCTACGTATCGTACATTGCATGCCAAATTTGGGATATTGTCCATAATAAAGGAAGCCAGGTTTCATGTCCTGCGTATCCAAGCATCCTGTCATTATTCCCACTCCCCCGACTGAGGATGGCTTTTCAACATCTCATCACCTCCGGTCATGTTGCTCAGTGGTTACTTCATCCACGTCGCGTGTGATGCTCCGTGGCGACATCCCTGGTGAGTTTGGCGGAATTGGACTCAGTCGGTGAGTATACGACGTCGATGTCGACGCATGATTGGCTGCATTGTCGTAGTTTTGTTGCTTCGTGAGCTGCCACTCTGGCAAAGAATCTTCTTGTGCGCCTAATGACTGTTTCTCAGCATGTCTAGCCCGTCTACGGCGGAAGCCGAAGAACCAGATGAGAAACGCTATCATAGATACAAATGCCACGCTACCAACAGTCGCGCCTGCAATGGCTCCTGCCGATGCCGATGATGATGATGATTTTTCAAGTTCCTCCTCGATCAAAGGTGTTGATGTAGGGGTCACCGTTGGGCTAAAAACCCGCACACTTGGAGTGGCAGTAGGCGCAGCTGTTGGAGGCGTTCGATAGACTATGAATTCTGAAGCGCCCCAACCACCGCCGCAGAAAACACAAGTTTTTTCATTGGGATCCGGCACTGGGGGTGGCCAGATTGAGCGCAAGGTCTGAGTTATACATGTGTGCCCCCCTTCAGTGCTAAATGCAATCAGTAACTGTTTAAAGCGGTCGCATAAAAAGATGAACTTACCAGCCATAGACCATTTTGCTATCGAAAGGGCCCGAAGCGATATTACTATTGCGTGAAGAAGAACTATAACTCCTAGGAGTATGCGGATCTTCGGGTGGATCAAGGTTTGTGCAGGCAGTGTAGATGATATCGGAGCAGCCGTAGTAGGACCCAGACTGAGTAAAGTATTTGTCGGCATATGAATCGGTACATCCAGTCATCGTCCCTTCCCTACATTAGCTCGAGCTTTGAGAAGAAATACTGGATTGTCGCACATCCGCCACCACCGGCAAAGTAGCCAACATATCTAGGATTGTCCGTTGCGGTGAGCGGATCTATTGAGCTCCTTCCTCCGGCCATTTTATACCAAGAAAGGTATCAGAGTGTGTATCAGGGACTTGGTTCGGTCGATGAACGTAAGTAGGCGCGTTTATGGGCGAGGCTGAATCGAACAGAACTAAAGTCGAGAGGCAACAGACGGGTGTTAAGACCCGCTAGACATAGGATTTCCTGTACCGCGCGCAACCTATGTTACGACGACACACATAGATGTCACAACTGCCCAGACATGGTTTCCATAGAAAGCGTTAGATTGCGGGACACCTATTGGTAAATAGTGTCTGTGGGCCTACCTCGCCGCATGCGCCCCAGAGAAAACACGCCGTCAGGTGCGGTCAGATAATGCTGTTCATCAATAGAGACGAATCGGAGGCTGTTTAAATAGCCCCCAAGAGGCGTGCATGCATCGTTGTGGCACAGTAGACTATTGACCGACGATCTCGACCTCCGGAGTGTGACGTAAATAGCCAGAATCTTGCACAAATTATTGGCAGCAATTAGTCTTGAGATTAATAATTGATATTTTATCTTCCAGCCTCGCTAGCGAGAGAAGAGGCTGGGAGCGAGGTCTCTGCTCTGTCAACCGCACAATGTGGGTGGTGTTGGAATTATGCATTTCAGTCGTGGAGATGGTGCGGTTTCGGAGGCCGCGGCGAAGAACGTCAAATTAAAGTTCCACGGCTCTGCGTCGCAATGTTTATCCTGTTGGTTCAATCAAAACCTGGCCAGAAATATAGTTGTGGTGATGTGCGTTGGCCATCTTCGCGTGGCTGGATTGACTCTCGGCTCTGGTTCCAGAACAGTAGAAGATAGAACTGACGTCAAAAGACGGGTGACTGGTGTTGCGGATACCATCCATGCTGGCGGCTACATGAAGCGCGGGTTGAGCGGATTGGCCAGGTCAATTTTCTTTGCATCATGGCGAGGCACAGCACATTTCATATCTGCAGCATCTAACTAATGTCAGCGCTTAAGGTTTCATATTATTGGTTAAACATGGCTAGAAAATGACTCGTTGGCCCATGGAAGGACCTTCTCTTTATTGAAAGGTAAGTCCTCCTTACGACGAATCAAAAATTGCACGATGTAAAATTTCTCTGAATCGCATACCCTATAATTCTATCGCCGATCGACATGATCATATAGCATCCGTGACCGCACATTGATATAGGGCGGCGGATCCGTGTTCTCAGGATCAACACCCCGTAAAATGGCAAAGGCAGGAGTTTCGCGCCGTATGATCTTGATCTGTTCCTTCGTCCACCTGCGCTCCGCTCTAGCATCTCGATACACTTGTACTCTACCAGCCCAGTTCTGTGTCATGGCAGGCCTGTAGGCATCAGCACGAATTAAAGAAACAGACATTGGTGCAACTCACTCACCCTCCCCTGGCCTTCCTGATTGTGCGCCTGCCTACATCCACCAGGTCGAAGTCGATGTTAAGCCACTTCCTCGATGAATGAACTTCTTCATTTGAAAGTGCTTCGACTACCTCCTTATCGAGCTTCGAGAAGCATAGCCAAAGAAGCAACAATACTGCCAGAACTGCTAGGATCATCGGTTGGAGCACACTCACGCCTTTTGCTTGGGCTAATGAACCAATGGCAAAGGGAAGAGCAGCACCGCCGCCACCACCAAAAGCAGCGGCAAATCCAATCGCTGAGACATGAAGGTAGGATGGTAGGACCTTGGTAGCTGCGACGACAATGGCCGGAAATAATGGGCCGAGGAAGAAGCCTTGTAGTGAGACAAAGATGGCCGAGACGTGGAAAGAAGGCACAAGCCAGAACATGAGCTGGCAGACCATGGCGAGGATGATATACGTCTATCATTATGTCAGCCAGCAGGGAAGAAACAAATCCACTTCTCGAACTTACTAGAACCGCAAGTTTTTCACCAATTTTTGGAGTGACGAAACCGAGGACGAGGCGGCCAACAGTGATACCAGTCCAAAATCCAGTTGCAACCACTCCAGACTCAAACTCTCCTCCCTCACGCTCGCGACGCATGAACGTTACAATCCAGCCGCCCAAAGCAACCTCAGCACCGACATAACCGAGAAGAAAGATAGAAGCGACCCAGGTAACGCGACATTTCAGCGCAGCCTGTAGCCTACTTTCTCCCGGAGTATTAGAACGAGGATTCCGCTCTCGATACACCTGACCCGTCGCCGACCAAAAAGCCCACACCGAGGTAATAACTTCGATGCCAGCGCCTCCAAGCTGACAAACCGTCAGTGAAGACACCTCAACGAGAAAAAGTCGCCAAACCAACCATAATACAATAAAACTGATACCACTCCCACCCCCTCCTCATCACCAATCCCGTCGCCGCCAACGGACTCAACACAGCCCCCAACCCATACGCCCCGTGTAAGAACCCCAAAACCTCAGCCCGTCAGCGGCGCAAAAATTCAACAAGTGCTGCTGGGCAAGTTACCTCATTCGACCGCGCCAAATTCCCCGCCCAAGCATTCCACCCCGCGTCCTCGACGCCATTCCCGAACCCTGCCAGGATAAAAATGCCAACCAAAACGGGGTACGGAGGATGCAACGCGATGCCCACGTATGCAGCAACATGGCACACGGGTCCTATGAACGCGACGCCGCGCTGCCCAAATCGCACGTGGATAGTGTTGTTTAGCAGTGCGGCACCGACGTAGCCGGCTAGGGGGGAGAGGAAGACGAGGGAGACGACGATGTAGCTTAGGTTGTAGTATTGTTCTAGGTAGGGGATTATAGCCTGGACGAGTGTTAGATGGGTCAGGGGAGGTGGGTTAGGGGCGTACACCGTATGCAGCGTCGTTTGCGCCCATGATTAGGAAGGCGAAGACGGTGGCGAGGGTGCGGGTTATGTTTGTTGGGGATTGGTTCCAGCGTGAGAGGGCGGTGACGGTGGTTGAGGGTTGGGGGAGGAATTCAGCTGGGTCGATTTCTTTGGAGGGAGGGCGTGGTAGGAGGTGGCCTGGGTCGCGGAGGGTTGCGGGTGTGAGGGGTTGGGGGGAGATGGTTGAAGGTGGGGAGCTGATTGGTGTTTGGTTCTCGTTAGAGGTTACTGCCCCGGTTGTGTTTCTAGACGACATGCTGAGCGTCTACGAGGAAGGAGATAAATGTAGGCTTGGTGGATATGGTAGATAATGGACACTGTGTGGTATGCCGATGCCAGAGCAGCTGGGAGGTAGACTGGCCTCGAATGATGCAAGGTTCGAAACCATTTTCATTGATTCTTTGAATTACTTAAATACTCACGAGTTACTATGAAGTTCATACCGAGAACCATGTCCTTCACTGCGGTAGAACATCGGATGAGATGCCGATGCTCTAGATCTTGAGCTAGCGAAAATGACTAAACCGCATCAAGCGACAGAGTGCGAAATGCTTGTACTGCCACACTAATACAAAGACTTCAGCTCGTTACCAAACTAACCGTCTCTTAGAAAAATCAAAGGACGGTTCTTCACTATGGCACAAGTGTCGGTCCGGGAATTCTATGGATGAGCACGGGGGTGAACACAGCCTTACATGACGTCATTTCTCGCATTTTGTTCGAATACCTAAGACGAGTACGATATTACAGCCAGGCGCGACCAACAATAGAGGGTAACTACAGAGAGGCCTTAAATATCTTGGATATGGATAATACCTCAACAGACATAAGTTTGGACTCGGACCCAAGCAAGCACTGCCTACGCCATATGTTCCCCATACTTGGACAAGAACCGTGGATTGGAAAACCTAAAATTTGAAAACACAGCATTGAACATGAAAGATTGGCCCACCATGCTCCAATTGATACAAAATAACACGATTCCACTAGTCGAGCCTGGTTGGTGTGTACCTGCAGCCACGCCAACCAATCCATGCTTGACGTCATGTGAAATACCGTAAACAACAAAAGCTCCATTTCCAAACAATTTTCCCATCTGAAGCCACCACCGACAAACGAACCGCATTGTCTTCAAGCCCCATCTCATCCCGAGCCCCCTGTCCCCGACAATGCTCGCAACCATCCTGCTGGCCACCCCAGCCCTATCCCTCCCCTTCATCTTCTCATCCCAGCACCCCCTCCACCCCCTCGATCACTCACAAGGCTACAAATTTGACCCACTCCTCCATTTACCAGGAACAAGCCCATATTTCGACGCGGTAGGCTTCGGCCTCGAGCACAAAGCGCCCATAGGATGCACCATCACCTCGGCCTCCTACATAATCCGGCACGGCGCCATCTACGCCAACGACGACGAATACGACGAATTCATCCAGCCGTTCCTATTCAAGCTAGAAAAGCACCGCACCGGCTGGTCCGGTCCCTTAACCTTCCTTTCAAAATGGCAAAGCCCCATCCTAGAAGCCAAACTCGAACAACTGACCCCCTCCGGCGCGCGCGATGCCGAAAAAGTAGGAAAACATCTTCTAGAGCGGTACCCGCACCTCGTACCTAACACGACGCGTATCCTCGCAGACAAGAAATCCCGCACATACGACACGGCGACGAACTTCACCAAGGCGTTTCCGCACCACGAAGAGATCGAAGTCGTGCGTATCACGTCCAACAAAAACGGGTCCATGGAGTCCTTGATCCCTCACAAATCCTGCGAGAACTTCTCTAAGAAGCCGGGCACGAAGGAACAACATACCTTCATCGACGTGTACGGCGCTAGCGTCGCGGACCGCTTAGCCGCTCATTCAGCGCTCGACCTAGAGCCCAAGGACATCGTCGCGATGCAGTCCATCTGCGGATATGAGTCCGGTATCCTAGGCTCTATATCCCCTTTCTGCGCCGTCTTCACGGACGCAGAATGGATGGCGTACGAGTACGCCTGGGACCTGAGGTACGCATATATGGTCGGTCCGCTGAATCCGCTGTCCCCTTACCTGGGGTTTCCGTGGTTGGAAACGCAAGCGGAGCTGTTCGCTTCGATTGACGAAACGCGCACGCCTGGCGCAGGGTGGCCGGATAGTCAACGGCTTTTTTTAAGCTTCACGCATAGGGAGGTTCCGCCGTTTGTGGCGAGTGCGTTGGGCTTGTTTAATTCTAGCTCTGGGGCTAGGGAGGAGTTTCCGGCCGATAGGATTAATTGGACGAGGGCGTGGAGGATGAGTGATTTGATTCCGTTTTTGGGACATGTGGGCATGGAGAAGATGGTTTGTGAGAGGAGTGGGGCGGTGAGTAGTGGGGACGAGGGGGAGAGGGAGTTTATTAGGTTCATTGCTAATACAGCACCGAGACCTATTCCTGAGTGTCAGGGGGGGCCGGGGGCGAGCTGTGGGTTTGAGGAGTTTAGGAGGAGGATTGGGGAGGGGGCTAGGATGCATAGGGATTTTCATCGCGTTTGTGATAAGAAGGATAAGAAGGATTAGGTGTTAGAAAGAGCATGTAGGAGAAAGGGTAGAGGTGATTTTGTAGAATTTATAGATAATTTTTGGATTTAGTAATTGTAATTCTGCGTTGATATAATTTGTTTTGTGATATTTTTAAGAGTGTATGTGTGGTTAGTATGTTGTCGTGGGCCAGTGCTGTTTAAACGGAGTCTGAAGGTAAGGTGTATGGCTAGCCGTACTAAGAGGAAGTACAAACTAAAGGTCTATGCACAGTCGGTTCAACGTTCTATTGTCGGCCAGCCGTACAGAAATCAAAGGCCCCCTCAGTAAACGAAAATACTGGCGTTTTCCTAGCACAGATCACTACTCATGCGCTGAGGAAAATAATGCCCACTCGTAAAGTAGTTCAACCCTAAAAACGTTTCTAGGTAGAAGGAAACAGAGCTCCCTAAATATCTTTAATAACTTAGAGGTCTCCTTTTACTCTTACTTAATATTTAAAGATATCTAAGAGTTTTTATTTTCTTCTACTAAGACACGTTTTTAGGGTTGAAGTACTTTAGGAGTAGGTATTATTTTTCTTAGCGCGAGCTACTACTAAAAACGCTACTATTTTTATTTACTAAGAGAGGCATATACACAATTAGTTACAAGCTTACCCTTTAGCTATCTATAATAGAGAAAAAGGCTTAAGCTTAGGAATAAGTAGGAGATGGATTATTAATTATTAGCTATAGCTAAGCTACTCCTTTTGTAGTAGTATAGTACTCTAAGGAGCTAAGGGGCTATAGGTTCTAGGTATAGAGAACTAAGGTTACCTAGCTTAGTAGAGAACGCTGAACAGCCGAGGCATCCGAGGCGGGCTCCTTTACGCGACACTAGTATTAATGTAGTCATCGAATGAACCCGATTTTCCCTTTGTATATCGAGGTAATTCTAACTCACGGTGCTAAGTTTAGGTAGTAGGATCAACCATTATAGTTTAGTTAATACAATCTTTCTTTATAAGCTTTTATAATATAGAACTCTTCTAATACTTTTTCTTAAGCGTGTATTACTATTTATTCCTCCAATCTTGTCGTGCCAATGCCTTGGTGCAGAGATCGGCCAAATTGTCTGCTGAGGGAACATATTGCGGGTTGAAATGTCCTTTATTGAATTTCTCCCGAACGTAATGGTAGTGAACCTGTATATGCTTGGAGCGGTTGCTCACGCGAAAGTCTCGAACGAGCGACATGGCTGATTCACTGTCTACCAGCAGGAGGCACGCCAAATGGTCCGGCTCCGCCAACCCATTCATTGCTTGACGTGACCACACCAAATGACTGGTGGCGTGTGAGGCTGCCATGTACTCGGCTTCACGGGTACTGCGTGCAACACATGATTGTTGTTTGGCGGACCAAGACACCGTCGCACCGTTGATCTTTATGATGTACCCAGAAAATGACTTCGCGTTATCTGGATTTGACCCAAAGGAGGCGTCCGCATACATGGTCAGTGAAGGCCGTGGTTGATTCCGGCGACGCTTCACAGTAATGGTCTGATCACGGGTAGCTTGTATGTATCGCAGGGTCCGGTAAGCAAGCTTGAGATGCAACTCTGACGGGTTCGCATTGTATGACCCAAGCATGCTGACGGGGTAAGCCAAGTCAGGTCGGCTAACGATGGCAAGGAAATTGATGGATCCAACAATGGATTGGTACAACTTCTGACGCTGGGCGTCCGGTGGCTCAGTGCATCGTTTTGGAAAGGTATTGGCATCCACCGGGGTACGTCGGCCGTTGCAATTTTCCATGCCGTAGCGTCGTAAGATGGCGACTACGTACGTACGCTGGTGCAGGCGTATACAGTCGTCATGATGCCCAATCCCAAGACCAAGCAATAGATGTGGTTTGCCCATGTCCTTGAACTTGAAACGTTTGGCAGTGGCTGTAATAATGGTTCTGATTGCGGACCCAGTACCGGAAAGCAGTATGTCGTCAACATAGACACCAATGATGAGGTCATCCCTCATGAAAACGCATGGATCAAAGTTGGCTTGACGAACCCTTGTTCCTTCAGCCATTGGGACAGCAACCCATACCATTCACGACCAGATTGTTTAAGGCCGTAAAGTGCCCCGCGTATGCGGAGAACGGAGTCGCTGTCGGCCGGTACACCGGCTGACACTTGTGCGTAGATGGTATGACGGAGTTCACTGTTGAGGTATGCTGCATCAAAGTCCATTTGGTGTAGCTCCCAGCCTTTGATCACTGTGATGGCGATAATGAATCTAAGGCTATCATAACGAAGGACTGGTGAGTAGATATCGTCAAAGTCCACGCCGGGCCTTTGTGTGAATCCTTGCGCGACAAGCTTTGCCTTGCGTTTCACGATGGCACCATGTTCGTCACGTTTGATGTCAAACACCCAACGGGTTCCCACAATGTTTGTATGTCCAGGTGGAGTTTCCACAACTTCCCATGCCCCATTGTGTACGTGTGCCTTGATTTCTCGATCGACGGCCGGTTGCCAAAGGGGACGGTTCGATTCGCTCGTGGCTTCGACGTACGTGCGCGGTACTTCGGGGTCGATATCTGCTTTCGTGACAAAGGCAAACGCGGTTTCCACATCGTCGTCTGCCGGGTCAGGTGTTACCTCGGTAGCAGTAGGATGTGATGCAAAGGACCCATAACTGTCCTGTACTTTCTTGGAAGGCTTAGAAATATGACCTGACAGAGTTGTCACGGTTGGTGGAGTGGATCGATCAGAACGTTCAGAGCGATCTGAAGTGGTTGACCGGGTAGCACGCCTTGGCGCGCGCGAACCTTCACCAACTGACAAAGTTGATGTTTGAGAACTGAGTGGTGCGTTCCCGGTAAGTATAGGCGGAAGGAACGAATCCAATGGCACGCCTAACTCACTTCGTGACGGTAATGTTGTGCCACGATATAGGTCAGACGGTAGAGGTGGTGTAATCGTTCGCGATGATGGCGAAGTTTTTAACGGCCTGTCTAGCGAGTCTGACAGATAGACGTCCCCTAACGGCGTGTGAGCTTTAATCGCAAGCAGTCTCTCCAGTCGTTGTCTGTATTCAGCTAGAAATATAGGGCCTAAGTTGCTGCCGCGAGAGATTGAAAGTACACATCCCATAATTCTAAAACGCGGTATTAGTTAGGAACGTATATACGAGACGTTTTGGTGTTGCGGCTATAGCCTACGAAGATACCTTCCTTAGCACGGTTAAGTAGTTTAGACCTAGCAACGCGTGCCTTAACTAGTATATAAACCTAAACCTTTATACTAAAGGGATTCAAGTGCTTTACTAATAGCTTGTAACTATATAGTAGCCCGTAGGGCGTTCGTTTTAGCTTATCCGTTAAAAGGGGAGCGATGTTGTGCAGAAAATCTGCCGTTCGTATTGCCTCGGCCTACAGCACCAGCAAGGCATTAGTTAGAATTATCGCACGAGAGATTTAGTTTCTATCTTTCTAGTAAACTATTGTATTTATAATAGTATAGTAGTACGAGATTATAAACAATACCTATTTGCTAGAGTTCTAGTAACACGGCGGGGTATTTGCTGCTATTGTCTATCTTAAAATGTTTAACTAGGCATATGTTTTTAGTTGTTATCCTAGTACTAAATTGCGTGTTAGTGCAAACAATAAATTACCTAATAGCTTAGGGTGCGTTAGCTTTCTTCTTTAGGAACTATACCTAAGAGTAACGTGCCGCTTAACAATAAACGACATGTAGTATCGATGTCCCCCTAAACTAGGGCGGCTAAATTTCCTAGAAAGATCTAAGTGTATAACCTCGAATAGTTTTACCTTGTGCGGCATTAATAGGTTTGAAGCTTTTAGTCGTTTGTGTGTTGATTTCGCTACAATGCACGTCTCACATTAGAAGTTAGGTAGTTGCTAAGGTACAAGATCTCTATCCTTATATGCTAGGCCTAGGTTAGGTACCTGGAGATGTCCCATAGAGTAGTAGAACTCCTTAAAGGTCGTGAAGAAAGCTTATGTGTCTAGCAGGTCAACGTTACCCGTCGGCATGATCCCGTCAGGTACGTCATGTGTCAACTGTGAAGTCGTCAAGGTTTGCGTAGGCTTCAGTACCATGGCAGACACGGAAGGTCTAGGCAATGCTTCAGTTTCGACAGCGGTGGTTTGGTGTGCTGAAGCTGAGTCCGGCGGTAAGTCCATCTAAATTTGGATAACACCGTCAATGTGCTTTGCCCACATTATATAGTCATTGTTGCGTATGACGTAAATATCGTTTGCCTTACTATACAATTCGAATCCGCGATGGCGAATATATCCCCAGGAAAAGAGCCTAGTACGATAGAGGTCCTTACTATAGAGGGTATTAGTCAGTTCAACTATTTTCGTTGAGTTGTCCAGCATCCTGTATCGTAGCCGAACAAGTCCCATTCCATAGACAGGTAGTTTGATTCCGCCAGCTATAGTAATGGTGCCTTACTTTAGTAACAAGGACACGAAATCATCCATGCAGCTAGTCATATGCCGTGAAGCACTAGTATCAAACAGTTATACTATAGGTAGGTTATCAGACAATGAAGGTCGCCGTATCGCAGCATGGGCACTTACGTATTCTTCGCGTTGTCGTTTCCCGTTAGCGTTAACCTTCATCACTTACGTCTTCCGTGACGGTAAGGTCAACCCCAGCATAGTTGCTCTTGCGGAGGGGCCATAGTAGGCAGACATGCCCACAAACTCTGTGGCACTACCATCACTATCCTCGGCGGTCATGTCAATGACCGTTGCGTTGTTCGCCTTCCGTCACTTCCCAGAGCAATCCCATTTAGGCTGCTCCTTCTCCTTCAGCTTATCTCTCCGTTGTGCGTTGTGCTTGCGCAATTCGGCACAGTCCATGTAGACGTGGCCCATAAAAGGAAGGCCTCATTTCCGGCAGAAAGTACAGCAGTCGGGTTCGGCTGCCTTAGTGCGTCCGCGAGTATTGTTCTGGGCGGCGGTTTACCTAGCGGCGTAGGCGGTTGAGGAGTCAGCAACGTCTAGAGAGTGCTTTTCAGAGATGTCGAGGATCTTGGGCTTAATATCAACGAACTTAGTGGGGTCGCGTAAGCTCAAGTTGTCGATGACATGGTCCATAGTATCCGGCAAGGTGGCAAGAAAGAATAAACTCTTGACTTCATCAGATTCAAACATTTGTTTCACCGCTTTCGCGACGGATTGTGACGACGACGCGCAGCGTTTCGATAGACGCGTCCAGCGTTGATGAAACTCATCCAAGTGGAGCTTGAGATCTTCCCCGTCATGGTAGCGGAGATCCGCCAAGGCTCAGTAGAGCATGATGGAACTATTGCCGGTATCGCGATCGAAACGGTTGGCGAGGTGTTTCCATGCCTCGGCGGCGGTGTCGTGTGTGGCGACCGACATGGCCGACGACAGCATCATGACCAAGGCTTTGTCGTCATTGGTTTCCCATTCTTCGATGGCAGTTTTATAGGCAGCTTGTGCCTGTGGCAGCAGTGGTAGGAAGGTGTTGGTGGAGTGTATGGTGTTTACACAGGAATTATACAAGATAAGAAAACACCGGCAGTACTACCGGGCTCATAACCTGATAAAGGAAGATGATCAATGTGATGATTGATTGATTGAGTGATGGAGCCATTTTGTTGGCGCGCATTTGTTGGTGTGCAAGGAAAAGGAAGGTAACGATTGGTCATGTTGTGAGAGGATTTTGTCTCGCCGTCAGGTAACAAAGAAAAAGGCGCTAAGAGATGCGGAGACCTTCAGCGGGGAAGTGGGAGTTTGCACACCTTCGGCTGTTGCCTGATTTGCTATGCGGGGGCTGGCCGCGATTCCCCGAAAACTCCGCACCATTGATAAGGGTTGAAAAGCCTACACGGTCCAAGACACCGCCAAAGTCATGCCATACCGCTTCCCGCGTTTGGACGATGTGAAAGACGTCGAAATGTACAGCCTAGGTGGCTACCATCCTGTCAATCTGAACGATATACTAGGTGGCAAGTACAAGATCATTCACAAGCTCGGCTATGGAGGATTTGCAACTATCTGGCTTGCCAAAGTCCAAAACAAGCGACAATACGTCGCGCTCAAGATCCTTACAGCCAATGCCTCCGGTCGGGAATTAGCATTCCTCAAATATCTTCAAAGCCAGGGCGCGGATCACCCTAACATCGTGCGTCTACAAGATTACTTTACAATAGAAGGACCAAACGGCATTCATGACTGCTTAGTGCTCGACGTTGTAGGGCCAAGCCTAAGAAAGCTTACGGAAAATAACTACCGCCTTTCTGGAGCTACAATCTCCAATGCTACTCGACAGATTGCCGAAGGGCTCATACATATACATTCTATAGGAGTATGCCATGGCGGTAAGTCTTCTCCTCATACTCTAGGGGTACTGCCGATATCCTTTTAGACCTAGCTGACTCAAATGTGCTCTTTGAGCTATCTAACTTCAATTCATGGTCTAAGGCTCAAGTCTACCAATATTTAGGCCGACCTTGTACGGCTCAGCTTCGACTGCAAGATGGCTCAAACCCTGGAGCATCCGCTCCACACACCGTTATTCAGCCAGTGCAATACTCAAACATAGATGAGCGGTGGTTAAGTGGCAGCATTCGCATTGTTGACTTTGGCGAATCTTTCTTCGCGGACTGTCCTCCGGGAAACCTCCGCACACCAGCATCCTTTTTAGCGCCAGAATTGCTCTTCCAACGAAAGGCCTCAGTAGCTTCTGATATTTGGGCATTTGGATGCCTTATCTTTGAGCTCAGAGCTTCAAAGCGATTGTTCCCTGTTTTCTTTGGAACCCCCGAAGAGGCGCTTGTACGAATCGTGCATACACTTGGCTCCTTACCCAAAGACTGGCAACAGGATTACTTTAACGAGGCCGTCCGAGCTCAATTTCAAGGTAAAGAACACTGGTGGTTTGATTCTCGTGAGGAGCGGCACTATTCGCTGGAATTGCAAATTAGCAGCATTGAACCAAAACTTAAACCTAACGAGACCGCTGCTTTTCTCTCACTTCTGCGCGGAGCACTTGCATATGAGCCAAACAAGCGCTTTTCCGCCCAGCAGATCGCAATGCATCCGTGGTGTACAAGAAGTGGGTCATCAAAATGAGGTCTGTTCAAATATCACCAGGTCAATAGCGACTTCTGGCTGTCGCTGTATCATTAACTGCAGCTAATACCATAGTGGGGTGGACGAATATGGATGTAATATATCAAACTCGAGGAAAATGTAGAAGTGGCAAAGAAGACAATATACAATTCAATTCAATCAAGAACCATCCACTACAGCGCCCCTTGCGTGCTCTCAGACAAGACTGAACAAAATCGATTCCCGTACTTCCACACGCGATCCACGAAATACAGTTTATGGAGATTGAACTTGTGTCGCTAGGTTATTCAAAGATATGTAACCAAGGCAGTGACCATCACAGCCTTCACATTAGAAAGTGAGATCAGTTTTACGCATAGCGATCAGTATATTGCGTACCATCCCACCATATCCACTGCTGACCGGGAATATGTGAATCCGTTGGGACCCACTGAGGGGCAGTCTGACTAGAGGTCGTTGCAGTATTCTCGTAATTGCTAGGATTGCCGCTCATGTTGGTATCACTCCATTGTGAATGCTGCTGACTTGGAACGATTGAACCCGGTTGAAAGTCATAGCCAGAAGTCGACGCGCCGCTTATATAGCTCGTGCTGTTTCCGTTGTCTTCCTGTGGCAGGGATGAGGCATTTGAAGATGTCGCCCGATCGTCCCATGAAGGATCGCCAAATGTCATGTTCGTGTAATAGTTCTTCGCCGCGACATCAAAACCGTAGCATGGGATATGCGCCGTATGCGAGTCTCCAGTATCCGCGGTAATGTGCAATTCCGCCTGAACCCGCTCACCCCGTTTTACGGTTGTTGAGTGGGGTATAGGCCTGTAGAGTTAGAGGCGTGAAAACAGCAAAAACTTGGGTTCCATTACCGTATTAACGCTTTAACACAACCCCTTTGGAGTGCAGCATTGACCACTGCATCCTCTAGGGGTTTCTTCAGATCTAGATTTCCAAGGCTCTTAAGCATGTTTTCCGTAAATGTGTTATAGCTAACGTAAACTTCGGCCATAGTGCTGCCGTACTCATCGTCTGCCAGGACATAAGTACGCGTTGGAGCCATTGGTGTATTAGAACGCAGTAGAATGGCTTGGACAACCCGCTGACCCAATCTGGGCCATGAGGTCCTCTCTCCTTTTGTATGCCTGGTTGGCGGTCATCATGTCATTCTTTAAAATCACCTTCCTACTTAGGCACATTCGAGCTAGCCTGCAGCAAGAAAAATGCAACAATCAAAAAGGCAACATGCAGGCCATCTTTTTGGGGGTTGTCGGTTCACCAACACCCTAATCACGGCCTCTCGGCTGGCTAATGAAGGATATGTTCAGGGTTGCATATTTCTACTCGCAGTAAACACCGGTGAGTCGAGTTGATGACAAACCTGCAAGTTGTACCGCAAATGTAGCGGAGCCGAGGAGAAATCAAGGGAGGCCAAAATGAAATCTGGTTGGACGGTTTGGCCAAAGACAAAGCAAGATACGTCTTTGAGCTGCGAAATGGCCCCCAAAATTAACACTCTCGGAATCTCCGCCGTTTAAGTGAATGAATGCGGCAACTTCTAAGACCGTTCGGCATTAGAACCCGGCATCCATAACTTGACTAGCTCGAGCTCCGCGGCGTCGTCCCCCCGCTCCAGGCCACAAGAAATGTGGACCATAGCTAAGACTAGTTATATTTGTGAGGATGAGGGGTCGCACTTCTAGGCCTCGCTCTTGTCCACCATCCCGATGAGATTCGCTCGGTTGTCGCAGTATTTCGCCATAAATGTGTCTTTAGCGAAAAGGCAATGGAGATTGTGTGTTGTCCAGTATACGGAAAGAGATCCGAACTCCTGCACAGATGTAAACCTTAATCAGAATATTACCAGCCAAGTACGAGCCTTATAGTAACCAGTTTTGAGTAGTGGTTCTTCAATTTGCTTCCCCCGCCAATACAATAATGAAAGTCCTGAAAAATGTTAGAAAGGCTGTGAGAGTAGAGCGAATCTCTCACTAGGACTTTAGCGTAGGTTTTGAAATGACACATCTTCTCCAGTTGTATTTGCTCATCATCTTAACTTCTACGTATTCTCAAGCAACGCTTCCAACTCGGCCATCACCTTGCTTTCGTCTTGTCCTTTGAAAATCCTTGGTTGCATGATTCATCTCATACTCTCCTCCTTCAACCGCTAAGTGCAGCGCCGTCCTCCCTCGATGATCTTGAGTAAATGTTGAGGCTCCCTTATCTAGGATAAGTGCCACTATCTCGGGGGATCGACCACACACCGCCAAGTCAAACAGACATTTGGGCTTGGAAAGCAAATTCAGAGTCTTCTCGGGGATTTACGGGACGATATTTGGTATACGCGTTTTCGCGGTCGACGTGGTAAAAACTTGGTGGTAAGGAACGTCGTTTATAAGGGTAGGACTGGTGCTAAAGTGGGTGTGCATGAGGGAATATGCTGGGATTTGTTAGTACGAGAGGCCTAGGAATTCGAAAGAGTCTCTTACATCGACGTGAATATCTTTCAAGCTTAAGCGCAGCCTTCTCTGAGATTGGTGCTGTTGGGTTGTTTGCGTCAAGTTCGGGTGAAACGAGGATGGTCCTCTATAATATAACCAACACTTCCTAGGTCGGACCCTAGACGCAACACGAACGCGCCGGCAAATACTTCAACGGAAATGATCCATCGCTACGATAAAATCAACATATATTTGATCCGTTCACACCAAGGGTTGAACTCGGACAATGCCTCGCATCCCTACCTACACACTGTCACCGTGTATATATAGGACGGAAATTATTTTTTTTCCGATTGAAACCGCTACTCACTGCCCCACCAAGCAAGGTTAGTCAAGAGTTTCAATGTCCCATCAGCCCGCAGCAGCCAAAGAGTATCATATCCCCCATCAAGTCGTACTACTCTAAAAGGTATACATAAGTATAAAGACTCTTACTCTAGAACTAGGCTAATATAACTAAAGGAAATAACAACCTTAGTTGTCAGATTAAACTATTAGACCAGCGGCATCAGCATTTGACGGTGCCGCATAGTAGCGTCGCGCTAACGGCTAAGCAAGCCAATCAACAGATTCTAGGTTAACCTAGATTCTATTAACGTAATACGTAGACTCGCTAAAAACGTATATTATTCTCTCTTTTACAGAGGGGCCGGAGATCAACGTGAATTATATAGTCAATACTTTGCCACACGGAACACCTTAAGACATTCTCGGTCGATAACAAGATCCTTGTTGTCACAGTACATATGTGGCAAAGTAGGTAAACACCTAGATCACACCGGTAAGGAAGACAGCCGATCCACCCCGGCCATAGGGCTGTGAAATCTACAAAAGGTGAGCTAGTTGAATGGGAAGGCAGAGAGTAAGTTTGGTTTGATCGCAAGGCTGCGGGGCCTAAGTCGGCCTATTTGCTAAGACTTCGCACAGGCACAGGCACAAGCACGCCCGCTTGGTTATGATAAACTACTCTGAAATAATTATCTTACTACACACACCTCATTGTCTGTTTCAGATCGAATTCAGGTTAGTCCATTCCTCAAGAAAGAGTCTATATCAGAAATACGGTGAGTCGTGTGGATGACGCGTGAACGTCAGACGGCCCTGGACGAGGGTTCATTGGTTGGATGCTATGCCAGTCTAAGCAGGATCTCGAATGGCCACAGGAAGAACTCGAGGACTTCCCAGACGTATGTGAACTTCGAAGTGAGGGAGAGCACTTCTTCATTAGAAGTGTGGAAAAAGAAGAATAGAACCGCAAGTGGAAAGAAGGAGACCTCAGGAATAGGATGGCTTGTGTGTCAGGATGTAGACCACGGAGGCCCACCGTGGGTCGATACCTAGGTATGGTTTGGGTGTATTAAATTCCGCCTCAACTCACCAGAGTATAGAAAAAGGTAGGAGAATCGGTCGATTTAAAGACGGTAGCGATTCAACTAATACCATTCTCTTCACATTTATTCAAGTGCGCCTTTAGTATATATCCTCTCTTGCGGCAACTAGTCCTTACAGCTTGGGAGTTTGGTATGGGAGAGGAATGAGAGATGGCTCCCAATCTCTTTTGCAAGAGTATCAAGGTTTCACATGACAATCCCTGGAGCGAATTACTCCACAAACCAAATTCTTACATCCTCCCAAGATATGCTGCGGTGACATACAATCATGTCTAAATTCGTTTTGAAACTAGAATACATCACCAGTATATGCGTGACTGGCACAGTTAATACATATTGGCGATCATTCGTTCCTGATTCTTCTTCAATCTTTCCCAGATTCTTTTGGCGTGAAGACCAAGTCAGATTAATATGCCAATGCCTACGTGCAACACGAGTTCTATGGGAAAAAAAAATAAAATTAAAAATAAAATTAAAAGTGCGCGGAACGAATTGATCATGGGCCACCTTTGTCAACAGATGTACAAATTCTTGATTCGGAAAGCCTAGGACTCGCAAGTTATGAATATGGATTTTAGGTAGAGGGGCATCGACTTCCTCAATAATTACATTCTTTACCGTATCCTATATATCCTTACATATGATGACATGAGGAACGCAGGATGCCCGAGTGCAGTGGCACGTGTATAAAAAATGGTATAAAATGCCAACATTCCGCATATACGTACCGCGCAACACACTTTTCTTGGTCCATCTCCTCTTCTGAAATCATTCATGCCTAACAAGACTTCAATCTCAAGCCAAAGCCAAAATGAATCTACGGAACTCGAACCTCCGCCGGGGGAATCATTTGCATAAACGAGAGTTCATTTATTCTAATCCTACTTCAACCAGTCCAACAAACATATCAACAAGGAAGCGAAGATATCTTTGTCCGATATTTTCCCAACAAGCCATTCCCCTCCCGCAAATCTATGTACATGAGTCCATTCACCTAAACACTTTCACCAAAAGCACTGCTTATTTAGAAAGCAGGCTTAGCATTCTTAACCAGCATCTCAAAGTATGCTTGATTCCACTGACCAGCCTCGGGAGATGGCTTGAAGCTCTCCTCCTTTCCGCAGAAGGAATCATATCGTTTGGCGCTGCTGTCGCTAGTACCGTCTGACTCGCCGCCGGGCTTGACCCACACGAAGGAATCGACGAGCGAGGATCCAGTTGAGGAAGTAGGGCGGACGCCGAATCCAGCGCCATTGATGTTGCACCAGTTGCCCCACTCCTTGCGCAGGCCGGTGACGGCATTACGGCCAGTGTCGACAATGGCTTGGCTGGGCATGCCGGCAGATTTAAGCTCGGGGCTGAAAAGGGTGACATATTGTTTCTCGTTTTGCGCCTTATTCCATTGGGCATCGGTGGCCTTAGAGAACTCGCCCGGGGAGAGGTCCCAGGCGTTCCAGCCAGCGACGTTGGTGGCGTAGCCACGGACTTGCTTGGGGCTACCGGCTGCCTTGTAGACGGTGGCGAGCTCTTTGGCGCCAGGCTCTGGGAGGGAGGTTAGCTATTTTATAGACAAAGTAGAAGAGAGAGTAACGGACTGAGGTTGTCGTTCCAGCCGAGCCAGCCACCGTGTCCAGCGTCGATGTACATGGCAATATTAGGCAGGTTGAGTTGCTTGAGAGCATACGCAACACCATCACGGTAGCCAGAGGCAGAGTCCTTGCAGGTTTGGAGATTGCTGTTTGTGACCAAGTTGGGGAGGGAATCAGGCTCAATGACCAGGGCGATAGCAGTGTTGGGGTACTTCTTGAAGATGGCGACGATGGCTACGTGTCTTAGTATGAAGTATTAAGTCTAATCTCTAAAGATAGGAAACTTACGGTCAATGTACTCTCCCTTGTATGTGCTCAAGCTGCCAACAGGAAGCTCACCGTTGGACGCCTTGGCGGCACAATCACGACCGGGAAGGTCGTAGATGACCAAAGCGGCAATTTGATCGCAGGGGACGTCCTTGATGGTGTCCTCAACAATATTGATCTTTTCACGGGTATCGCTAGCAATTTGTTAGTCTCAAAATATCGCCAAACGAAAAAGAATGACATACATCCACATGAAGGTTCCGACTTGAGCGACCTTGGTGGCAGCAGCAGCCAAGGCAGAGTCAGTCATCGCAGCAGCAGCAGAAGAGACCTCCGAGGCGTAAAACTTGTTGGCGTAAATCTTGCGGGAAGCGAAGGGGTTGCCGGAAAGAGTGACAGCACTGGCGCATGCAGACGCGGCGCGGGCAGTGATCTGGGCATCCTGAACAGGAGATGGTGCGGCAAGCACGCTCGAGGCGGCAGTTGCCAAAATGGCGGCAAATATTCCCTTCATGCTGTCGACGACTACAAGTGAGTGGATTCTGAGAGGTGTCGATGGTAAATTCCTAGGGACTCAAGGGCCTCTTATATCTGCATTGGCGTTGCCACTTAGGATAATGGTGTGCCATATGACTTGAAGGTCCAGCTCATCAGGAAGCAGGCCCGTATACAGGGGCAGTAGATGGTGCTTTGGGTCTGTGCAGTTTAGCGCCTACGAGATGAGGCTTAGATGAAGATCGAATAATGTGGGATGAGCAGATACTATCGCCACTAAGGCTTAGGTGACATGGGTCTAACGATATGAACGAGGGATTTCATTCCGTGAGTGGTGGCGCTATTTGGAACATACTAGGCTTTGGAGCATGATATTTTGTGTCTTCTATGACCTGGAATATTCATCGAGGAGTACATAAGCTGAGCTGTGGTCGGTCTTGAAGCAAAGCAACACTAAGCCTGTCCTTCCATAAATCTGTCTTTTGTGAAAACAGAGTCATGCATCGCGACGTCTGTTTGAGATCCTCGCTTTGGAATAACATATTCAGGGTAGTTATATGATATTAACATGAGACACCTTGTAGCTGCGGGGATGCTCACCTGTCGACCCCGCATCCCACGTTGGCTATATTGGGCCTCCTTCTGGCTCTCCCATTGGAGGATATGATGTTCGCTCAGCGTATCCAGATCTTCTCTGCAAAATCGTAGTAGGAACAATTTATGTGATCAACATGCCTACAGAGCCTAGCGGATGCCAATGAAGCGTCGAAAGCGCGCCGACTTGAAGCCCTGTGTTGCCTATGGAGAATAGGGAGAAAAATCTTCCCGGCCGTCACCCGATATGTTTTAGCTCCGCCTCGAGAAGGTCAAAGTATCCACTATTGATCATTGCAAGTCGACCAGAAAGGCATGCTCGACCAACTCCGCAATATCAATCCTTCATCATTAATAAGGACATAAGCTTCCGATATGGTACCGAACAGGTACAGCAACTTGACCCGGACAGACTTGAAGAAAGTCTCTTCTCGAAAGACTCCGTCACACACATGACACGAGACATTTATTAATGGCGATCTCAGAGGCTCTATAACCATGTATTTATCCTGACGTGGCAGACATTTGGAAGCATTGGCGAGCAGGATACCCCACTGTAAGCCAACTTTAAGCCTCATTGATGAAGCAAAGAATGACGCGATAGGCTAGTTTGATGCATACCACACAAAGAAGGAAGGCTTCTCGAAGACGGAGGGTGCAGTGATTTCCCGGCTTTGTAGCTGCCTGGTACCAGGAAGACAGCCGTATACGAGAGAGGTGCCGCACATTCGGAGTTCCGCGAGGCTGCTAATTTCATATAGGTGTGGATTGATCTTGATGCAGATACCTTCTAGTCACTCCCATCCACAAGCAGTCCTAGACCTAGACATGGGTTCACTGGTATGGCTTTCAAGAAGTGGAGAACCTTGAGTAAAGACAGTGTATGCATTTCAAAATAGAGAGCCCTGCTGTGAGTATTTTCAATGTCTAGACTCTGTCATGCTAAATAGTCACTGCCGTTCAGAAGTTTATGGTACATAACACCATCGGACTGAGGCTCTCCAGGCAACATGAGAGGCTGCGGCAGTCATCGGCAGCTCGGGATTACAAGGGTCTCATAAGGCGACGTCGTTTAGGAGAAGAAACGCAAGTGGATGGGTAAGGTAGGATAGTTTGAAATCCGAAAGTGCATTTAGATGATGTGGACCCGCGTGAACCCGCGTGATCGGCACTAATCCCCCGCCGCTGCTTGTTCGAACCAAACAAGGCCGGTGACTTCCGTGGATGTACCTAAGCTTTGCACTAACCTTGCGCAAGCCTCGCGCACTGAGGACAATTTAAGCTTGAAAGGACGACATGGGACAATCGATCGACAATGTGAAACGAAGTCACCGAAGTAGACGTGTGCGAAACACAATGGTAAGTATAGCTTTACAAAGGAACGCTCGCTACCCTTTCGCAAGTGAGCAATGCGCCCTCATATGGATCGTATTAATTTTGGGCGTCACCTCACTCCAAGATCAGCCGCCAGAACGGCCGCTATATGCGCAGATTGATGTTGCACGAGGGTGCACCACGGTATGGTACTTTTGCCCGCACCCCGGACCAAAGTAGCCTCACTACTGGCTAGAACTTCTCGGGGTGCTCTCCGGTGGTTCTGTGGCGCCAGTAGATATGAGAAAGACCTTGGCCGTGTTGATAGGGTTCCAAAACTTGGTTTTGCATGAACTGAAGACGCTAAAAGTCATGACTAACCATGCTATGTAGCTGTTCTTACGATACCAACAAGTGTTGATGTGATGATGCCCGAACGCCCACTATGCTTCCTACTCCCTAATTCTACATTCAAACATTCAAACATTGTTTGGCCCCTTTCCTGGGTCCAACAGTAGATGAGGTTTCAAGAAACCATCATCGATCTGCTTGAAAGCATTTGCCGGATCGTGACTCAGCTCAGTAAACAGCTGTTTCACCGCACCAGTCGCAGTCGCCATCCTACTCGAACCCTCCGCCGCATTCGATTCATCCGCTCTTTGACCTGATGTGGGATACGAAGAGGTATCAGTGGAAATTCCCAACGGCGATGGATTGCGGTTGGGTGAGCGCCGGGCGTTAGGTGGCAGATCGAGGTCTGCATCATCTTCGTCAGCGGAGCCACTATCACCAGGGCTTAGAAGACCCTGGTCTGCGCCATCAGAACGACGCTGGCGGCTCGAGTTGCGTCGCGTTGCGAAACCATTGGGCCGCAGCGGCGGGCTATTGTGAGCAAAGGAGCCACTTGAATAGGTTCCTTCTTGTCCATTAACATTGTTCAACGAGAAGCCATTCTGGCCTGGTCGTGGTGTGTGCCCGATGCCCTGGCCCTTGTTGCGGGCATAGGTCCCACCGTTGACAACCTCGATGTCGAATTCGTCGTCGGAGTCGATCTCCTCGACAACGCCAGTGCGAATACCGAGAATTTCCAACATACGCGCCGTGGTGCCACCAAAAATGATTACAGTGAGCACAACAACCACCAAAACAGTAGCTCTGAGGGTGTCACCGTTGTTACCTGTGAGGCCGGCAGCAAGCGCCACGCCCACGGCACCTCGTAAGCCCGCCCAGTAGATCATGGCTTGGTGTGGGTAGGGGATCTCTTCGACAATGTCATCTCCACGACGGCGTTGACGATATTTTGAGATGCCGTTGATAAGCTTTGAAAGAGGAAAGACTGCACACCAACGAGCAGCACATATACCGGCCACCGCGATCAGGATGAAAGAAGGGTTGTATTGCAGTTTGTCATCGGTAAAGAGCGATAGACCCAGATAGATGAAGATGAAATTTTCAGACAACTGCGCAGTGACCTGAAAGAAGAACTTGGTCGACAGCTGGGTACGGCGGGACATGTTGTGGTAGGCATAATGCTTGAGGCAGATGCCGCAGAATAGCAGAGAGACGATTCCTTATGCCCTGTTAGCTAGATACCTCTCCGGCGGAGAATTCACCTACCGGACATGTGGATTGCGTTGGAGAAAAAGTAGGTGAGATATGCAATAAGGATGATGAGGCAACTTTCTGTCTTGGGAAATCGTCTCACGTATGTGAACTTGAGCATCAACGACGCTCCAATGCCTACCATTACGCCAATGAACAAACTCCCAAAGAAGACGCCGACGAAAATGCCGAAGGCTTCGAATAAGCTGACCAGACCCAGTGACTCTGCCCCATCTTTGTACCTCTGGGCGGTTTCAAACAAGACAATGGCAACAGCATCATTGAGGATTGACTCCCCAAAGATGATTGTGTAAAGCTTGGGCTCAACTTTGTATGTGTCAAAGATGGCAAGAATGGTGACTGGGTCTGTGGCTGAGAGTGTTGCACCAACTGACATAGCTTCAACAAAGTTGATTTTGAAGCCACCAAGGCCTATTCTAGTCCACAGAAAAAGAATGAGGCCAAGGACCAGGGCAGAGATAAAGGTTCCAGCAAAGGCAAAGGTTAGAATAGCGCCAATGTGTCTGAAGAAATTCCCCTGTTGTGTGTTAGTGGAAGCTTGGGAGGACCAATCGTCTGAGCGTACTTGGTGCAGTTCATATCCTGCTGAGAGAATGATAGGTGGTAGGAGTAGGTTGAAGAACATCTGATAGTCGAAGCTGACGACATCCCGCACTGACGATACGGCTGTTAGTCGAAGAATGAGGCCAACGACCATTCCTGAAGAGGGTTAGTGAGCTCTCAGACGATGGAAGTCTTCTAGTGCATCACAAGCATGCCAAGACATGTATGAGCCGGTCGCATGGCCGACGTACCAGCAAAGATAGATAAGACGGTCTCGTGGACCGCTTGTATTTTTCGCGAGTGCAGTATGTAGCTCGTAAACAGAGCTATTATGAGCAACGAGATCAAGATGGACAGGGCCCATGATGTGAATATCTCCTTCTGGCCAGCCTCTGGCTCTTCTACCACGGCGCATTAGACTCTGGACTCTAGATGGGTGAGGGGCGGGGGCGTTCAGACTAACCATCCGGGTCTGCATCGGTGGCATCTCGCTCTGTAGATGAGAAACATGTCAGTGGCTGGGCAAAGCAGATCTCTAGCGACACGTTGCGCTGTTGGGGCACTGGGGCGCGTACTGAGCATCTGGCCGATAGCCCACCATCCCACGGTCGAAGCCATGCTGTGCTCAACACCGGAGTCTCATCAGCAGGCGGCGTGTGCGGCGCGTGCGAGAATGCGGGTTTGCGTGTGTGGGTGTGCGCAAAGGTGGACAGGTGGAAGTGAGCAGGCCCAGGTCCGGCGCACCAAGGGCGGGCGCCTTGATAGAACGCAAGGCGACGTTGCACGAGGGCTAGGCGGCAGCGGAGCGGCAGCGCAGGCGCGGGCGGTGGCAAACAGCGTTTGCTTGTGGGCAAATACAGTGCGCGTGTGATCAAGCAACAGCAGAGTAGGTAGTAGTAGAGACAAGTGCCTGGCTACCCAGGCCTCTATCTATCCACTGACTATCCTGCGTTGACGCGTGCACGTGTTTCAGCGAGCCTCCACTTGACTCGGTTAGACCGCCTCACGCCGTCTCGGTCGCATCCCCCCCACCCCCAACGACGTCACCACAAAACCGCGAACCGTCGTCTTCTGAGGCTGCAGCAGCATGACATATATTCAGATGCACCTCACCTCGTCCTCCGAGGAGTGCAAGACCCAACCACCTGACCTACACCGCCCCATGTAATCTTGCCCACACTCGCCCAATATTCTTCCTGTGCACCCATTTCTCCTATGCACCCTCTCCTCCTGGTTGCATCTGATGACCCTCCCTCGTTGAACATGCACCCTACCTAGCGCCTACTCATCCACACTGCCTTCAGCACTCAGCTCTTCCCCTGCCCCACCACCACCACCAAGACCGCGTGGCACCTGCCAATCACCTGTCGTCTGACCCTTACAGCCGTAAGCCACCAGAAGCAGTCCACGTTGCGCGAGCACAGCCATCGCAGCAGACTGTCCTCCACTATGTCGTCCTCGACGCCGGGCGGCGCCTCGGCACCAGAACCTTCATCTTCACCACTTGCCTCCCCTCGAGATCCCCCCAGACTCGACACATCCTCGCAGCAACGACCCCGACCCCGGCCCAAGCTCGTTTCTTTTGGTCGCGAGTCCATCGGAGGCGGCCGCCCTACTACCGACGGAAGACCGCATGTCGACTTCATAGACGAAGTAGCCGAGCACTCACCCTTTGCCGATCCTGCTGCCGGCAGAATGTCACGAGAAATCGATCCGCTCCTGAAGGAGACCATGTCGCCTCTGGACGACGATGACTGGCAAGGCGAGCAGCAGACCGAGGAGACCAAGAGCAGCTGGTTCCTGTTCTTACTGACCTTTTGTGGCCTGGGCCTCCAAATAGGCTGGTCTGTCGAGACCTCTAATGGTTCGGTAAGCAGAATGGCCTTCACTTATACTAGACAATACTTACCCTCATATGCAGCCTTATCTTTTATCTCTTGGCCTCAGCAAGTCCATGCTTGCCCTAGTATGGATCGCTGGCCCGCTCTCTGGCGTCCTTGTACAACCTTACGTCGGTCTCAAAAGCGACAACTGCCGCTTACGATGGGGCAAGCGGAGGCCTTTTATCGTTGGCGGTGCAGCTGCTACCATCATCTCCCTCATGGTGTTGGCATGGGCCAAGGAAATTGTCGGCGGCTTTCTGGGCATCTTTGGCGCCAACCCGGAGTCAACAGGTGTAAAAAAAAGCATCATGTTATTCGCCGTCTTGTTCGTATACGTACTTGATTTCGCTATCAACGTCAGTAAGTACCGCAACCACCTCCGTCCCTTCCCCGACTTTATCTAATCCTCATCTAGTTCAAGCCGGTGTTCGAGCATATATCGTCGATGTTGCTCCTACTCACCAACAGGAATCAGCCAACGCCTGGCTGATGCGATCTGCAGGAGTAGGAAACATTGCTGGGTATCTCGCCGGCTACATCAATCTCCCAGCAATCCTTCGTTGGCTTGGAGACTCACAGTTCAAGATTCTATGTGCCATTGCTTCGTTCATCATGGCTCTGACAGTGGGCGTCAGCGTCACCACTTGCGAAGAACGCGACCCGACTTGGGACCCTGCCCCAGAGGAGCAAGAAGATGGTGTCTTTGCCTTCTTTAAAGGCTTATACCGCTCAGTCAACACGCTACCAACCCAGATCAAACGGGTCTGCGAGGTCCAATTCCTAGCCTGGATTGGGTGGTTCCCATTTCTCTTCTACATCACCACCTATGTTGGCGAGATCTACGCGGACCCATTCTTCGAAAAGAACCCAAAAATGACGGATGAAGAGATCGACAAAGTCTGGGAAGTCGCAACGAGAATTGGCACTAGGGCATTACTATTATTTGCTATCATTACCTTTGCAGCCTCTATTTTCCTACCATTCGTAATTCCTCCGACTTTTCAAGCTCCTGAGCCTGACCGACCACAAACGCCTGCCACACCAATGACACCAGCAACTCCACATTCTATGGGCGGCTCAGGCTACTTTGCCTTATCCCACACACATAGGGGCACGCCCAAGTCATTCACAGAGCGGTTGTTTGAGTCTATGGAAGTCTTGCAGATAAAATCGCTCACACTTCGCCGTGCCTGGTTCTTCTCACATATCGCCTTTGCTGTGCTCATGGTCCTCACCTTCTTCATCAAGTCCACTTGGGGTGCAACAGTCCTTGTTGGTGCGATTGGTATCCCATGGTGCATCACCAACTGGGCGCCTTTTGCCATTATCGCCTCTGAGATCTCGAAACGCGATGCCATCCGCCGTGGCCTTATTCGACCCCGCGATCGCGAATCACAACTCGTTGCCTCTGGTGAAGATGACGCAGCTGGCTCGGGCGCCGACTCAGCCGGCGTCGTCCTCGGCATTCATAATGTTGCTATCGCCGCACCCCAAGTTATTGCTACACTCATCAGCGCAATCATGTTCAAATTCCTACAAAAGCCTAGAGGAACCGCCGGCGACGACAGTGTAGCATGGGTCCTGCGGTTTGGTGGCATCTGCGCTCTTGCGGCTGCTTGGCTCACCTTGCGTGTGCACGAAGAAAAAGAAGAGGTCATCGACGAGCCTTTCCGGAGGCGAATGTCTTAGTCAGACTGTGATCGCGAGGCTCATAGACGCCTACGAGCAGAACTAGGAAGTATTCTCAGTAGTGAAGCGAGCTCATTTCAAGACATAGATAGGTAAGCCGTAAGCCGTAAAATGGTGTTCCTCGAGTAATTAGGAATTGGATTTTTGGCTTTGTGCATTTGTCAAGCGATGGAGTTTGGGTCGGCTTGGTGCTGAGAGTACACAGGGATTCACATCATGGTTCACAACTCTTATTATATATGTTATATCCTAAAGGAATCAGGCTCTGTAGATTAGATCTAGCAATGGATATGCCTACCTTTTCGCGTGCCGAAAAGAAATTCATTCGAGTTGTGTGAGCCGCCAACGGGGGTTAGGAGTGTATGTACTTGGCCGTTACGGTATGAAAACCTTAAATCTTATTTTCAAGGAGATTTTTTATAATTCTGATATGAATAAGCGAGCATGCGATACATGGTGGCTGATGTTACATCTTCTCATCAATGCCTCGAAGGCATTCGTTGCTATGTACAAAGTACAACGGTGTCGCTCCAACCTTCCAAAGAATCTCCTTATATTTCAACATGCTGTAGACACGCACTGCACACACTCCAAAACCCCTGTCCTCTAGAACAGTATTCTATTGATGCATCCAACTTTTTCAAGTCAAGCACGACCCCACAGAACGACAATTCTCAATGAGATGACACCCAGACTCGAACAATAGAAGAGCATACAATAATCATGATCCGAGCTTGGGTCGCCTTGCAAACCTGAAGCCGAGACCCCAGTTTGCTGCTTGTCTTAGACAACATGATGCAGTTGTCAAAAATAAACTTCGTCCAGTTTGTGCAAGCAAACATCTGGGAAGCACCACCATGATCCAGTACAGGTACGCAATGTAAGGCAATCAAAAGTCTACATAAGGCGAACTCCCCTCCGCTCATATACACCATCAACCGTTCAGACTTCACACATTGTCGACCTTCTCTCAAGATCCAGATCCCGCTATCTCCCGCGTCGCAGCACCCTCAGACGATTCAGTAAGTGTTCAAGGTACTCCCACTTATCACTACATTGCCTCAACTCTCATCCCATCATATTGCTTTGTCCCGGCTTCGTTCTGCGTGCCCAGTCTCCATTTCTTGTTAGCTGACTTGCCCGATAGCATTCTTCAACCGCACGTACAACCAGAATTCGCATTCGATCCGATGGCTCAACAAAGGACCCCTGATCACAAGCTAGTGGTCGTGGTGAATGAAGCGGTTCACGGAGGCTGTCATTGATGGCGAAACGCTAGGCCACACCGCCGATCTCAATGTCGACGAGTATTTTCCCAATGGCGAAACCAACGCGGTGGCTACGGATCTGGGATGCAAAGTGGAACGATCCGGTGCCCCGTTCTGGCGCGAGCTAGGATGGTTCAAAAATGGGCCAAATGGAGTAAATCTTCACAACATCTGCTTGGGCGTTCCTGTTCCCCAGAACGTTCCTGCTCAGGGGCGGCTATCCGAAAAAGATGCAACTACTTTGCAGTGGGTAGAGAATCTGGTGAGAGTCCTAGACAATAACCATGTTGGTGCATGGATCAAGAATCGTGGCAACACAATGTAGGTGGATCGGTCCACCGGGAGGGAGAGGAATACGATTAAGTGGTACGGTCATGTCTGGATAGGTTTGGGCATGATATGATGCAATTGGGGCATTGATGTATCTATGAAGTGTGGTGGTTGTAACTGCTAGGTGTCGGGTAGTTGGGTAGAATCTCCGAGCATAAAATTGGAAGCTACTGCCATTTACACGAGATCAGCTGCTATCCTTCACCATCGACATTGCCTAGCTACTGTGATAATTCGTGGAAAGCATCAAACGTAAGTACGAATCGAAGAGCTGGCTAGGACGTCCGACCGAACTCGTGATATTTGCCAAGGATATATGACATCAACAGGAAGTTCAAAGTATGTAGGTTCGACAGGGCGTGGACGCCACCATTTAACATAAAATGCCAGTTCTGCTTCGTATGGAAGATTTAAAAACCGAAGCATTTTCTCCATCCCTGCTTTACACTCGCCCGAGCGCTCGTGTGGCCTAATCAAGTCCACGTGTAGCTGCGGTAGCTGCATAAAGGCTGGCAGCCACCCCAATGATGACCAATTTATCAGGACGATCTTGAAATCTACTGTTCTTTGATTCTCCTGAATAGGCTGAAAGATGATATCTGACCAAGATATATGATAACGGGTGAGAACAGGCTCATGACTTTTATAGACAAGCGCAATATCGCTAAGCAACTTTCGGAGCTCGGGGAACTTATGTTTCGCTACCCAATCCCATTCGCGAGAGTAATCGTATATATGGACATGCTTCATCCATACATTCTCTTCGTATGCAATTGAAAACTGTCCCCATGTGTCATACGGGCCGCAAAAGTCTGCATTGTTGAGAGGAAACTCTACACCAAATAACTCGTTTGTGGGCAGAAACCCTTGACGATGAACACGACCATAATAACTGGGAGATGGGGGCGAGACAGACCTCAAGAGGTCGATTTGCTCCCAGACTCTTTTAAAAAAAATTTGTTTGACTTCCTCTTCAAAATCCTTATAAAGGTCGAAACACATGTTTAGGCCGGGAATGAACTCCGAAATTAGATAATTGATAGTGCGGCCTTTGGCATTCTTGTGTTGGAAAACGGCATATAATTTGGCTGTTCGGACTGGTGAATTTTGCTCCAGAAACAGCATGTTTTCTGCTTCCTGCAATATACTTTCATTTTCACTCATTTTCACAAAACAATCCCCAAATGGAGCCAAAGGGTAACGAAATCTTTTGCGATCTTTTGCCTTCAGAGAAAGTGCTTGATCAATTTGCTCGATGGTGGGGAGAGGTGGGTGGTTGGGGGCCGTATACGGCAGTTTCATGGTAATGACCTTGTCTAGTGGGGGACGTGGCACTGTAAAACTGTCCAGCATCTGCTCCTGTATGAGTTGGTAGTTCGTGGTTCCAAAAGCCTTGAGTAAAATTTCTTTTGGGTTTGGAAGAAAGGAATAATCCATCTCTTCGCATTTGAAGCCGTCACCATACATGGCTCTTTTACAAATATGGATGATTTAAGAACTTTAGGATGACGAGACGAGTGTGATGAAGAACCAATTAAAGAGATGAATTCTACGCTCTGGTTGGGTTTGAAAAGGGGTTTACCTGAAAAGAAAACACCCCCCCTTTTTCAAGGTTACTAAATACAAAAACATTATTGAGAACTATATTCTAGGACAAACCATCCCCCCAGCACGGTAGCAGTAGTAGATAGCATTCGGGCCGAGAGTTCGCAGAGACTCACAGCGCGGCCCGAATACCACCTTTGCTGTTGTATTCCCGAGGTCGGGGCTAGGGACAGCTTGCTTGATATGTCTCGTTTCTATTGTAATGGTGTTGATAGTAAACGATGGAAGGAATATTTGCTATTGGTACACACTATGCCGAACTGAGCCTAGCATTTCCTTCTTCTGCAGCTGATGAACTGACACACAGCAACAACTCCGCACACCAAAATCCATACCATGGTCCTTTTGAAAAACATTGATCCAATTCCGGGAAATATGTAGCAAAAAATGCCAAATATATCAGAAGCCGACATTCTGTTCCCACACCATTTGAGTACCCCTAATTTATCAAACACCCTGTCTTCCCTCAAACGCTCAACGCTTTCCATCCACCACCGACTCAACTCAATCGCCTCGGATAGCAAGTTTGTCGGAACCGTCGCAAAAGCTTACCAACTTCCGCTCGTGGCAAATGAACGCTGTGGATCTTGGTACATTCCCCCTGAGCAAAAGATAGAGGGCGTCTACTTCAAGAGCACGGATGGTCACATGAGCCAATGGGGCTTCAGCCTGAGGAGGCTGAACTTGCAGCTTCTCGATGTAGTTCAGAAATTCGGTGGTGCCGTCATCGTCGACTCGACAAGGAGAGGCAAGAGCATGCCTGATGCCTTGAGCAAGACGATACCTATATGGTGCTGTGTTATGAATAAGGCAATCTTCGGGTTGGAAGGAACGCATGCGTTGTACACCCCACCCCAGGCCATTTCAGAAAGTGAGCATGCACAGATCAATGCCAGGATTGAGGGATTTGTAAAAGAATTCTTGGTAGGTCAATGGCACTTACCTTGGAGAGAAAAAAAAAAAAAAGAAAAAAAGCTAATATTCATAGCATACTTGTAAGCCTGATATCCTTGGCCTCCGCGCAAAGCTGCAAAGGCCACTCCGTCCAATCTGGGTCACACAACAGTCACCTCTACCTGATGCGCCCCCCGAGTTTCCAGACTTTCATGCCATTGTGCTTTGTACGGCATCACGTCGCGTCCATGGTGCCGAAGCATCGGAAGGTGGATACATCCAGGGCGCTGCCGATGATCACGAAGCGTGGAGCCACGGGCTCACGCCTGCGGTATTCTGGAAGCACAAAGATGTCCTCATGAACACCAGTGAGCAAGACTTCCCGGCACTCATTGCCGAGCTGCTCAAGACAGAAGCAAAGGACAATCCAAGCGCCGTGACAACATTAATCAAACCAACCACGCAGCTATACATCTCGTCTAGCGCAACCATAGACACGGCAACATTCGACACGATAATCAGCTGCACACCCGACTCCACCCCTTCCACCCTCCCCCAAAACACAAAACACCTTGTCCTAAACTGCCCCCCAGGCAAACCAGGCTCTCGCCATCTCCGCACCGAACTACCCCGCCTCCCCCCTTTTCTCTCCTCCCTGCCCTCCCCACCATCCCGTATTCTAGCCCACTGCCCCACGGGCACCGATCTCGCCGTAGGAACAGCGCTCGCCATCCTCTGCCTGTACGCAAACGACGCAGGCGAAATAACACCAAACCTCGCGGCGCCGCGCTCCCCCGCCGCAATCGACAAATCGCTCATCAGACAGCGCCTCAGCTGGATCACAACGTCGAATCCTGCCCTCAATCCTAGCCGCGCAACCCTCCAGAGCGTCAACGCGGTGCTGCTTACGAGCCGGGATCCGAAGATGCGGACAGCCGCGCAGCCGCAATCGGCGATATTGCCTGGCATGGTTTGTGCGGATGGGGGCGGGGGTAGTGGCGGCGACGGTGACGGCGACGATGACGGCGATGGTAACGGCGACGGTAACGGCGCTTCTAGGCCTCCAGCAGCGTCGCAGCATCTACCCTCTACCCTCTTCAATGCACTTTCATCGCAGGCCCCATGGACTTTCCGCCGCACGCTGACTTCAGCCCTGGACACGCATCCGTCGGGAACGGTAGTCGGCAGCGCGAGTTTCACACATTGTGCTGTTCCGGTGGCACCGGCTACGCTATTGTATGCGGAGGAGGGCGACTTTGTTACGGCATCGGGGCTGCGGTTTACTGCGCGGCGCAAGTATGTGTATCAGTTGGATGATGCGTCTAGTGCGGGCGAGGCGCCGTGCATTGTGGTAAGGTTCTTTGACGATGAGAAATTGCCTCAGGCTCGGGTTGAGGATGGTGTTGGAGTAAAGGGCGAGGGGGTGGGTGGGTTCTTTGTTGGAATGGGGGAGTTGAAAGAAGAAGAGGAGGGTTACATTGCACAGAACAAAGAGACACATCTTTGTGCTGAGGATTTGTATACCGCGAGTTGGAAGTTTTCGGCCGAGATGGCGGGACAGGGGAAGGGAGGGATATGGTGGGAGGTTAGGTACGATGTCAAAGGGCCGAAGAAAGACTATATTAGTGTGACCAGGTATGAGAGGGGGGTGATATAGCGTATCGATTGACCGAATAACTTAGTGGAGATATGTATATAGGGTATCAAGCCGGTCTATCTAGTTACTGTAAAAATGGTATTTGGGGAAATGCGCGTTTGGAGGAACCTTCTTGTTGGTGCCTTGGGTAAGATGATATCTTCACTTGACTCTTAGTATCCTGAGAACCATTTTACTCATCTTGAGAAAAACGTTGATTACGAGTGCGAGTGCGGCGGTTGGAAGGAAAACTTGCACCCACTCAGCCCACTTCACAGTGCGGACTTCTGTCTCAATCCAGCCTGCACCTTTGAGTGGCTTTCCTCCATTGACGTTTGGCGTAGTGCCCTCGTCAGCGGGGAATCGATTGTTCTCGACGTAGTATTGGAGAAGATGGTCTTTCTCCCGCCAGCGAGCAAGAACCCAGTCGCTGAAGACGGTCTCGTCATCGAGTGGAATGTCGGCGATGCGGAAGCGGCGCCAGTGCATGTTCACAGATTTTGGCGGACGACCTTCGAAATAAGTGCCACGTAGGGTGAACAGGTCTTGCCCGTATTGGCCAACGCTGAGATGGTTAGAAAAACGAGCTTGTGGGTAGAGAAGGAAGTGGTACATACGGTACGCCTTCGTATGCCAAGGTGCAGTCATACATGTACTCGACGGAGCCTTTCAGCTCTTGCAGACAAAATAGTAGACCTGTGCTTCTTGGAAGGAGGGCATGGCGGAGATCCTCTATTTGATTCTTGTCTGCCCATTTTTTGCTCGCTCTCCTCCCGTTGTTGCTCAGATTGGTGCCTTCCGGAAAGAGGAGCAGCCACATGGGGTCAAGGCCATTGCTGCCGGATAACGGGCCGCTATGACTTGTAGACAGCTTCCCGAGCCTGTAGCGGAAACGTTCCTTGTCTGTTGCCCACTTGCGCGAAAGGAAGATGAAGCCATAGAACATCATACCTGTGCCAAGAATGGGTATGTACTTTATGGATTCCTTGAGGATAATGTAGAGGTGGCCGTGCATGGAGGCAGTGTATGCGCTCCACCAGAGATAGACCCAGTCGGTGTAGATCTATGTTTGTTAGTTTCTTGGTGCAGCTGGCTGTGCCGAGTGACGAGTTTTGCACACACACACACACCTGGTGGTTTGAGATGAGGACCATGCGCTCTGGGAAGTCGCACTCGAGCCTGCCGTCCTCGGTCTTCTTCAGCTGGCCCCTCACGCTCTCATCGCCGCTGACTCGGACCTTGACCGGGGCCCACCAGTAGGTCATGGTAGTAGTGACGATGCCAAAGTGCTGCTTGGACATGGCCATCCAGGCATAGAATAAGTCTTTGCTGTAAAAGTATAGCGGTGCGCCGATGAGCTGGGTGATGGCGACGCTGGCCAGGGGTTAGCAATGGGGTCCATGGGCGTGGGTGCATACCAACGCTATGATGCTGCCGTTGAAGTAGAGGGCAAAAAGCAGCATGCGCAGAGCCTGGTGCCATGCTGCATGCTTGGGCTCGCCGCTGGGGTGAGGGCTGGGTTCTGTGAGAGGCGTGGTGTCGAGGGCAGGAGCAGGGTTTGGGGGGCGACGTTGCCTGGGATGCTGAGAGGCCATGACAGACAGCTACAATAGCTACAATAGCTACAACAGCATGGGCATGGGAAGTGGGCGGGCAGGTGGGCAGGGGAAAGGCAAGGGACAAAAGGCACAAAAGACACCAGGAGGGACGTGGTAGATAGTCTGCTCAGGTGACAGCGGCCATGGCTCCTGGCGGCGAGAGTGAGATCCGCAGGCTTCCACGAGCGATGCTGTGCTGAGCTGTGCCGTGCTGTGCTGTGCTGTGGCCTCGCTCGCGCAACGGACGAATCCATGCCCCGCAGCTGGAGCTTGGGCTGCCAAGACCTTCACCCACACCACCCGCCGCTGTCCCTTGCGACCCGTCACCCCCCCTCACCATGGGCCCAGTCCGCCGCCGCCTCCTCCTCCTCCTGCCATGGCGCCTGCACACACGCCGCTTCTCCTCCACCGCGCCGCCGCGCGACATCAGGCACATCTGCGACCTGCCCCCGCGCCTGCAGCCCGCCTACGTGCCCAGTCCCGCAAACACCCTCCTTAGCCTGCAGTGGCCCTCGCCGCCCCGCAACATCCTCATCACCAAGAAGAAGCGCACGCCAAACATCACCGAGTCCGTCATTGAGTTCGCCACCCATGTCCGTTCCGCCTACCCCTCCATCAACATTGTCCTGGAGCCGGAAACAGCGGCCGAGCTCCACGAAAAGCTTCCATTCCCCGTCTACACCTACCACCCCACCAGCGCCTTCGGCACCTCTCACCATCTGTCGGATAAAACCGACCTGATCTGCACGCTGGGCGGAGACGGCACGCTGCTGCGCGCCAGCAGTCTGTTCAGCCATGCACAAAGCGTGCCGCCTGTGCTGAGCTTTGCCATGGGCACCATTGGCTTCCTGGGGGAATGGAAGTTCAAGGAGTACAAACGAGCCTTCAGGGAGGTCTACATGAGCGGCGCGCCAGACACGTACTCTGCCCTCTCCGACCACTCCCTCGGCGCCCCTCCCCAAACCCTGGCCACCCATTCCCAAGACCCTCTCGACCAGCCTCTCTCCTACGCAGACATACGCGGCAAAGCCATGGGCACCAACCGGACTGCTCGCATCCTCCTCCGTAACCGCCTCAAGGTCGGTGTCTTCGCCCCAGACGGATCTCGCATCGGCAGTGCCCCTGGCGAGGGCGACACTTACGCCCTGAACGAAGTAACCCTGCATCGCGGCTCCTCGGCCCATCTGAAAATCATAGACGTCTACATCAACAACCGCTTCCTAACCGAAGCCGTAGCCGACGGCATGATCATCTCCTCGCCCACAGGCTCAACGGCGTACTCGCTATCTTCGGGTGGATCCATTGTCCACCCACTCGTCCCCTCGCTTCTTCTCACGCCCATATGTCCACGCTCCCTCTCCTTCCGACCCCTGGTCCTCCCCGCCGAAACGCCTATTACGCTGCGTCTAGGCGACAAAAACCGCGGCCGCGAAGTCGAGGTCAGCATCGACGGCAAAACTATCACAGAGGGCATGGGCGCCGGCATGGAAGTCCGCGTCTCGGGCGAAGAAGTCAAGAAGGAAAATGGAGAGTGGGATGGCGGCGTTCCTAGCATTGTACGCGGCACCGTGGGACAGGAAGACATGGCTGAGGATCATTGGGTGGGCGGGTTAAATGCCTTGCTGAAATTCAATTATCCATTCGGAGACCAAGATCCGTGATGAGGGGGGGTGGGCCCTGTATGAGCATTGAAATGGCGTTCTGGGCATCATGGCATGGCATGGCATTAAGTATACCCAGTATAACAAACACATACTGTATATACCTTGTATAAATATGATCATATCTTCCTCTACCTGTAATCACACTCACCCTCTCGCGCTTTGCCTGTCTATCAACTACAACTCCAAGCTCAAGAAGAGAAATCACTCCCGAAATACAAGTATCCGCCATACATTCTTTACAATGTTATAATTTGCATTCCACTTCCCGCCCCCCCCCCTCCTCCCTTCCCCACCGCCCGGCCAACTATATGACCCCATACGACATCTCTCCAAATCCCTTCCCTCCGCTACATTCAGTTCGAAAACGCAGGTACCAAAAAAAAGGGGGAGGGGGCCAATAAATCTACTAAAACATGCCTTGTCGCTTCAACCGGGGAAAATGAACAACTTGAACTTCAACTTGATCGTACATAGGACAGACTACTCGGCCTCGACTCTGCTCGCTGTCTCTTGTGCACGCCTCAACGCCTAACTGTGCGTCGCCGGTTCGTAGGTGGAAATATTCGGACCGGCCGCATACATGAGACGCCATTAACACCGTTACCGTGCTTGCTTTATTTGGTTGCGGATTAGGGAAAGAAGAGCCACCAAAACAAGGGACTGAAATGAAATTTGGTGGCTGTGATAGTATACATGGAAATGTTTTTTTTTTCTTTGGAAAAAGGACATTACGTGGTGGTCAATGATAGTTATGCCATGCTTAAAGGTGGACGCGCATATGGTCGTTGCTGCCGAATGCTTTGCCGCAGTTTGGACACTTTCGGGCGCGGTTCGTGAGGCGGTCTTGGACGCATTGGTCACAGAAGAGGTGGCCGCAGGTCTTGATGACTGTGTTCTTAAAACGGCTCTTGCAGATCTGACATTGAATCATTGCTTCCATGGTTGCCGTTTCCGAAGATTGGTCAGAAGTGCTCTTCTTCTTCCACATCTGCACCTGCTTCTCCAGGCCTGCAACTTGTGCAGTAAGCTTGTCGCGCTCCGTAGCTGCCTCACGCATAGAGTGTTTTGCCGCGAGGCAAGCTGTATCCTTTGCTTCCACAATCTTTTTGAGTTCGGTAATCTGGTTTGCATGGCCTTCGGAAGCAATTGCATTCTCGCTGACCTTCTGCTGTAACTGGCGGTGTTGTAGGGAGAGTTCGTCCATTTGTGATCGCATCTCGGCGGTTTGCTTCTCCAGTTTATCCACGAGCGACCGACTAAGAGCATCTGCGTCCTTGAGCTGCGAAACAACTTCAGTTGATTTGGTCGTTTGAAGGCGAAGAGCGCGAACTTGCTGTTCAAGCTCACCTTTCGCCTTCATTGCTGCGAAAAACTTCTGGTCTGCTTTTGCCTTGTCTGCGTTGATTCTTGCTGCGTTCTCTTCCCATGCACCAATATCAAAAATCTTCTTGCCTGCAATTGTTTGTGCCTTTTTCCATGCCGCCTCCATAGATGGCAACTCACTGCTCAGGAGCTTGAGTTGATTCTCCAGGTTTATAATTTTCTTCCTGGACACCTCTGGAGTCAGATCATCCGGCACTTGAGGCTCCGCACCTTCCATCGCTTGCTGCTCTCCAATCTGTAGACGCAGCCTCTCACATTCAGATTCTAATGCAGCGATGCGGCTTTCGCACGCACTAACCAATTCTTTCGATTGCTCCGTTGAAGCATCAATGCTTTTACGGCCAGTTTCAAGAACAGTGTTCTTGGCCAGAAGTTCGTCCCGGGCAGCTCGAATTCGAGCCAGGTTTGCCTCTGCCTGGGATACTGCACTCTCGGATTCTGCCAAAGACGCACGTGCTTCGTCATCAATCTTAATTCGATATGCCGTCCGCTCGGCTTGATACTTCTGCGCCTCCTCACGCAGCTGAATATTCGTGGCTTCTAAGTGGTTGATGCGCTTGATTACATCCTCATGCTGCGACTTCAATACTTTAAAAAGATCTGTTTTGGCGTAATCATCGTCCGAGAGTAGACTGAACTTCACTTTCAAAGATGTAACCTCTTCAGTGAGTTTCTTGTTCTCTTGTTCCACTTGCTCAATCTGCTCCTTTCTCCTCGCTGCCTCTGCTACCGCTTGATTCCGCGCGGACTCAATCTCTTCACTTATCAAACCAGGGGATGTAGCTTTTCCGTTAGTAGGCTCAACGCCATTTGGTGCAGATGAGGTTTCCTCCTTGGCCGTGCTGTTTGCTACTGCTTGTTGTTCGAGCTTCTGTACTTGTTGGCTCTTGATGCGATCAATCTTTTTCTCGGCGATTAGGTAGCGATGAGTCGCCTTGTCCAAACGATCCGATAATTGCTCTTTCTCTGTGGTAACGCGCTGTAACTGCACGACATGGTCCTTCTCAGTGGCTAATAGTTTCGAAAGTTGTTGTTGTAGCTCTTCCACTTCCGGGCTCCCTGGTGGATACTTTGCGAAGAGACCTGACAGTGATGATATGATCTTGTCTTTGCGCTTAGATAAATGTTTCCGAAACGTTTCACTGTCTTCAAAGAGAAGGCTCGCAGGTATTGGGTTGGTGGCGCCCAAGTCACCTGACGGTGCAATTAGGCTCTCCCCGCTCAACACCTTGATCTCATCAACCAACTAACGGCCATCAGCGTTGGGCCAAAATAACAACATTTCTTGTACTGACCTGATCAAACCACGCATCTATTGTCCGAAGATGGTCGTCGTGATATTTGGAACGACTCTCTAGTTCGTTAAGCTGAGACTCAACAGAGGTCTTTTCTCGCTTGTATTCGCGCATCTGCCGCATGATGGCGTCCTTCTGAAAAGCCTACGCACAATCGCAGTATTAGCCGATGTATTCGCGGTGTACGGCGCACGAGCGCGGGTGGTGATCGGGGGCAGCGAACCTCGATGTCATCTTTCCACGGCAAGTCAGCGTCTGGATGCGAACGAGCACCGTTGACGGTTACAGCTTGCCTCTTTGCAGGAGGAGCAGAGTCGTCGGCAATAGGCCGCTTTCGGTCCTCCATCTTGACAGTGTCAAGCGATGGAGCGGCGACGGCTCTGGCCTCGAGCCTCATCGAGCAGGCGAGCGGCTTGTTTGAGGGGCACTGTCGTGAAGCGCAGGGCTCAGGTCATCAAAGGGATGCAAAGGAGCGAATTGACAGTGGGTTGATGGCAAGAGAGCGAGAGTCCGGGGAGAAGGTGGAAGGGTCGTGTGAGGAGGCGTTGGGTGAGGAGAGACGTCGGCTACCCTGTCCCGTAATCGACTGAAGAATCCTGACGTGCCAAGCTGTGCACGGACGTGCCAAGTCGCATTGGTGCGCGGCTTAGTGAATGTCAATTCGACGCCGTCCCACGGACTTGTTCCATGAAACTTTTGCCGTCGGTTTGTGAACGCCGATATAATCATGTCGGCGGAGGAGGGCTCTGCGCAGCCGCCTACCGCAGGCAGCAACAGAGACAAGGCTGCGGCACCCAAACCAACAGCAACTTTTAGTTCTTTTATCAACAGTGCGTGCCTTCAACTCACTCCCCGACTTGGCTGAACCATTGAATAGAGAATACCACGGGCAAGAAATTCGCACCCAAAGCAGCACGACGCAGGCCTGGTGCTGCCCCAGCAGCCCCAGCGCCCACAATCTCCGCCGCAGAGCCAGCACCACCAAATGTCGAGGCGCAACCCACACCCACAACTGCAGTACAACTACCTACCCCCGCCGCGACCCAAGAGCCTGCACAACAGGCACTGGCAAGTGCATTGGGAGCAGAAGCTACAATTGGGCCCAGCACAACTCTTGCGCCTTCCTCGCCAACAAGACAAGCCACTCCACCACCCCAGCAAAATGTAGATACAGCAGGAGCGACTGAGGAGAGCCCCATCGAGCCGCCCATGCAAATCCATGCTACAGATATCGACTCCACATTAGATCCTAGCAGCACGGCTGTCACTCCAGGGCCGGCGCAAGCGCAACAACCACTCACGCAGGTGCAGGAGGAGCCCTTCCCGACCAGTAACCCTGAGCAGGCAGGAGCAGCGGTTGACGACAATACAGACATAACAACATCAGGTCCATTACAACCGATTTCAGAGGAGGCAGGCACATCACAGCCCCCAAATGGAGTGCTACCCTGGGCAACAGTGAACAGGCCCAATGAGGAGGAACAGGAGGTCACGCCAGCCACTACGAAAAAGGCCCGGCACATTCCCAAGCCCCGACGTAGGAAGGCCGTAGCGCAAGCTGAGACATCAGATATTACACAACAAGAGAACAATCCAGAAGATGAGGCCCAATCAGCGCTAAACCGGCCCAGTGCTAAAGGCAAAGGCAAACGAAAGGCTGATGCGACTAATGCTGAGGGCAACAATGGGGCGCCAGCTCCGGCGAAAAGAACCAGAAGGCTAAGAAAAGCAACACAACAAGGCGAACCAAACACTGCGGAGGCAGGGGATGGAGAAACAGAGCAAGCGGAAGAAGGTGAAGAAGCTGCATCACGCCCAAAGCCGCGCCAACCTCATAGGAAAAGAAAAAATAACACAGAAACCGATGGAGAAAGCAATCAGCTCAATGCACAACCAAAACGAAAGGGCCGACCGACGAGAGAAGCTACTCCCTCTGATGCTGAAGACCACATAATCGATCCTGATATTACTTTCATGGACAGCCTCGCATCTCGCAACATTCGTGTAGGAAAACTGTCTGACCGCGAGAGAGCAATGCGTGAGATAGACTGGGTAGCCGTGAGACAGCGGCAAAGGGAAGAGGATGCTCGACCAATCCAGACGAAAGAAGCTCGAGAAGCTGCGGAAAAGATTTTAGCTGAAGAAGCGCCTCAAGTTGATGGACCTCGTTATCACGTCGTCGACGGCGTCATCCAAGTAATACACGATTCGACCACAGTGAATCGAGAAGCTGAAGCAGACCGCGAAATCGAAAACTACGAGACTGTAGAAGAGCGGGATCTCACAACTCGCATCACTTCACGCAGTTTTCTCAAGAATAATAAGCGCTTTCCGAATGATTTCATCCTCCCCGGCCAGGGCAAACGATGGGGGCTCGCTGATACCGAACTCTTCTACCAAGGTTTACGGTCATTCGGAACAGATTTTCAGATGATTTCTCAAATGTTTCCTGGGTCAACACGGCGCTCAATAAAGCTCAAATTCACACGCGAAGAACGCGATAACCCAGATGGTGTCCGAGAAGCTCTGCTTGGCCAGAGCGAAATTGTATCTCACTGGGGTGCATTTATCAAAGCTTCACAGATGGAAGAGGGAGGCTTTGCTGACGCAGACGAGATCAAGCGCCAAATGGCAGAAGAGGAAGCCGAAATGCGAGAGCGAATTGTAGCTGCCCATGCTGAGACACTTGAGCGCAAGCGCCAGCAGAAGGAAGCTGGTCTTCTAGATGATGACGGCGAAGGCAATGAGGCGAGTAATCAAGAGAGCAGCAAGAAGAAGAGAAAAGGAAAAGAAAAGCAGGTTACTTTTCAAGAGGAAGAAGGCGTAGAAATCGTAGGTAACATCGACGATGACACCACCTGGGGACAGGTTTGAACCGGAATGTAATTCACGGTGAGGCTTACGATTTTGGACTGATTCATATGATACCCCGTGGCAATTATACCCACCACATTTAGAGGACCAGCGAAAGCTCAACTTCTTGAACATTAACGTTCTTAATATTCAATGCTTTCTCAATGTCAACTTCCAGGTTCGCAAAACATATGCACGGTACATATCATCTCCGAGCTATGCTGCAATCCATTTGTCTACAGATAAACGCGCGACAGTGGCAATGTTCAAATATTCCCGCTTACACGGCAGTCGAACTGAAGTCTAAGCGTTATTACAATGAAAATTGCCGAACTCCGCGAGAGAATTGCCGTTTCCGAGACTCTGGTTCATCCGCTTCTCGGTGGCTATAGGCCGCGGCTGTATGCATAAGCACCAGGGAAATATAAATTATCTGCAGGTGCAATCATCGAATGTCAGCATACGCCCCGGTGGCGACGTCGGGGGATCTTGAAGTACATTAATAGAAGCAAACCGTTAGCCAGTATATCAAATGCTGAGAGTGCTCTTATCATGAAGTCTCATTACAGATTGCTAATCTCATTAGTGGCCGCTGCCACGAGTGTGCAGGCGATTAGTAGTGAAGTACCGTTCAATAGGACGTATGATTACATCATTGTGGGTGGCGGTACGTCGGGCCTTACTGTTGCGGATAGGTTGACAGAAAATGGTAGATGTAAGTGCTGCAGAGCCTGTTTACATTCTTACAGCAACCAACGCGCATCAGTCAGTATTTTAGTAATAGAATATGGCCCACTCAACAACGACTCGTCTATATTGTTGCCGTCCGACACGCTAAACTTCCACCCCGAACGGTTCTACAACATTACCTCCCTTCCGATCCCCGGATTGAATAATATCTCAAGGCGGGTGCCGGCTGGTGCCATCGTAGGTGGCGGTAGTGCTGTAAATGGAATGTTTTTCGACCGTGGCTCCGCATCAGACTACGATGCTTGGGAAGCACTCGGAAATCCTGGATGGTCTTTCAAAGACATGTTACCATACTTCAAGAAAAGCGTGACATTTACTCCTCCAACGCCCGAAGTCGCGAATAAGTATAACTACACGTGGGATACCGATGCGGCGTATGGAGGTAATGGGGAAATTCAAGTCAGCTTTCCCCCGTATCAGTTTCCTGGCCAGAGTTTTGTGTGGAATGCTTTCAAGGAACTGGGTATCAACAAACCGAAAGAAGCGGCTGCCGGTGATGCGATTGGGGCTATACAAGCCCCGAGTGCACTGGATCCTGTGACTAGAACGAGAAGTTATGCAAGGACAGCTCATTATGATCGGTATGCTAACCGATCGAATTATCATCTCTTAACTGGATACCAAGCTACGGAGGTCCTTTTCAGCAATACCACCGAGATTGAGGCTATCGGTGTCAACATCAAGTCTCGCGAGGGGCTTAATGCCAAAGTGACTGCTGTATTTGCAAAAAAAGAGGTGATCATAGCCGCTGGAGCTCTTTGGACCCCCTGGCTACTACAGCGCTCTGGCATTGGTCCGAAGAGTATACTAGACAAATCTGGTATACCAGTCCGAAAGGAGTTACCTGGCGTGGGTGCTAATTTTCAAGATCATCCAATCGGTGGCGGAGTATGGAACTGGACGAAGAACTCTCCCTCGCCAGTACCGGGAGACTTGTTGAGCAACCCAATGCTCTACGAAGAGGCGAAGAAGGAATATGAAGAATTCCGCACCGGCCCACTCACAGCTGGGCGAGCGAACCAAGCAGCATTCCTTCCGTTAAAAGTCGTGGCTGTGGAGAAGTGGAAAGGCCTCATTGACGCGATCGCAGCACAAGATCCAACCCCATACCTTCCAGCAACCTACGAGAAAACGCTCATCGCCGGATACAAGGCACAGCAAAATCTCACAGCAACACTTCTTGCCAGAAATGACAGTGCGGCATATGAATTTCCTTTCAATGCCGGACCGCTCGGTAATGGCGTTTTGACTCGTCCTCTCAGTCGCGGTACAGTATCCATTAATACTACAGACGCAATGAGCAACCCGGTGGTCGACTTCCGCACCTTCTCGAATCCACTCGACATCCAAGCCGCCATTCCTATTATCCAATTCATCCGGAAATTCAACAGCCTAAACGCGTTTGCAACGCTTGGTGCTATGGAACTGACGCCTGGTGTAAACGTTACGAGTGATGCTGCGATCGCAGCATTCTTGCGGGGGTCATTCGTGCCGACTCTTGCACACCCGTCAGGAAGCGCGTCAATGATGCCAGAAGAACTTGGCGGCGTGGTAGGTCCAGATCTCAAGGTTCATGGGGTCAAAGGTTTGAGTGTGGTGGATGCCAGTATCATCCCGTATATACCGGCTACACATATTTGCACTACTGTTTATGCGGTTGCAGAAAGGGCAGCAGATTTAATCAAGAAAAGAACGGGCTGGAGCGATTAATGCTCGTAATGAATAGTGGCGATCGCAAAATGGCATGTATAACTTGAGAACCACAGGCTTGTCCGTGATGCATACTTCAAAGTCAAAATTCTTTTGAGTCAGGAAAGGATCCCTTTCTAAGATGAAACGAGCTAGTCTCCAAGTAAGTTAGAACTGGTCATTCTAGGACGTTGAGCAGCAGTGTTTATCTTAGATTTACCAAGAGATAACGATGTGAGAGCAGCACAGCCGGTTGAAGTTAGGTAACACAAGTACCAAACTAACAAATCAGAAGATGCGCAATGAATACAGAGTAATAGTTTCAGGCTAAAATTTTAGAAACCTGCTGCAAGAAATATTTCAGGTTATAGACAAACACAAGCTGATTGGTCAATTTTCGTGCCAACATGATTTTGTTAACTTGCCTATGCTTTTAGGAATTGGCTTCTTCCTTTGCATTAAGTTTGTCTACGTATCAATGTGAAGTGTACTAAAATGATGTTCGAGATTTTGCAATTTGCTCATCGTGGAAAGTTCCATACATTAACTCCCCGAAATTCCCACCCTGACTGAGTGTCGATGTAATATGTACAGTCTTACAAACGCCACCGGACATGTATTGGGTTGGGCACCATGAACCTACTACGGCGGCAAGCGTAGCACAAAAATGCATCTCCTTTAGGCAAACCTCTGTATTTTGTATCCTCCAAGCAGACTGCACAAAATCGGTTCTTGAAGGCTTCAATGACCGAACGCCTCTCATCATGGGACTCCAAGAACCTTGAGACCCACAGCGTGGCATCAAAGAACCCCATTAATCCATACCGATGGTGGGGTGAGGGAGAATACGGGATCAGACTCACTGGAGACATAATGATAGAATATAGCCAACTTGCGATTCACCATTAGGGGCAAGCGTTTCGAGGCTTTCAAAGAACTTGCTACTCAAGCAAAGAAGCACGACTCGCCCATTGTTGGACAAGTCAGTCACCCTGGCCGCTAGGCTATGGAGAGCTTTCAGAAGAGCCCTATCTCTGGATCAGATATGGCTCCCGCTGGCAACCCCCGAGGAATGACTTTCGCCAATCCACGCGCTGCTACTGAAGGTGACATTAAGAACGTCATTGAAGGCTTCGCGCGTGCGGTTGAGTATCTCGACAAAGTTGAGGTTCGATGGTATCGAACTCCGTGGAGCTTACGTATATCTACTAGCACAGTTCTTAGCCCTATCAACAAATAGACGATCCAATAGGTATGGCGGATCCCTAGAGAATCGCGCACGCCTAATATTGGGAATTGCGTAAGAGATCAGGCTCAACTCCGTCGAATTCCAGGAGGATGGCTTTGCAGCAGAAGAAGCGGTAACGCTTGCCAAACTGCTGGAAGAGGACACTTTCAATTTCATCGACTTGTCTAGCGGTACACTAGAGAAGTTCGTCTTTGGGACACCGACGCGGATCAACGAAGAAGCATGAGGCTTTCTTTATCGGAGTTGCTAAAACGATTCCGCCATCGCCGTCTAAGACACGACCCTATGTGACTGATGGCCTCGAGATTGCATCTGCTATGTTCGGTGCCCCGTAGGTGGTTGGCGGTATGGGTCTTGCTCGCCCAGTTTGTTTGGAACTAGAATTTCCCAGGGAGGTCATCAGCGGTGAGGCCAACGCTGCAATCAATGGACGATAATGACTTTGGGTTTACTAACGTTGTGATCGGTTCCTAGATAAGGTAATCAGGCAAAGATCGGTAGTCAATTGATTTGAGCGGTGAGGAGAATTTGAAGAAGTACTAGCAGGATATGAGAGTATGGATGCAGGGGGTGCGGGGATACAGGGAGACAAGGATGGGAGCAGGTATGGGTATGTCAATATTTGAAAACATGGAGGCGGTGCCATATGCTAGTGCTGCGCCCGCTTCTTAGATAAGATGTATATCTCGCTCCACTAAATGCCTTTTGAGGAATTGGGATGCAGAACGAAGGCGGGGGCTATTGGGTAATACTAGTGGGCTCTTCAGGGTGTGATCGTTGTCACTGATATGCATAATGGAAAACGGCACAAATCGAGAGAGGATTCTGGACTCAAGTCATTGCATACATTTCTCCTGTACTTTTTTGTTGGAACACATGTCATCTCGCAGCTTATATTATACATACAGACCGATATGCAACGCCAGCATGACTATGTACTGGTGGCTAAATAGTGGCTTACCGCATGCGAATGAACGGTGCTGTACAAGGCTGAAGTGTATTGTGAAGTATGGAGTACCGCGACAGCGATATTTAAAATTCTTTGCCTAAATTATGTTTTCCTGTTGCTTCAAGAATTACTGTATCAATATAGTCGCGTCAATTAAAGACTTGGAATATCCACTCTCTTATCAAAGTTAAAATAGAAGTAGGCCGAGAAATGAGTGAGATATGGAACTTGAAGTACTTCATATTATGATTATATTAGTCTAAGTTAAGGATCCCGAGCACCCAACTCCACGCTCATATCATAAAATGCTGAGTATACTGTGCTTCGTCAATGTATATTCCTCCAATTACACCACGGCTTTTTAACACAAGTATCAATTCTATGCCGCCTCAGTAAATCTCTAGTGCGCAGCAAACCTCGACTTAGCCCTCAACTTCTCGCCAAAGAAGAACAATGCGTAAACACCAACACTACACCCAACCGTCAACCCACCAAGCAGCGAAATCCCCCGATCAACGCCCAAATTATGAAACAAGGGATACGCAAAGTGAATAGCGCCCGCCGCCAACGCCGACCGCGCAAAATCGTTGCCCGCAAAGAGCGAAGCGGCGTACTGCGGGTACACGAGCGGCAAATACAAGAAGATGCACTGGATGATGAGGAAGATGCCGATGGTTGTAATTACGATGCCAATACACGACACAATCCAATGGATATCTTCACGCGCCGTCCAGCCGAAGATGAACAGGCCAATGGGCACGAGGAACGTGACGAAGAGTGCGGGGATGAGACGGCGTTCGGGGGCGCCCAGGCCATGCGCGCGGATCGAGGGCTCAACGCGGTAATAGATGTACCACCAGTACCAGGCGACGGAGAGAACGACGCCGATAGTTACGGAGAGGAAGGTGAGGCCTAGTTCGCCGAGGTTGAAGCCGTACATAGTGTTGTAGACAAGGGGGAAGGCTTCAAAGAAGGAGTAGAAGATGCCGTAGATGATGGCGGTGTATATGGCGGTGAAGGCGATGCTGGGGTCCAAGAGCATGAGCTGGAATGGGCGCCACAGGGCTTCGACGGCTACATCGCGAGGCGTGAGGCTCGCTTGGTCAATCTCGCTTTGTGATTTGAGGAGGTTGTTACCTGTGAGTTTGCGAAGGCGTTGAGCGCGGCGGAGGAGTATGTTTGCAGAAGATGTCTCAGGGAGAAAGAAGAATAGAGATAGGAAGATGGGGGCGTTCATCCAGAGTATTTCCCAAAGTGACCAGCGCCAGTTCTCGGCCGCAACACTGAAGCCGGAAATGATGGGACCAAGTGCTGGGCCGCAAGTTGCGGCAAAAGCCCACAATGACAAGACGTATGGAAGCTTCATGAGACTGTATACGTCTTGAAGGCTTGCGCCGCCGGTTGCAAGACATGGGCTACCAAAGAAACCCTGCAAAAAGCGGAGAACGATGAGGCCGGCAAAATTGTCTACGAGCGCCGTAGGCACGCATAAGATGACAAAAATGGCATAGCTGATGATGTATGGTGGATTACGACCGATGACTGGAATCTCACTCAGAGGCGAGAAAAGCAGTGGTCCGATACCATAAGCAAGAACATACATCGACAGGCCTAAACTTGCGGCACCAATCTCAACGCCGAAGCGTTCCATAACACCAGGTATACTGGGTGAGTAGATAGCAGATCCCATGTACACGCCCATGGTATACATAAGAATCTGTCCAAGAACAATGACTTTTTTGCCAAAAGCCCAGTTCTGCGGGTTGTCTACATCGTCCGTGGCGTACCAGTCTACAAGAATAGTGCCATCGTCTAGTCTCTCGGGCTCGATCGGTCGGCTCGGTCCGCGTGCTACTGAAGCCAATGAAAATTGTTGCTCAAGATCTGCCCGTGAGATTGATTTCTGCAAAGCAGTCCGTGTACCGACACGTGAGATCTGTGTGCGTGCTGTGTGCTGTGTGCGGATAGTTTGAATCCTTTCGAACTCGGCACGCTCATCTTCGCTTGCAGTCTCGACTTTCTCGAGAACGGTTTCTGGATCCGGATATACTGCTTCTTCTACAGCCGGGCCTTCAGGCTCGCTGTTTGCTCTTGGTGATGATGAAGTCGAGAAACGTTTTGGCTCTGGTCGGGGATGACGGTTATATGCAGCAGGAATTTCAAAATCTGATCGCTCTTCTGGATATTGAAGGAAGCGGTTGTTGGTGATATATCTGATGATCTGCCCCGCTGGGGCATCCCTAATAAGGGCCGACATGGTTGTGGGCACAGAGAATTGTATGTTCAGTGGATGGGTTGAGGTGAGGTTGCAACAGGAAGAGTATGCTGAGATGAGTTGTGTGAGATAGATAGAATGTGAAACTGAAGCTGGGGATTATCGACTGACGATGACATCGAGCCATACTTATCCTCCTTCTCACCACCACGGGCGGAGCTCCTCACTCGCTTATCCCCACCGTTACCTCCTATGCGTAAGCGATCCATCTCACAAAGCAGAAACGTGTTTTACAAATCGCCTACACAAAAAGCTTGGTACGCCAAAACAAGAGATAGCGTCTCCGATTAGTAGAAAATTCTGCGAGGCCACAAAAAGCCACTTGAAACATTGGTGCTGGTGCAAAGTCTGCAGGAAGAGGAAGTAAGCTTGTTGGGCACTTTCGCAGCTAACCCCCGTTACTAATCCACGATTGCCCGCTAGTGCGGCCAATCACAATCTGTTATAGCATAGCGTAGCTCTATGATTTTTAATCACCGTGACAACGTCATACGTCCATGATGCAGCTCTGTCAAGACATTTCGTCCGATTGCGAATCATAGATTAGTGAGGCTGAGTGGCTGACAGGCAACTGTTGAGCTCCTCAAGCCGGCTTTTTCGGTCTTAATGGGAAGCCAGGGTGGATGGTTGGCAAGAAGCAAATGAACGCACGCAGAAGGTTCGATGACACTCCACAGCACAAAATGGCTAATGCAGCTTCCCTTGCGCCAAACACATCTCACCATCACTCATCGGAATTCATTCTTAGTCTCTCAATTCTAGTAATCCGTCTCGTATTCGATTTGATCTCCCGCACGTTGTTACTCATACACACACATACAAAGAAAACTGCTCAAATGGAACGACATTAACAATAATCTATGCTTAGAGTCATAAATGATGAAAAGAAGAAACAAATAACCCATTCGCCTAGTAATGTCCGGGACTCGAACTCGGAAAAGTAGATTGCGCCATGACAGAATGCATCCCAGGAAAAAGAGTTTCGCTCGAATTGTGTACTCGGGGTATCGTGATGCCGTAATAACGCCTTTGAAAATGCACATTTGCCAATCCAATGTCCATGCTCTGTAAAAACTTTTTGTTTGTTTTTTTTCCAAGAAATCTTGTAGGTTGAGTAGGAGAAGAAGCTGATTAATGGCGGCGTTTTACTTCTCTGTGTCCTTGGCCCTGATCTTGAGGGTCTCGTCCTCTCTTGCGTCCGTCATCTACTCCTCCTGGTCCTCCTGGTCCTCCTCTACTTCTACGGTCATCGCGTCCCGATGTCCGACCATCTTCGCGGGAGCTACGCTCACGTCTACCACCCTCACGTGGTTCCCGAGGCTCACGATTTGGATCGCGAGTTGGCCGGTCGCCGCCCTCCCGATCACGGTCGCGTCGGCTTCCACCTTCTCGCTCGCTACCTCGCTTTTCGCGACCGCTGCGGTCACGCTCGGGGCCTCGCTCTTCTCCTTCCGCACGACCTGATCCATTGCGAATACTTCGCTCATCAAGGCGCCGTTCATTATGATCAGGGGAGTGTGATCGCTCACGACCTGACCGCTCGCTACGTCTACTATGACCACGAGATTCTGATCTACCATCTTCTTGTGGTGTACCATCCATTCGATTTGGTGGTATATCCATTCTACTATTTCTTCCGTGTTGACCTTCCATTCGAGAGTTTGGTGTAGAAATATGAGGGGGTGGCATTTGACCTGTCATGCTACTAGGACCTTCCATAGGCCCACTAGCGCGAGCCGCTCCACGGCCACGGATAGGGGGGTTTTGAGCAGGTGTAGAACGATCGTTCGGTCGAGTCTCAGGCACTGGAGCATTCTGTGTTAGGACACTATTGATCGCGCCTAATGGATTTCGTCGCTCACCTCCACGGGATCCTCGCTCGGAAGAAGCTGGCCCAGTGGGAGGGCCACGACCAACAGGGGAGGCTAGAGGACCCTGAGATGTTCGGCCATTATTTCGGGGTCCGCTGGGGGCGTTTGGCATGTTTGTCTGCAAAGTGGGACTCGGCTGCATACGCTGGATGTTGTCGCGTTGGAAATTGTCTCGTTGTAAATTGTCTCTTTGCAAATTGTCTCTTTGCAAATTGTCTCGTTGCAAATTGTCTCGTTGCAAATTGTCTCGTTGCAAATTGTCTCGTTGTAAACCGTCTCGTTGTAAATTGTCACGCTGAATCTGCTCCAACCGACTGGGGTGAATTACGGAAGTGGCGGGACCTGACGGCGGTGCGGCCATTGGCGTTTGCGATTGTGGATGCGGTCGATCACTAGATCGAGCCAGCGGCTGAAAGTCGGCATTGACGGAACTGTACGAACTTCGCGGGCCTGAAGGCGGCATCGGATCAGCGGGTTGGTTCAATCTCCCGTAATTGGGATCCTGCGCAGAGTTCCGTGGAGGTCGTGGGGGTTGGAACATCTCACGAGAAGCTCCAACAGGTTGTGACGACTCATTTCGACCACCCCGAGGCCCTGTTGGGGTCGTGGATATGAGCTCATCCCGACGGTCTCGGCCACTGGAGTGTATTTGCGTTGGCCCTCGCTCATCACGATGCTCGCGGGGTCCATCGTTGCGACCATGATAGACCGGCGGTAGGCGTTCTTCAACATGACGATCATCTCCACGGCGGTCTTCTATACGCTTATCCTCAATACCGCGAGGAGATTGTCCTCGTGGCACTCGCTCTCGGCGATTCTCGCGATCTAACCTGAAGCCCTCCTGTCTCCCATGCTCCTCTTGGTGAATCAGAGCTGCGCGCGCTGGATTTACAGTGGGTCCATCAGTCACTGGAGAAGGTGGAAATTGTGCTCGAGGTGGCCCATGATCACCCCGATCCTGACCCTGTCGTAAATGAAGGGGAGGTAGATCACGCCGATGAGAAGGATGCTCATGAGCAAGAGAGGAGTTCGATGGCATTCGTCGAGGCTCCATCGTTGGCTGCCCGGGATGGCCTCGAGAGTCAGGTCGGTCACGTTGATCTCTTGGATCTCTGGTATCTCGAGATTCCCAGGTTGGAGGTCGCACAGGTGGTGCCCGTGCATCTCGGGGTGGTGCACGCATTCCTCGATCATCATACTCCCTGGTATCTCGCACAGGCCATTCGCGATGGTCTGTTGTTTGAGGCATACGTTCTGGGGTCCTGCCACCGGGGACAGGGCGTCCACGGCGACCAGGCGAGCCGTCTCGCGGACGCGAGGGATCGTTGGAACGTTCTAGACGTCCATAGTCATTTGCTGGCCCTCTATTGTCGTAACGGCCGTGATGACCATGGTCCTGTTGGCGCTCTGCTACACCGGATCGATCAGGTTGTCGCGGCCTCGGCTGTGAGTCAGGCCTAGTCGGCAGGGCGTGTGCGGCTCTACTAGCTTGGGAGGGCTGAGGTGTGTTATTACGGCCCTCCGGTCGAGGTGGTACTGAGGGCATAGAACCCACCGGGGTGGCCGCAGATGGATTTGAGCTGTCCCTGTCCTGTTTCGATGGAGTTGCTGCTCGAGAGTCGTGCAGCTTTGATGTTGGTCTGATAAGGTCCCTGTCTCGAGGATGTAGCGCATATGTTGTAGACGTAAGTGTGGAGCGTGTCAGTTCAACCTCATCAGCACTATCCGCTAGAATTGGTTGTATTCCATTGCTATACAAAATCAGTCAAAAGTTTTCGGCCACGTATCGCTCAGATGACACTAACGTATCTTGTCTCGGCTTGCTCGGAGGGGGTGCCGTGTTTTTGTGCCTTATTGCAGAACTTTCTTGCAACTGTGGCGTGCTAGATGGTGCCGTCGCAGCTTCATTGGCACCGTTTACTACAGTCGGATTCGGTTTCGCAGGTTCCGGGATCTTTGTACTATCAATATGCGGTTGCGTCGCCGGTGAATGAGTGACTTACATTACAAAATTTGTGGTGCGGCTGGAAGTTCTTCTCAGGATCCCTGAATAAAGCAAGACTAGAACCAGCGGTCGTCTTAATATCACCTCTCTCATCGTGCTTCGCCAGCGGCTCAATAGCCTGTTTCAACTCCAACGCCATCGTATCGACCTTGGGGAAGCTGCCAGAACATGCAGTAAGGATAACTAAGGAATTGCGAATTTGCTGGAAATCGCCGGTATCGAGGCATCCCTTGAGAGCCGTAAAGAGTGCCTTATGCCACTTGTGGAGGAGTTTACAAAAGTCGTCATACTGAAGATGATCTGTCGGATTTCGATCGGCATCAAAACGCCGACCAAAACCAGGGAGCTTCTTGTCAGGGCCATGCGCAAATTTTGCATAAGCATCATCCTTGTTCTCGTGCCATTTGAACAGCTCCCGAAGTATGCTATTAATGAAACGGCCAAAGGTCATTGCCTCTTCATCAGAGTACATGCTGATGATGCAAGACAGCTTGTTGCCGTTGAAAAGAAGGTCCAGTAATTTAACTGTGCGGAAACCCGGGACTCCAGAGCTGTGCATAAACTTCAGCATGGCGGCAGCAAACGAAGCGTCCTGGAGAGACATGCAACTCCGTGGAAGGAAACAATCTTGAAGTAATGCCTTGTGGATTGCATCATTTCGTGCATCAATCATTGGTACGCCCTCAAACCATTTCTGCATCTCTAAACGCAAGTGATCTTGAGTGAGGTTATTGGCAAGTATGACCTCTTCTTGTTCCACTTTAAGTTTGGCAATCTCAACTTTAGCTCGACGCATTTCCTCGGTCTCCTTTCTAGGAACGTTCTGGTGGTATCCACGGCGCTCTGGAACAGAAGGGGGGAGCTGTCGTTCAAAATGCGAGATGACATTCTGATATTGTTGCTTGAACCCACCGTTATCGACATCGGCGAGAGAAAGCTGCCAAAAGGTGATGTAGAGAGACAAACAAGGGTGTTCGCCAAAAGTATCTGGTAGTGCATCCTTGATCTGGGTCACCAGTGCTTCAATTGCTGGGTTGGGTGAATGGCTGCAAGGCTGTCCTGCTGTGACCGACAAGGTGATATGGGCAGAATCATTTGGATCCAACATATCCACATCTGCTGTGTCAGACGCAGTAGTAGTGCCATTACTAGTAGGTTTCCCATCCGGTTCGCTCATTTCCACGTCACCATTAGAGTGAGGCTCAGTGCGCGTAGGCCCAACATGTCTCTTCCTGAACTCATTGGCTTTTGCGGCTATACTGGCACGTGCAATGGTAAAAGCGATGTCAGGCTCAACTCGGTAATCAGATATCATCTCGATAGGTCCGGGGAATAGCTCATCAAATTCTTGTACTGGAATATAGGCGCGAAGAAGCTCCAGGTATTGTAATAAGTTGGAGCGCAGCTTATCAAGATTGAAAAGCAGCACTTTGTCAGGTGCGTCTTGCTGGTCGCTCCGATACACATAAGCTTCGAGGTGTTGCGCAAGCGCGACAAGGATCTGCGGTGCGAGCCCTGTCTCCTTTAAATATCTGGTGAGACGTCGTGCCGAGGTACCGGATTGATGCCGATTATCTGAGAGGTGATGTTGATAGGTGAAAGTGCGAAGGATCGGTCCTGCAGATAGCGAGAGGATCATTGTTTCGGAAAGAGAGCCATTGATGCTAATACCACCCATGGATTTGATCATTTGCTCAAGAACGTCGAGCATATAGAGGTCACCCTCTGGCTGCAGTACTTGATGTGTGATGAATTGCAGGATAGGCGTTGGATCCATGAAAGAGTGCCGCTGGTAGGCTTTACCGACAAATGAGGCGATATTCTTCAACCAAGGCGCGGCCAGCATACCGTCGCCTTGAGTTCCGCCCTTTTCAGGCTTGATGAAGAAGTTCACCATTGTCCATGTAAGACAATCATATCCGAGCAGTGTAATGTATCTGACGCATTCGACTAGCGTATCGATCATGTTGGGATAGTTGATGAGTCGTTTCAATGTCAGCTGGAAGACGATTCCTGGACTCGCATATGAGATCTTCGCTATTTTTCTCCCGTACTCTTTAGTATTCTTTGAAGCAACCCGGCCAAGTTCGTGATTCGTAGCCGCCCGCACTTGCTCAAAGACAGCTCGTAGAGATGGTGGCTTCGTGCTAGTAAACCATTGCTGGTAGATAGTGTACCTAGTCGCAGTGTCGAATTGCTTGAACAGATCCCATGCTTCGTTGATGATGCCAGGATTCTTGCCTGTATATGAAAGCGCAGGTGCAATGAATGTGCTGCAGAAGCTGATCCAGCATTTTCGATTTGCTTCCGAGGAATCGTCAGCTAAGCTCCTCAGTGCGATGCGTACGATTTTGGTCAACAAAACGACATCTTTGCCACACTCAGGGCCCAGCAAACCCAGCAAAGAGGTACAGAGCTTTAAAACATCTCCAACTTCCTGGCAGACAGGAACACTATCAACCCAGTCTTCCCAATAGAATTTGTAATCGATGCCATCCCCCGCATCACGTGCATCAGGCCTTGCCCATCGGAGAGTTCGGCGAGGAACAAAGTCGCTTGGTCGAACTGGACTTCGAAGGCCAGCACCCTTTGATGAAACAGGTATGTGGTCGGCAGGGCCAACTCGGGTGGCCTCATAGACTTTACTGAGAGAATGATGTGCGATCCTAAAGATGTATTCCGGTAGGTCAGAGTACACATCCAGTAACCAAGGGTGGCGCCCAAGGATGAAAAGTGCCTCAGGAAGTGCGCCGATACACAGCAGACTCTTAAGGAGCTGGTATTTTTGATCCGCTGGCTCGGGCAACATACTCTTTTTATCCGCAGCCTCGTCGGGCTTTACGGATGTGCTACGTTCTGATTCTGATTTTGAAGCAGCTTCTCGTATACGTGACACAGCCGGTACTCCCGCAGGCGTATCGTCAGGCAATGCACCAGCCATGGTCAAGGCATTACGACCAGTTCCCCGCTCCTTGTCGTCCTTCTCTTTCTTCGCTTTCAGAAGCTTTTCCTTGTGTGCAGGCATATCTTCCTCGAGCGGGTAGAGGTGAGGATAGAGATCCAGTATCGATATAAACCCGATTTTGATCAGGAGTGCGGCTAAATATATGAGGTTGTCTGGTAGAAAATCCTGTGCATCGCGAGCATCTGATGCGTAGAAGCGAAGCTTAAATCCAAGGAGCTGTGCTGCAATGTCGTTGCTTGGAGGTGGAAGAGTGTTGGTCTGCGCGATCCACTCATCTGCCCATTTACGAGCTGCCTGTTGCTTCGACAACACTTCACCTTCTGCAGGCATGGTATGGTCTGGTTGTCGGTTGTTCGCGACGATGCGGCGGGCACCGAGCTCGAAATATGCTTGTATTCCTGCCCTCTCACCTAGCGCTCCAACGCGTTGCCAGAACTTTCGGTCTCGCTGCTCACGTAATTGAAGCTGCTCTTCCTTCTCTTGGTCGGAGTAGTACCACTGTGGTGAGGTGGGTTGCGCCCATTGAGGTAGCGTAGCCACATCAGGCTCCACCCATTCAATGCCCTCAAGACCGCGTAGCTCTGGCCACCACGCACTCGAACGTAGGAACTTGACGAAGAACTTCCCATGCTTGACGAGGAGATTGGCGAAAACGTCTAAAGTGACGTCGAGGACCCTTCCTATGTCGAGGTCGAAGGCCCCAATAAGGGCGTTGACACGCTGGTAGGTTTCGCTCACAACTTCCTGTGTCGGCGGCTCGCTATTCACCGTGGTGAAATATTCGGTCATGAGTTTCGAGTAGCCTTCAGTCTCTTCGCGAAGGAGGTTGTAGTTGGATTGTCTGTAGAGTGCGTGGGTAGCCTTGCGAACAGCGACTCGTGCAAAGGTGTCGCGCACCAGACCTAGCGAGCCCAGCAAATCGCTCTCGAGCTCGTTGCGCATACGGGACACATCAATATCCGTAGCTAGTAGCATCTGCTGAACCAAAGCTTGTTTGCTCTTGTCCTGCGTCAATGAACTAAGCGTATCAAGGAAGGTCGAAATGGGGTCCAAGTCTTCGTCGGAGGGAGCAGCGACAATGTCGCGGACTACTGAGCCCAGCTCTCCAGCCTCCAGCTGCTCATCAATGGTGGCTTCGATGATCTCATGGAATATGACGGACAGCGTGAGAGTATCACCGCCGCGCTGCGCCGATGCAGCAGCCTGAACGACAGCATCATGTGCGTTGCTGTTCCAGTTGGCGACACGCTGTGGAGTGAGGTACTCGTTGCTCGCGGGAACTTCCTTCGTCGGGATTGGTGCCGGTGGTTGGTTGCTGGGCGGCGCGGGGGTAGACGGGATTGCGGGTGCAGGTTTGCTCGACTGGAAGGTGTTTGTGGGTGCAGACATGCTGTTCGGCGATGTGTGGGAGATGTTAGGGCTTTGAGGGACGCTGGACCCACCGCGACCATTGTTTCTGCTTTGACGCCTGCCTCCACCTCCTCCGCGCGGGCTGTTCTGCTGGTGCTGGTACTGGTGCTGCTGTTGTGGATGTCCCATGCGCAGGTGCTCAGGTCGGTGCGGCGAGGGTCGACCATCATCTTGTTGGTGCGGGCGCTCGTTACCGTTGCGCTTGCGCTTCTGCTGTACCATGGTGGTGCTCTCTGGGGATTGAGAGACCGGTGGTGGTCAACGGTTGATGAGGAGAGAGTGGAGCATCCACGGCGCCGGGTCGTGACGCAAGATCAAGGGTGCGAGCTCAGCAGTCGCGGGTGAATGAAGAAAAGAACCAAGGCGACTCGTAGATCCCGGCGAGATGGGACCAGCAACGAAAAGCGGCAACAAGTCGCGTTACGTTAGGCGCGGTCGGCTGTGGTCGAGTCGAGGCGTGTCTTGAACTTTGAGGCTCAAGTCAGTCAGATAGCTAGCGTCCGCCAAGACATGCCCGTTTGAGTAAGCACCACGGGGCTCCTTGCTCCCTTTCACTGTTCATTGTTATTCTATTTCGGACACAATATCAAGACCACAGGAAATAAATACGGCTGTGATGAAAAAGCTCAGGTCATCTGCGCGTAAAGAAGAATATGATTGCTCTGCTATCCTGATGCTATCTACGCAGCTGCAGCGATCGGCTGAGAAGCCTGCGACTCCTTCCATCCGCTTTCGACTCCCAGCTGCTCATCCGTCCAGAGGGGGGCTTCGGCCTCTTTACCCTCCACTCCTACGCCAATGAAACCGCCGTGTGCAGCCCACTCGCTAGTGCGCTTGATGCCTAGCTGTTTCCAGACGGCATCGAACGCTTCAACGAGGTGGTCACGATACTCGCTCACATGACCAGGAGTAGGCGTAATACGGAGCCGTTCCTGGCCCACAGGCACGGTGGGGTAGTTGATCGCCTGCACATAGATACCCCACTCCTCAAGGAGCAGGTCTGACGCTTTCCTAGCCACCTCTGCGTTTCCAACAAGCACAGGAACGATGTGGCTTGGGTTAGGAATGACAGGAATATCCTTGTCATTCAGCGCATCCTTTACCGCACGAGTGTGCAGTTGCTGAAGGCGCCTATCGCCCTGATAGTTAGCTTGGTACTCAATCGCCGCCTTAGCACCTGCCATAGTGGCAGGAGGGAGCGAAGTGGTGAAGATGAAGCCTGGCGCCAGTGATCGAATCGTGTCAACAAGTTGGGCAGAGCCAGCAATGTAGCCGCCAACACAACCATATGCTTTTCCAAGCGTGCCAGTGATGATATCAATACGGTCCTGGATAGTTCCCTTGGGTCTGCCAGCCTTGTGAGCTTCGTAGTCTAGATGCTCAGCAACACCGGCACCGTGTGGTCCATACATGCCCACAGCATGAACTTCATCGAGGAAAGTGATAGCACCATACTTTTCCGCGAGGTCACAGATCTCTTCAATGGGGCCAATTGAACCACACATGCTATACACACTCTCAAAAGCAATAATCTTGGGGTACTCAGTAGGGATTGACTGGAGCTTCGCCTCCAGGTCAGCAACATCATTGTGCTTGAACACCATCTTCTTAGCACCAGAGTGACGGATGCCTTGGATCATCGAGGCGTGGTTCAAGCTATCCGAGAGAATGACGCAATTGGGCAGCTTACTTCCCAGGGTTGCAAGAGTAGCGTCATTAGCTACATAGCAGGATGAAAAGACTAAAGCAGCCTCTTTAGCATGGAGTTTTGCAACACTATCCTCCAAAGCGACTGCATGCTGGTTGTGCCCAGAGATATTCCTGGTGCCTCCGGCGCCGGCTCCGTAGGTGTCCAAGGTTTCGTGCATGGACTGTAGTACGTGTTTGTTACGACCCATGCCCAGGTAGTCGTTGGAGCACCATACCGTGACCTTATCTTCCTTGGAGGCCAAATGAGCACGTGGAAACTCCTTGGCCATGCGATTGATGTTGTTGAAGTAGCGGTACGACTTGTCCTTATGCTTCTTGTCCAATTCGCTTCGATAGAAGCCCTCGTAGTCAAATTGGGTCGCACGGGGGGTGGCCGAAGCCTGGGCTAGTTTGGCAGTCGCAGGTTTCTGGCCTGTGGGAGGCGGGAAAGGAACAGGTCCTAGAAAGTTGTGAGCCATACATTCTGTACAGTTGTTGCTCCATCTTCATGCTGTGTCGCATCATAACACCATGACGGTAGAATAAGTGGAACAATTCATCGTACCCTGATTGGCCCTCAAATTCTCAGTTTCGATCGCCTGAGCCTCCTTGGGCGTAGAAGTGTGCAGCTTGGCGCGATGGATGCGCGAATGATAGGCACGTACGCCGCCAAAAGCACCAGCAAGAGCGCTGCTACCGCTGCGGGCGCTCTGGACGGCGAGCGCTTTGCCCATGATAGGGCAGCGGCGGCCGAGGACTTGGAGGCTCGACATGCTACCGGCTCCGGGGGAAACACCATGGCTGGCGGCCGTGGTGGAGAGGGAGCGCAGGGTGGCGGGCGAGGTTTTGGAAAGAAACGGGCACATGGACCTCGACTGGCGCAAAAGAGCCTCCATGATGGTCAATTGCGTGGCAGATCACAGACTAGGTGTGGTTTCAGCAGAAAAGCGTCCTTGAGACTCCTAGCAGGAAAAAAGAGTAAAAGACAAGAAGTGACGGGTGGTCGGATGGTGGTAAAGACAACAGAATTCATATACGCAACAAGCGTGCAATCCGAGGCTAAGTGGGAATAGCCCACATCAGCGGTCGGCATCTAGGCTTCAAATAGACGGCTTGTGATTGGCCGATATGCCGACGTTTAATAATTGTAGAGTGTTTTTCAGCGTTCATGTGTATGAGCTGATGGCGCTGTGGGGTACCGAATCATGCCCTCCCTGTTTCAACTACCACCAATGTAGTCCGAAAATTCCGACTGGCCGACGGAGTACTTTTGGGCTTCGCAACTCGCCCGGAATCATACCGCCCATTGCAAAAGCACAAGCTACATACTTAGTCAGTTTTGATTTGATAATCATGCCTCATCGCCCAGTTCTAGAGGCGCGGCACACTATCTCGCCGGAGCATGCTGGGAGTCTTGACCAAAAAGGTCCGCATATATTGACTAGCGTACACCGAGAGAAGTGATAATATTATACATACAAACGCAAGCCTGAAGGGGTATCAAGAAAGGAAACTCCACAACCACCGTATATCCATCTCCCTAGGCTATTCTCCCCAACAAACCAAATCTCTAACTGACTTCACCCTTCAATCGATCACAATGGGTGTAGCGAACGAGGTACTAGTATGGGAAGATTTCTTCTTGCGTCGAGAGACCAACCGTGGCTCATCGTCATCCGAAATCTCAATGACCTCTGCCTGTGAAGGTCGGTCCGGATACTGCAATGCTTGCGGACTGAATGTCGTGGCCATTATTTTGTCCAGGTAATCACAAAACGTGCTAAGGTCAGCGCAACCTTTGTTTAGGCACTCCTCAAGTTCTTCAAGACGCTGCTGAGGAGGCTCAGCACGAAAATAGTCGCCGCACAACCACCAACAGATAAAAAGTCTAGTGAAGGTACGGATTTTGGCACCGTCGCGAGAGAGCACCCCGAGCATCTTGCTTTCGCCTTTAGTGAGCATTTGGACACATGTAGGGACTTCTCGCATCATGTTTGCTCTGCCAACCAGTCTCAGTCGCTCCCGAACAGTCTCCCGGTCATCCCAGCTCATCTCTTGTAACACCTTTGTCACAATCCGCTTTCGGTCTTGTGTATCGATCAAATCTGCCCATTTCCATCGGCGTGCAGAGGCAATCGATGCTTTCTCGGGCTCATCACTCAGTTGCGCTGATGGTTGCAGAGGAGCGGCGCGCGCTATCGAGGTTTTTGCAGGCTCATCGCGAGACTGTGATAAGGCTGGCGATGAAATGCGCCGCACGCGTGGTATTGTGGGTGGTTGAGATAAATGGTCTTCAGGCGACTCAGCAAATACCGAATCGGAGGTGTGAGCGCGATGAGGGTTATTGTGGTCTATGGGACGATGGCCGATGGGACTATGGTCGATAATAGAGCGTGGTCTAGCTTGAGGGGAGCTGCAGGTGACAACCTCGTCATCAGATGAGTCCGATGGTGATCCAAGGTCTATAATGTCTGTGCGAAACTCAGATTCCATCGCCAGCGTAGTACTTTCTTGCTCAACATTAGAAATATAGATTTCATCCTCACTCTCTTCGACGGGCTCCAACTTGTATATTGATAACAACCACTCAGCCAATTGTAATGAGTTCACCGTAACTTCGAGATTACCACATTGGTGACGTAGTTTGTCTGCTGTACTAGCAGGAAATTTTGCGATTTCGGCGCAGAGGATATCGAGTCGTTGTGTGAAATAAGCAACCTCTGTTTCGGTTTTCTGCACAAGGAGCTGCCTCTGCCCAGCTGCTTCTGCTAAATCCCACAACGTATCAGGGTCCTCGCTAACCTCGTCGCCCTTTTCCACACCTTTATTCAACTCCCAAGTGTTGGTAAAGTGCTCAATTCGCTCGTTGATGATATCTATAATTTGATCAGGATTAAGTTTGCTTCGACTCTGGCTGTGAACATCCTCGATCGCTTCGTCCTGAGCTTCCAGTGTGTCTTCTTCGATGCTATCGTCAATTTCGTTTTGTTCTTCAAACATTGATTCCTCTGTTTCAAAGCTGTCTATCTCCATAACACCTTCGTCGTTTTGCTCCCAGCGAAGGAGATGGTCCCATGGCTGGCTACCGTCCGGTCGATCTTGGAGCTTCCTATCGCTAGATGGCGGTGGCGGCACTGTTGTGACATGCGCCAATTTTTGGCGCTTACGATCGCTAGGATCAAATAGTGTAGAGCCGCTAGGCTGGGGTGCTGGATGGATAGACTCGTTATCAATGCTTAATTCTCGAACACCAATGGTCGCCGCATGCTGCTTATAGGCTTGTGAACGCCGACGAAGTAACTCAATCACTAAGACCAGAGCCGATCTCTGACCAAGGTTTTGAATTCCGAACTCGCTCCGTAAGGTATTAGAGTCCAGATTAGTCAGAAAAGTTGCGCCATTAACCTCTTGGTCTCGAATTTGATTCTTCAGCGCCAAAAAGTCTGGCAGGTTGTCTTGAATGCACCCTACGGCATCAAAGAGTGCCCGAGAGTTACAAACTACTTCTATAAGATGACCAGTAGACCATAGCCATGGATCATCAGGGCATCCGTTTATTGAAGATCCCATGCTGTCATTGTCTAGAAGTAGTGAAACTTGTTTCTAGTCGAAGTATTTGGTGTCTCACTACCTAGGTAGGTAGGTAGGCAGTGGTCTGGTGGCGGCTAGAGCATCAACAGCAAAGGATGTGCGTTGTCGGTTGTCTTCAAGTTTGCCTCTGCGAGCTAGTTGGTCGTCGAGTTGGGAGCGTGGGTCAGTGGACGTGGTGGGGTAATAAACCACAGGAAATGTGCACGTGAGAGCACATGACCCAATCATATACGAACTGCCCGCACTACAACCCGGAGGTATGCTATTTATGTTATATAGAGTCGACCATAGCCTACTGTGTGAAGAAACCTCCACGCTTCTTTTGCAGCGTTTACAAGGTTTGCCTTACCCACCCGGAACCCCGGTGAGAGAAATTGCTGTCTAGGTAATTCCAAGTTTACTTAGCGCGGCGGGGAGTATTTGTAAGAATTCGTGATCGGTGCATATCCCACTCCAGTTGCCAAAAGACCCTAGTACACTGCACAAAGACATCTCAATCATTGTTCCAATACAATACTGGAAAATCATGGGATCGGCACATTACCCACCAGACTTATCAAAGGATGAAGAATATTTCCTTCTCTCAAATCTCAAAGATTGGTCGATAGCCCACGGTCTGGCAGTCCGTCCAGCGCCACCGTTTGTACAGCCAGCTCAAGATCCCTCTGGCGTGCTTGCAACCACAGCGCCAGTCACGCTTTTCCCAAGCTTATTTTCTAAATCCTGTTTCCTGGAAGGTCTTGCCATACAAAGAGCGTACAATGAACTCTACTCGGCGATAGCAAGAGACGAGAAATGGCTCCAGGGTATCGTTGAGGAGCTTGTCAATGTCGATGATTTTGTTGCAAAACTGTGGCAGGTTCACCTTGCTGTCAAAAAGGAAGGTTATGCTCAAGACCTCTCACTTGGGCTCTTCAGATCGGATTACATGGTACACAAAGATCAGTCTCAGACACATCTCACGTCTACCCTAAAGCAAGTGGAGTTCAATACTATTGCATCGTCATTTGGTGGATTGTCTTCCCAAGTTTCTGCACTACATAGGTATCTGCTGGCGATTGATGCTTACCCGTCTTCAATCGCATCATCGCTCCTCGATACAGACTCTCTGCAGCGGAGCAAGTCGGCGTCGTCTTTGGCTAAGGGATTAGCTACTGCGCACAACGCCTATGGAGCGTCACGAACCTCACGCCCCTTGTGTGTACTCTTTGTAGTACAAGATCCAGAAAGGAATGTCTTCGATCAAAGACATCTAGAATATGCGTTACTAGAAGAGAACGGCGTCCGCTCGTTCAGGTTACCCTTCGGAGAGACACTGTTACACACGAAACTTGATGCAGACCGGAACCTTGTTTATACACCACCCAATGCTCCCTCCGCACTCCATGAAGTAACGACAATCTACTTTCGAGCAGGCTACTCACCCGACGACTATCCAAAAGAGGAAGACTGGAATGCGCGACTGCATCTGGAGAAGAGCAGGGCGATCAAATGCCCCAGCATTTTGACCCAACTCGCCGGGTGCAAGAAAGTCCAACAAGTACTAGCTACTCCACACTCGCCACATCTTGAGCGCTTTCTACCCGATGCTAAGACAGCAGCGCGGGTGCTAGAGACCTTTGCTCCGATTTACCCACTGGACCAAAGCGAAGCGGGTAGAGAAGCAAGGAAGCTTGCCGCTGATCCTGCCTCAGCTTCTCGATATGTTCTGAAACCACAACGTGAGGGAGGTGGAAACAACATCTATCGAGGAGCTATTCCTTCGTTCCTCGAAAACCTCCCCGAGACACACTGGCCGGCTTACATCTTGATGGAGATGATTGAGCCACCCCCGCAAAAGAATGTGATCCTGCGGAATGGTGAGCTGCATCGTGGTGGCGTTATCTGCGAGCTAGGCGTCTATGGTGTCTGCCTATGGCGAGCTGGAAGTGGGCCTGAGCAGGGCGAGATTTTAGACAACTGGGAGGCTGGGTATCTTCTCCGTACTAAAGGAGACCAGAGCGAGGAGGGAGGTGTGGCTGCTGGCTTTGGAGCAGTCGACAGCTGCTGTTTGGTTGATCTTTGATGCTTTTGTTGGGCATGCGGGTGCGGCTCGGCGACCACATAACTCTTAGCTCAATATATAAGGTTCGGCGAGATGACAGCCTGTCCACTAATATTCACAGTTGCCATGAGGCTCTTGATCAGCTGTAGGTATTATGTGTATGTGAGCCTTGTTTTCGTATGGGTATCTTGCATCTTCAGTATGAGCTAGCTTCATTGTAAATAGAAAAGCACTGTTCACCCTGCACGTTCGTTTTTCACAGGCTGTTAGTGCATAGTGCAGCGGCAAGGCCGTTCGAGGTGTGCGTTCACCAGGTTCGTGCCTATTGTAACACACAGGTTAGGTACGGTACTTCCATGGGCACCATGCTAATGAGATTACAGCAATGACATGTGATTGTGTAATGCGCTTGCCCTAGGCCTTGTCAATACATCTACCACAGTATTGCCAATCTTACTAGACCCGCAAGTACTTCAGACCACCATTTTGGATGACAGACAGGTGATGTCGAGATTTTGTGATATAAACATTACGGAATGTATGCAGGGCGAATAGAGGTGTTGTAACAGCCAGCCTCAGCTTGATTGTTGGATAGTACTATGGGTATTGCTGCGACCTGGGACAATGAGTGCAGCTGTGGAGTATAGGTATCCGAACCATTCGCTAGCGTTTTTTGCCCGAAAGTCCGATCTCAATCCCTGAGCGCGGTGCGGAAGATCATTTGCATTTTTGCAGGGTGATCCGACCGTGCCGAGAGCACCGGTAGGCTAGGTACGTAGAACTTGATCTGCGAAGCCGAACAGCGAAGAGAAAGATCGGGAGGAAATTCTGAGCACCCGCTCCTTTTCTCTTCTGTTCCTGTCGAGGATTTCAATGGTGATAAAAATACATACGACATAGCCCATCGGCGTCCGGTTTCACGGCGCCGATAAAAGACAGTGATTGAGGGGGGTCCCGTTTATGCAAAACTAATGCATGACGGCTGACCAGCATGGCTTACCAGCCCTATCGAACAAGAGTGCGCATGGACCTGATTGGCTCGGGGGTAATGAATTTCGCGTTTCCTCGACGCGTCGTTCTCCATCAACCTCTCACTTTGCTCCATTGGCGCATGAGGCAGCTGAGTTTCGAGGTCCACCTATAGTCACGTCACAGTCTCGTCTCCGAGGAAGGGGCCTGCAACCTGCAGGACGCGCCCTTCGACGAGCCAACCGATGCCTCGAGAGGCTACTTGTTGTTGGCACTTCGTTGGCACTTCGCTGCCCCTTGGTGTCTTGGGCTGGTGCTCCCTCCTGTCAGACGATTGACTTGCACCCATTCCATGGGTAACTGGCTGGTGGCTCGCAACGAAGAGCGTGGACTGGACGGTGGCGGAGGACTGCAATTTCCTGGCAAAGATCCAAGGACCGACCAAGCCACTCACGGTATGGATGTCCCCAAAACGGACGCTTATCTTGACGCCGCCAAACCAATGCGAGATGAACCTATCGTCCAACCTCTCCTAGTTGGGCCATGGCCTAAGCCCATCAAGCCTTCAGAGTCTCGCGTTTTGGAACTCGCGGGACTAACGGGCGATCTCCTACGACAGCTAGCCGACGCTCTAGGTACTCCATGGCTTTTATCCCTGGTGGTACCCCATGCGCCTTCCCAGCCTGTTTCTGCACTCTTCCTGCATCAACACCACACCAGCGGCTGAGTAGTCGGCGTCCACTCTCTTTATTCGCTCTCTACTGCATACTCCTAAGTTAATAATACACTTCTCCACGTTCATTAAAACTCCTTGCCTTCCTTCATTCGCTCTTTCCTCTTTTTCCCCACGTCACTCTTACCGCCCCCCATTTCGCATTCCGCTCACTCAAACCGCTATCCTCGAGTCGCCATCTCTAGGACCTTAATCATAATACTCAATGGCAGTCGCCCTTTCCCATTGATTCACTACTCATCATGTTCTCCTACCGTTTTTTTGTTCTCTGCCTTGCGCTTCTTCTGTGTCTGCAGCCTGTCTCAGCAGTTCCTTACCAAGAAGTGCGCCGGCAGGATGATAATCGTCCGGAGCAGCAATCTCAGGCTTCCTTATCTACAGCCCGATCCTCGCGTCCATCGGCATCTGTTATGTCTTCTGCCGAAGTATCATCGGTCAGAACAGAGCGGCCAGCATCGACAGCAGATAGCTCTGTCAGACCGTCAACTGTAGTGGCCACCGCGACTGCTGTCATTCCGTCGATAGATACACCTACTTCGACAGTGCCAGGAGCCACGTCATCTGCTGGTAAGTTATGGTTCTTCGTGGTTGAAGTGGATCAAACTAATATCAAGGTCGTTAGGAAGTGATCCTACAAACCCATTGCCAATTCGCCCAAAAGTTACCCCCGCTATGGGATTAACGGGTGCCCTGCTACTTATCACAGGTCTAGTATATGCCGTCATTGGCATTAAAAATAAATGGTACGTCTAGCATGGCATCCCTATCGATATCGACTCATACAATTCAGGATTTATGTATCTGGCTCTGCTGCGTATCTAACGGCTCTCGCCGTCACTGTTCTGATCATCTACCTCATGAACGCGCCCGTCTCTGATGGCGTACAAGGTGCTTTCTTCATCGCAGCCTTCTTCACTGGTGTCATTTTCGGTGTGCTATCCCTTGTCTTCTCTGATATTACAGAAGGTTTTGGATGCTTACTCGGAGGCTTTTGCCTTTCCATGTGGTTCTTGAGTCTGAAGAGTGGAGGCTTAATTGGTTCTACTACTGGTCGTGCCATCTTCATTGGTTGTATGAGTGCTGGCGGATACTCACTTTCCTTCAGCCACTACACGCGCAATTATGGCCTGATTGCGTCTATATCCTTCTCTGGAGCTACGGCTACGATGCTCGGCATCGATTGCCTCGCTCGCGCGGGATGGAAGGAGTTCTGGCTCTATCTCTGGGGTTTGAACGATGGCATCTTTCCACTTAATACTAACACATACCCATTAACTAAGAATATCAAGGCAGAGTTGGCTGGTGTTGTAATCATCACCATATTTGGAGCCGTTTCGCAACTACGAGTGTGGAAACTTGTCGAGGAGCATCGCGCAAAAAGTGCAGCACAAGAATTAGAACAACAACAAGAGAAAGACCAAGAAGAGGAGGCGCGTGGACGCAGTGTCGAAGATAGTTTCCAGAAGGAACGTGCACAATGGGAGGCTGCTTATGGAAACAAGAGTAATCTAGACTCCAGCGTCAGATCTTCGTCAATCGCAAGCCCTAAAGACTCAACAAGTACCCGAGGGAAAGAGGTCTACGCCACCGACAGCGTTGAGATGGCCAGTCTTTCGAAGAGCGGAGTACCAACAACCGGCACAACAGTTACTGTCAGTGTGCTTAGGGACGATGACATCCAGCAGATTGATGCTCAGGGCAACCCAATCACGAACAGAACACTCGAATCTAATACCATCGACAAGACCCTTCCTGAGACCCCGAATAGTCCATCGACTCTTGCTAGCAAACCTGTCACAACAAAAAGAGCTAGCCTTCGTTCTGCTGTTCCACCGCCGCCTCCCGTCATTCCTCTTCCTTTCAATGTTCCAAGTGGTGAGGAAACAACAAATGCGGACGAAGATAACGCGTCTGTATCTGCCGTTCCAGATGCACATGACGAAGTTAGAAGTGAGCATAGGCCTATGTCCAAACGCGTCTGTGATATGTCGGCTACAAAGCAAGCTTCCACAGGTCGAGCATCGCAGGTCTTCTCTGAATCTTCGGAAGCCCTTGTTCCCTTTTCCCACATCGAGGACGATCGTGCATCATCTGTTGCGGCTACTCTAGATGACGACCGTGATGACATTTCGCTGCATAAGCTCTCTCCGACACACTCTCCTATTGGTACAGAGCACGATTTCTTTTTAGAGCATCCAACCCTTTCTAAGAAAGATATGGACGCAAAAGATATGGGTAAAATAACAACCGACGACGGTGCTCTGACACAACCATCATTCCGCCAGTCGCTGACCGCGAGCACCGATCCCAAACCAAATGAAGGGCGGAAGAACCATTCGTCGATACGCGATTCTCGCATCCGGGCGGACACACTTGTTTCCGGTGGCAAGAGCGCAAGTGAGAACACCAAAGTTGACACCTTGTCTCAAGACTCACAAATCGAGCGCCTCGAGTCGCATGTTGGCAGTCTCAAGGATGGAGTGGTCCCCGAGAGGCTCTCCAAGATCGCCTTGTCTTACCGCACCAACGAATGGGCGAAGCATCTTGAAACTGCTGACAGGCCTGACATCGACGAACTACCATTGCCATCATCACCAAACACCATCCCGGAGGATGGCCCAATAGAAAAAGCTGCGCCAGTCAGCGACGAGATTGCGTCACCGCTGCTGGGAAGCAAGAGTAGCTCGAGAAGGGTCTCTATAGAGAGTCGAGCCAACAGGGCCAGCAGTTCCGGCCTAAATCGATCCGCCTCTACTTTCTCGCAAGAATCTTTGATTGATCAGCGATCGATGACACGGCCACAGCCGGCTGCGTCGCCAACTGTTTTGTCCCGATCAAGCTCTGGAGTCAAGCTCGATGCGCTTGCACCATTGCCGACCAACACACTAATGAGCCAGCGTGAGAACCTGATGAGGAAGCGGACTTCATCCCAGTCGTTTGCACCAAACAGTTCAGTAGGGAATCTCTTGGAGCAAGCTGACCAGGAGAACATGTCGTTAGCCCAGCGGCGGCAACTGCTGCAGCACCATCAAGCTCCATCACAAGGACTCCAGCACCAAACATCGCTAACATCACAACGCAAAGCGCCACCTTCCACATCTCAAAAGTGGCAGCAGAAGGGATGGGCAAACAAAGGCGTGCCAGTGGGCTTTGATTCTCATCAACCCAAACGCACACTCAGCTCGCAATCAAACCAACGACGCGAAGAGCTGTTCGCAGGATGGAGAAACAACATTCAAGACGTGACATCACCGCAAACACAGGCGCGGGTGGCGGAACAGCAACGACTCGCACTCATCAACGAGCGTCGACAAAAGGAGGCAGAAAAGGCACAGCGTGAGGCGGTGCAGCAGCAACGAGCCTCGGTGCTGGATAATATGATGCGGAGTGAGCACATGCTAGATGCACACCGAGAGGCGATGCGCAAGATGCAAGCTAATGCTAACCGGCATGCGTCATAGAAGTCGGAGTTGAAAGTGGTGTCATGTGGTCGAGGCGTTGTAGGATAGGCTAGGATATCCCAATGTATGTAGAGGCCAGCACGAGTCACAGACACCAGGATGGCCAGGCCGGCATGGAGGAGGGAGAAAGTGTGTGAGATTTGAATTGAGCATGTGAAATGCACAGCACATGGCAAGCATTACCAAAAGCAGAGTTATAAAGCATTTATGTAATCAGTGTACCATGTCCTCATGACGCATTGAAGTGGCTAATTACTCGATACGGCAAGTATAGAAGGTAGTCTGACAATGCGTGCAGCGATTGCCCTTGTTTGGTCGTAGTGCTTGGCAGCAAACCAGACTCACAGCTGAGGTTCTGTGGGACGGATGATCAGACAAGCGGTTATGCAGGGTGAGAGTGTGTTGCGTCATTCGGGTCGGGAATTTTCAGGAGATTGGAATAGGGGGGGCTAGTGTGCGGAACACGGATACGGTGGGTGGAATCAATGCATTGGGGACCCGGGGGCGTGGGCCTGGGATGGGGATGGGAGTGAGAGATGGGAAAGTGGACTCGAGTCGAGGGAGTGTGTGCGTGACATTGGTGGGTGAGGTGGGTGATGGGTGGTCACTGTGCATATGGGGGTAATTGAGGAAAGGAGTGCGACGAGGATGGCAGGACAGGCAATTGCTTGCTTGCTTGCTTGCTTGCTTGATTGATTGACTGCCTGACCGATAGAAGCAAACAGAGCGAGAAAGTAGCTAAATATATATTAGAGCAGTAAACAAAGCAGCGTTCCTGGGGGATGGTGGCGGCGGGCATTGGCGACCGATGGGATGGGCAGGGGTAGGTACTGCAGGCTGGCAGGTCGCCAAAAGGAAGAAGCCATGAGGCCCGAATGGGACGAGTCAATGCATTTATCAAAAGAAGACGATGGCGCTGTTGGCAGACGGAGGAGTGAGACAGAGTCAATCGCTTTGCGGTACAGCCTAATAGCTGCCTGATACCACCTGTTCGCTGTGACATCTGAGCAACAGCCCATCCGTCTCATTATCAGACTATCAGATTATCCGCCTGTCCCTCCATCTGTCTATCTATCTACCGTCCATCATCTGCCATCTGCCCTCTGCTGCTGGCCGCGGTGCTCGAGACTGGCTGCAGATGCACCGCGCACGGACAAGGCGACTGGCCAGCACGCTGTCTTCCTCCCCCAACGCTCACCAGCCGACACCATCCTCGCCATCACCACGTCGCCTCCACGCCCTCGGCCCTCCACCGCACCCATCACCACCACGGCGTCTCCACGCCCGCCCTCGGCCCAGTCTGCGCCGCCGCCCCCGTCGCCTCTGCCTGCCCGCTGGTCGCTCACCAACCGCATCTTCAACTTCAACCCCCTGCGACCCTTTGCTGCTGCGGCTGCTGCTGCTGCTGCTGTTGGGGGCCCCCCACGCCAACCAGCCTCGCGCCTGTGGAACCCCGTCAACTCGTCGCCACGTACCCTAGCCGTCCACCACCACCATCAACACCACCAAAACCACCGCCCGCTCGACTACCCCAACCTCCCCATTGAGCAGCCCTCGGCCGCCGAACGCGACGAATATCCCCTGCTCACCCTGCCCCAGCGCCGCCAGAGCCGCCAGAGCCCTGCGCCCTCGTCGCTTGCAGTCGAGCGGTCTACCGGCGAGGACAGCATAGCCGGCCGCACCAGCATCGCCCTTCCGCGCTCCGCTATGGCTGCCACCCCCGACCTCGACGTCGAGGCCGGCATCGTCCACACCAAGGAGCATGGCCCCACCCGCGTCTCCCTCTCCGCCTCGCGCCGCACCTCGATGCACTCGGCCGCCTCTGCCCACGCGCCCGGCGACGACCAGTCCGAGTTTCCCTGGGGCCCCTCCCATCCCTGCTTTCCTCACCCCAACCCACACGTCCCTCTTGACTCGGAGCTGTACTCCAGCACGCGCATCATCCGCATCAAGAGAGATTGGATGATCAAGGGCGACCTAGCCCCCACCTTCACCAATCTGTACCCTGAGATTCTCGACCCCTTGATCAGCGAAGACGACTTTCGGGACCTCATCAAGAAAATCAACAACACCCTCATAGACGCGTTCGACCCCTTCACCTTCCGCGCCTGGCTGGACGCCGCCATGGGAATTGCTACCTTATGGCTGTGGGACGACGTAGGCTTGACGGGTGTCAAACGGAAACTGACCGAATTAGAGCGCTGGATCGAGGACTGGAATAGGACCGTAGGCGAGAAGGAGGCAGTGCAAATTATCCCACTGCGAAGAACGGGCTACCTCACAGTATGAAATTCCATGTCCTCGTTTACATATAAGTACTTACCCGCACAGCTCGATATCCAGATCCCAGATCCCCAAATCGACCCCGATACAATATCACGGCCAAATACACAAGAAGACGAACGAGAAGACGTTGCACCGCTGCCGAGCGACCAGTACCTCCCTTATCCGCTAACACCGACCCTACAGGTCAATTCCCAGCCCCCAATCATCGGGGCACAATCATAGCATGACCTCATCGCTTTCCACCTAGCTGGACAAAAGTGTCTTTCGTTACGGCGCAAGGGTATTAAGGCACACCATTCTCCCATTTCTACATTTGTTCCTGTTGTTACAGCGCCCACGATTAGACTAGACTCCTCTGCTGCAAAGCAAGCCTAATATCTCCCTCCGTCACTCTTCTGTTTTCCGGTCCGTCTGTTACATAGATACCCAAGCGTGTTTTACCGCTTCGTCATAGCCTTTTGATTTTGCATGTGCAGGCTGAAATTAGCGCCAGCATCTCAAGTCAAATAGTATGATTTTACTTCTCCATGACAACCAAATACTGCCTACTTGGCCACAATACTCACCACATCCTCATCCGCCACCACATGGCTCAACCCCACCCTCTGCGGCACATGTCTCGCGCTAGCGCCCCACACCAATGCATACTTGAACGTCTCCTTCAACGTCCTATGCACCTGATCACACACATCCTCAATACAACTACCCTTGCGCACAATCAACGCCTCCCCAAAATCCGGCTCGCACCCTTTCCTCTTGGTATAGATACGCATTAGCGCCAACTCGCGCCAACACCGCTCCACCACATCCTGGATCCCCAGATCGAGCTCGCACGACATGACGACCGTGTGTGGCTCGCGCGCCAATTCGTCCAGATGAGGGATCCCAATCGAATCGACTTTATTGTAGACGTACAGACACTTGATATACTTTCTGTGCGCAATCATGATGGTGTCGATGAAATCGTCGACGGTAGCATTTTCGTCGCGCACCAGCACTTCACAGTTGAGCATCTTGTTGTCTTTGAGGATGTTGTAGATCATTTTCTCGTCAAGGTGTTTGGGGGGTGAGGAAAAGGTTATTTTCATTCCGCCTGCTTTTTTCGGCTTGAGGTAGATGTTTCTGCAAAAGGGAAATAACACCAGGCTGGTTAGTAAAGGGATGGAGAGGTTGGATAAGAGGCGGGGGAGAACGTACGGTGGTTCGCGGTTGAGTCTGATGCCTACGGCTTCGAGCTCGGCTTCAAGGAGCCGGCGTTGTTCGGCTTTTTTGGTCGCGTCGAGAATCATGCAGATTAGGTCGCTAGTTTTAGCGGCAGAGATGACTTGTCGGCCGCGTCCTTTGCCCTCGGCCGCACCTTCGATGATACCGGGCAAGTCCAAAACTTGGATTTCTGCACCGCCATACTCGAGCACGCCGGGGATGGCGGTCAGCGTGGTGAAGGCGTAGGCTGCCGCTTCCGACTTGGTCTTGGTGACTCTGGACAGAAACGTGGATTTGCCAACTGAGGGGAATCCGACGAGAGCTATGCGTGCGTCGCCTGATTTGGATACGTCGAAACCTGTGCCGCCGCCGCCGCCTGCACCGGGGCCTGGTTCAAGGAGTTGGGCACGGAGACGGGCGAGTTTGCTTGTTATAGTCAGTTATCTGCTCTCTGATATATTATATGATTCATACCCTTTCAGTAGACCGAGATGGTACTCTTGGGTGAAGTATTAGCACGTGACGGTTTGATGCATCTCAAAATTTGTTTCCGAATCAGTGGTCGGATTTCGTACCTGTCGCCTTATTTTCTTACAGTACGTTAGCTTGGGGTCACATATGATAGGCATTAGAATACTCACTCTGTGTCCTTCGCATCTCCTCCTCAATCCTTGGTGGGGCGTTAGAACTTAGCACTTCAAAACTTCACCATAGCTCACTCTTTAATCTTTTCCGTAATGTTCACCATGTTGCCGGTATGTGTAGTCCTTCGACTATGACAATAGGAAGTTGGAAGACGTGGCCTGCTGCTCTGACGATCGCGATCGCAGTCTTGCGATATCACGATGCAAAGTGGTTTGGTGTTGTCGCTCAACGCCACTTTCGCTTGCGGCCTAGTTCTACATTTAGCGACTGCAAGATCGACTGCGTCATCTTAACTTTCTCAAGTCAGCGCGCCACCACATTGCTTGTTTCTGAGTTTGGGATTTCCTTTTCTTCCTAATGCTTTGTCCTATTTCTCCTTTTGCTCCCTGTGTTTTCACAGTTCGATTATGTTTACAACATTTGGCAAGGATCCATGGCCACGCTCTCACTACGACCTAGTCCGGCATTACTACGCGCAATATGATAGGCAGATTGCAACTGGGGAATACCAACCATTCTTATATCCCTGGGGGTCACTTGGAGCTGCTGTGGTTATTGCATATCTTTTGATTCCGCATCAAAATCGACCATGGCTAAAGAAGTGCCGTTTCCTGGCCTTTGTATGGATCGCTTCTTTCGCAGCTTATAGTATGCGATACACCAGGGCTAAAGGGGTGGCGACATCTCTCGGGTTAGGTCTGATCAATGCTTGGAGTGTCGTTTGGGTATTTGCAATTCTGGTGTGTAATGATGCGCAGACCGACTTTCAGAGAATCGAGAGATTGGAAGGTGCGTTCAAGAGGTCAGGAAACACACCGGAGAAAGAGATACACAATACAGACCAAAGAAACGGCTTTTCACAATCAAAAGAGAAAGAGAGAAATGGTATAACCACTGGACATGTCGGACCACGCGATCGCCACGGTTCGTTTGCATGGCAGCCATATCCCCTCACCCCCTTTATTGAGCGCCTCGATTGGGTATGTGATATATTCTGCAACTTCCGTGGCGCAGGCTGGAACTGGCGTACATCCGCTCTACCGCCGCCTCCAAGGCATATCCAATTGCAGCTCCACCATAACAGCGCAGGCAACGAGCCCAAGACATCCCGCCGCATACACAATGCTCAAGTCCAGCTTCACGCCACACAAACAGAGCTCATCCGCGCAAACATCAAAACCCTCCTCACAGGCTACCTAGCCCTCGACGCCCTGAAAACACTCATGATGCACGATCCCTATTTCTGGGGCCTTGTTCATCACCCTCCACCCCCTTACTTCCCCTTCTCGCTCCTCGCCTCCCGCCCCACACTCACTCACATCGCTCGTCTCGCCCTCTCCATGCTCGGCGTCAAACACGCGCTCCAAACCATGTTCGCCCTCGGTCCCCTCTTCTTTTCCGCCCTCCTTGGCCCTGCCTTTCTCGGCGCCCGCGCCGAGCCCTGGATGTATCCCGAGACATGGGCGCCATACTCGGTCGTCCTGGACAACGGGCTCGCGGGGTGGTGGGGCAGTTGGTGGCACCAGACGTTTCGCTTTGCATTCCGCGAACCGAGCCGGAAGGCGATCGAGGTGTTGGGCCTGGATAGCGAGAGCGCGGTGGCGAAAGCCGGTCAGTTGGTTGTGGCGTTTGGGTTGAGTGGCATTGTGCATGCGAGCGGGAGTTATACGTGTGCGGGGGAGACGCAGCCGGTTAGGGGCCCCGTTGTTTTCTTCTTACTGCAGGCGCTGGGCATATTTACTGAGGCACTGACTGCGCAGGTACTAAAAGAATCCAATGTCACGCGACGTGTACCACTGTTTGTGAGGCGGACGTTCACCTTCTTGTATGTACATGTGTGGTTTTACTACACAGCGCACTTGCTGTGTGATGACTTTTCTAGAGGAGGCGTTTGGTTATTTCAACCGATTCCTGTTTCATTGTTCAGGGGACTGGGCTTTGGTGCAGATGAGAGGGATGGGTGGTGGTGCTGGGGAAATATGGGTGAGGTGGTTCGATGGCATAGAGGAGAGACGTGGTGGACGACTGGGCTAGCCTTGTAAGATAGCCATAATTGCATAGCGCAGCGTAGCATACATTTTGCCTGGTAAACCGATCGTCTTGGGCATAAGCCCAACATGCAGGGCGGGGGTTCAGTATGAGTAGGGTCACTCGCGTGACATTAGAGGTATTATGCTGAATTAGTCTATCCAAACCCTATAAATGCTTTTGCTCCGAAGCTCCATATTACAATTGGGTCAGCCAACTGAAGGCTTTGCCCCTAGTTCCTCAAACCGAAGTGCAGCGATTGCGTTGAAAGGTATGTACACTAAAAGTCCTCCATTGGACACTCCCTCACGGGTGCACTGCACCCATGGGGCTCTCTTCCTCTCTTCTATCCATATTCTTTCGTAACGGCATCTCAGAACATGAAAATTTAACGAACCTTCTTTGCCTCCTGGGAAGCATACTCGCGATCCTCTTCACCCTCGACTTCCTGGACCATCTTGTCAACGGCCTCGACCTGCTTCTTCCACTCGCTCTGGCACATCTTGAGCTCTTTCTGGAACAGCTCGTCATTGGGCTTCCTGTAGCTGCCACCGAGACGGTCCCAAAGGGTGGTGAACTGTCCGTAGTTGTAGTTGAAGTACAGGTGATGAATTGTGTGGCATGCAGCACCGTTGATGATAGAGGAGTTGTGTGCATATTCGCCATCGTGAATCAAAACAGTCCAGATATTGACCCAGACGAAGAAAACGACGCTAGCAAGCTTGGAAAGCGGGAAGAGAAAGGGGAAGATGTGGTAAGGTAGGCCTTGAGCATAGCCATCCAGGGGGTGGAAGGCGTGCGACGCAAAGGGAGTTGGCATGATCCACTTGTGGTGAGGTTTATGGATGTGCTTGTACACGTTGGGGTGGTGCAGGCCGCGGTGGATCCAGTAAATGCAGAAATCGGTAAACATGAGGAAGAATGGAAACTGAGCCCAAGTATACCAGCTCCCAGGGCCCTCCTCTGGTGTATCGTATAGTTTGGAGTAGCCGCGTACCTCTGCGAAAAAGATGGGCACGGTGAGGATTGCCATGATGGGGAAGGCGATGTTGGCTTGCTTGATCTCGAGGGTGATCTGGTTCTTTAGGTATCTGGGGTGTTTGAACGTGGCCTTGTCGAAGACGAGGAGGTAAGACAGGCCGGCAAAAACAAAGTATACAACGACGCCAAAGAGCCTGCGACGAGAGCACTAGTCAATCTGGGTGTACACGACACGAAAATTTTGTGTGGATGCGTACCATGTAATGAGATACAGCGACAATACTTGGCGCTGCCAGTCGTCACGGCTCCATGAGCTCATGTATGCATATTTGGACGGCTCCAGGGAGAAGTAACGGGTGGAAGGTTCATATTGCCATGTCGCATGGGGCTTGGCAAAACCTGTGGGCTCCTCTCTAAAGCTTGAAATGGTGGCATTGGCGACCGGAGAGTGTGGTGTGCCTCCTGGAAGAAGGACGGCGTATAGGGGGTCGAACAGAAAAGTATCGGCTATCTCAAGCACGACATCCATGGTGGCACCTTTGGCCGTTGGCGACAGTCAGGTACGAAAGGAGTGTGATTCGTCGAGCTGTGGACGCAGGAGAAAGACGTCGGTCGCGGAGGCAAGAAGCACAGGAAAGCAGCAGCGCTCGCAATTGAAACTGCAATCGACGTAAAAGAACGGCGGTGGCAACTAAGGCCGGGAGAAGACTCCCTTTGAGGACTTTACCTACTCGGCGATAAATCTTTCTGCGCTCCGTTCAGTCCCTGGCTCTTAAATTGCAATACGCGTTCTTACCAATCACCACCTGTGACAAGCCATTAGCGTCATCCCACGTGACCAGCCTTCGGCGACGGATTCTCGGGTTCCTGGTTAGAAAAGTGATCTGACATTCCGCAAGGCGCCATCATCGCATGGCCCACACATCACCATCATGCCACGACCCACAAATCAGTGCTCTACTGCTAGTATTTTTCAACTGCTCTTCCAACACTCGTACGCGTCGCCTCCTTGCCCTTCTCAATTCGCACTTATTTTTCGCCTTCAGCTCGGCGAATACGAAATAATTTGCCTGATAAATGTTACTCTAGCACGTTGCGCTTACCATCACGTGATATGGATTGTATCACACGTGCACGCTTTCCAGGCTCGTTCAGATTAGCTATGGCATATCCGCAAACCTGTGGTGGTACAAAACTCTTCCTTTTGACCACTTCAATTTGTCTTCTTTTTGATACTAATCGTTCACCGGCTCCCTGCAGTAACCCCGGAGCCTCCAGTTACATACACAGCGTTTCTTTGCAGCACCGCGTAGAGAGATCCATATTCTAAAGTAAGTAACCTTTGTTTTGATTCACTTTATTCAGGTACCGTTTCACATTCCTAGACAACACTGATTATAGGACAACCGCTCAACCCTGATGATCTCGAAGATGTGTCAAGATAACTCGACTCTAAAGCATACTCGTATCTTGACAATATTTTACCTGTACACCTTGCGTCCAGCCTTTCAAGCTACACTCGCCGATCAACCTAACCCACTTCCAGTATGCTATTGTGCTCGACCATCGATTTTGTCTATAGCCGACACGTAATGTTCAGTTATAGTCGGGTTGAGATGCTTCGGATTCAATGACAATAGCTTGCAGTAAGAAAATAATGAATCGGAACTCATCATATGGGAATTTCACATCTCCTGGGGTTTCCCAGGGACTTCCGTTAATACGACCGTGCTATAACAACCTCGTCTACACTCCGCACGACACATGTTAAATAGCTCGAGATTTTGTAGTGTTTGATGCCATCAACGGCGCGGCCAAAAGGTCTTAGGGTCTTAGGGTCTTACGGAATGTTTATATGCTTTATTTTAATCAACCGAAGAGCCTTTTACTATTCTTCCATCATTCGAGACTTTGTCCTGTTGACATTTTACAGTACTATTCGCTAGTGCCAGCTTGCACATGACAATCTTCCATTCCAGTACCGGTGCTACGACGGGCCATAAATAATGTAATAGTGGATTTCGCATTGCGAACGTCCTCTGTTTGTCCCGTATAAGACCTCAAAATCCAACCTCGGCAGCCTTTGTGCTCCTACCTACTGCGCAACTGGACTCCCAGTTCTTAAATCTAAAGACTAGGCCAAAGACTGATATGGCTAACCGCAGGTCATCATGGTAAGAAGGAAGCAGGTTCCTATCAAGTACCAAATGGGTAGGCGTAGAAGAAAAGAGCAGAATTGACACTAAAAAGATAGCGATCCGTCTAACCACCACGCATAATACTATCATTCACACGCTTTCTGTGCCCCAACGTATACTTTCTTCTCTCGCTGTGGCTAAGTCCCATGTTAAGCACTTGCGACACTCTCCTCCACTAGCTGTATGCAGTATGCAGTCACAGGCATCATATGAGACCCGAAGATTACAGAAAGAGACAGGCTTCAGCAATGAAAGCGCCCGGGAAGACCATAAGCTGTCTCGGCATATCAAATATAAAAAATGTAACTGGCTGCGACAACCAAAACTGTTTTACATTGAGTACTCGACGTCAAAATTGCATTATTACGGCAAAGTCGTGCTGCACGAGTGACCAGAAATCGTATTGCGCAGCAAAATAGGAGCTCAAATTCAAGACTCTACTGCCTGGGCCGGTATATATACTATCACTCCTTGCGACAAAATGATTTCGCCATCACACGCAATTGATCATTGCACCGGAAATAGGGACGGATACGATATCCGCACCAAACAAGAACTCAGAGTACATGCTCAGAGAGGCTGTCATACTGTTATGAAATCGCTGAGGCCAGCTTGATTTAACAATATTACTCGTCTTCTAGTGACTAGGGTTAGTTGATCACTTCAGACTTGTCCAAGGCATTGAAGTAGTAATGGAGAGAAATGGCCTAAAGACTGAGGGGCCACACAGATATGATATCCAGTCTCGTAGAAACTGACGTTTAATCTACTATGATTTTATGGAGTCGCTTATTGAATCTTACTGCGCATATGAATTGGGTTGGTCGCGGACAACACATGATACTTAATAGGCTGTCGGTTGATATTGTAAGGCGGAGGCCCTACCCCACCACACCAAACAGCCTGCGAAAAAGATGAAGAACGATCAATGTTATTGGTCATCTTGAGCAGATCAGTACATTTACGCTACGGCTAGTCTGCTGCAGTACTACGAGCATGCACCATTACGAGGCGCAAGTATGTAATGCTAGAGTAGGTTAGTACCGGCTAGTGGGATACTAGAACAGGCTGCAGTATAAGCATAATGCTTTACGCCCAATGATCAATGTTGGTTGATCATTGCCTATCATTTTGGACGGTTTGGCGTAGTGACGTAGAGCTGCAATCCTGACACGCCAAAGCGTGCAGCCCGTTTAATCTCACGAGGGTTCAATATTCTCTTTTGGAATAGAGGGTACATGCGCGCATTCAATAAAAGGCTTCGTAAGATGTTGATTTGAGTCATGGATGGGGGTCCTCATCCCAACGGATATCGCCACACTTCCAGCAAAAACCATGGCCGTGATACAGATAGTGCCCCTTTTTTCCATCACGACCATCGCCTATAACAATTCATGTAATCAATTTCCGGGTCCAAATGCACGTTCATCAACCACTCCATGGCGCCCCAGGGTGCCCCAGGGCACTTTAGGGCACCATCGCGGGGTTCCGGACGTCAAATGCAGTCGAAACTGTGACGAACACAACATAGCCACGATAATGTCACAGTTCGGGACCTGTCATTCCTGTTACTGGGTGGGCGACATCGACAAGGGCAAGCGAGGCGCCCAACGGTATCCAGCCCTTTCCTTAATTAATTAAAAATCAACCGCTCTAGCATCGGCTCGCGCGCGTGGTGCTCGCACGGGTTCCGTGTCCGAAGTCGGGAGGGGCTGACGCAGGGCAGCAACGCGTAACCGTGTCGGCCCGCGTGCAAAATGTTAGACGATACCCTCTCGCGCCGGGATCTTCAGGGGCGACTAAAGGGACCCAGCGACGTGGATTTCAGTTCCGGTTGGAACCGCAATTTGCATGTTTTTGACTGACCACGGTGCCTAACGAGATCATGTGAGCCTAGACGCCATGCGTATTTTTTTTATTTCAATCGAGAATGTCGATGCGGTGACGATGATGGTTTCCCTTGCAGGTGCCCTGGCTCCAGATATACTTATGTTTTCATTGAGACGCGCAAGACCCGTTCAATCCAAACATTTGGATGCGGTGTGACTGCAGCCTTACCTTGCCGGTCTTGTGCAGCCTTTCTTGATTACCGTCATTACAGATCTTGCGTCTTAGCGAATGCACTGTCGAGAGCCCGACGTTTCGGGAGTGTTGTTGTACATATGCATAGCTGACCTGAAATGGGTGTTGATGGGCGCGACCAAGTGGTTTGTAGGCGTACAGATCGCATTGGCGAGTCTTGTGACGTGTGACATGCGGTGGGATCCCGGTAGAGGGTGAAGATAGGAACATGGGGAAGCCGAGCATCAGGTTGGAAATTGGTTTTGTAGGGCACCTGTCGCTCTGGAATAATGCGGCGTGACCGAGGCTGGCGCTATGTGGTTGTACGAACGAGTTGAAGCCAGTTGCCAAAGAGTATACTCTTTAGTTAACCGAAGCATGATTGGAAAGCTGTGTAGTCTCGTCAACGGCACTCATGATACTTATTTACTCCTGTGATGTCTTTGGCCCATTTACCCATAACTAGGAGCAACAGCTTCTGGAAGCGCTCTAAGGTGTACAACAGACGAGAATCGAAAGTATCGTTGGAAATGCCGTCTCCAACATCTACTGCATGGCGTTTGTAACATTGAAAAGTTGGTAGATAACGCCATTGTATGACGAGAAAGCCACCTTCGGGCCTCATGTTGCGAGGCGTGCGAAAACAGCGTGTCAAATGTCTGACAATGGGAATCAACAGTGCGTATGCGATGTTCACTGGTCTGACATGCGTGTGATGCAAGATATGAGCCTGTTTATGGTATACACTGAACCTACCACAGTGGGACCTCTGCTTGAAGTTTAGTGACGCACCGGAACAACCACCTCACTGTGTAACCTCACCAGTCTATTTGATTGCAGTGACGTGTGAGACTGTCTTGGAGGCATGGTCTCTCGGATCTAGGATCGGGAGTCTCTTGCCCTTTTCAAGGTTGCGCCGCGCTCGGCGCGTTGGCTGGCCCTTGTATCTTTTCATGGCAACTATCCTCAATGTGCACGGGAACAGTTCAAGATTTGAACGAACCGATACTGCCAAGCATCGTAAAGCCTGTGTACTTATGGTTGGCAAATGACGTAGTCACCTATCGCTGTCGCCGGAGACAACTCCGAATGGGACTTGATCGGCGGTATAACCCTGTAACGCACAATTCAACTTCTCTCGTTATGCCCTATAGTCAGGAGATTGCATGCCATATCGTCCCGGCTGACTGGTAAGTTGATGCGCGGAGTAAATCTCCCGAGCGATCCGTGGCGTGCGTCAGCTGAACGAGAAAAATGGGCATACTCTCAAGAAGTAGCTAATTACCTACATGGTAGTGCCGGGGATAATTCCTCAAACTTGGAGCGGCGTAAGTGTGGGATGTGGCAAGCACACCCATAGGTGTTCTTGGTAAAGCTGGTGGGGGGAATGAAAACAAAAGCCCTAATATGACGAAATCACAAGATCAGATAGCGAATAGTTCAGCTACTTCAAGCCACGTGCGAACACGCTGCGAGAACTGGGTCGAAGAAGAAATTCACCCTAGAGCTAAGCGGGAGCCGCAAGCAGATGATAGGGGGGAGCTTGCTTCCCCACCTGATTTTGTACGGTGCGCCCACGTGCAAGCCGAGAAATTTGCAATGAAATACGGTCTTACTAAACGTGCCTGTCGGAAAGATGCATTGACAGAAATTAAATAATGGTAGTGTCACATTGTGGGTATGATTGCGGCAAGCTGGATCCGCAACCCCAGCCGCTCCCCACAGCGCCTCTATATTGTATTGCACGTTTGATGCTGGTCAAAAGCGAAAGCGGGCTGGGTTACTTCCCAGAAGCTTCAGCGTAAGCTAGCAGTCGTATACCGGACGGATGTCATTTTTGGAACGGGCTCTAGACCTGCAGGAGCAACCCGATAGATCATTAGGCCGTGTCGATCATAACCATAAAACTCAATACCGATGAACAGAAGACAACCTTAATGAAAGTGAAGCGCAAAACTACGAAGCGCGAAGGATCCTTCCCCCGGTTTTAAGTTTCCCTTTAGCAAAATGTGTTCGCGATAGCGCAACGCCGGCCTACGATACGTCGGTATATGTCACCTGGTGCGTGAGTGTGGATGGGCACGGTGAACGGGAGTGACGGGGCCTTGTTGAACTGAACCAGGCGCTCGGGAATCGGGTGGTCGTAACGCGAAAAAATCCCATTGGCTGATTAACGACGCATTTGCACACCCGCTTTTGGACGCGTGCATGCCATGGGGAACCGGGTCCTTGATCTGGCCGCAGGGGGGCTTGTGGGAGCGCGGGCAACTTAGATAGGCCTGGTTCCCCACCGCGGAGAAGTCCTTGAATGAGCATGAAGCGTAAAGCGCGGTAATAGTGTAATCACAAACCAAGGTTTTGGTTTCATGAACTGCCCAATGTGTGTAGAACTGTTGCGCAAGCATTGATTGCTAGCAGTTGGGAACGTTTGGCGCGGCATCCAGGTGAAAATGGGTCTGTTCTGCTGCGTTCGCTCGGTCCGTCTTGCTGCCCAGCGCTCCCGCATAGTAGTTTGGCAGATCTGCCTGGCATCGAGCTACACGCCACGACGGTTGGCCTATTACACCTAAGCGTTGGGCACTGAGGCCCGCGTGGAGCCCGAACTACAGAGCGTTCGAGTTTGACGTACCGGCGTGGATGGCCATTGAGCACTTAATTGTTACCATCTGAGATAAGTTCTATCGCGCGATCGCGGGTCGGGCGGTCGTCGCCTTTTCTCTCCTACCTCTGCTGGACCAACATGACCCTCGAGCGAAGGCGCGTGCGATGTGTATCGACTTATCGGGAATGCTGAATGTGCACGCATTGCTGTTTACGCATGCTGCGGCCGCTGGCTCATCATAGAGCGGTGAGCGACAACGCACCACATGCTGCTGCTCCCAGGGTAGCCTGCTCTCATGAGGTTGCACAACATTGCAAATTTCGATTTTCTTTGATTGGGGAGATTTGGCTTCATTCCGTCGTCATTGGGTTTTGATACAAGGCTACGGACAATGAAGTCCTTTGAATATACAGTGTAAGGGTCGGCATCTTAGCGATCGAATCTATACGCGTAGAAAATGTGTACAAAATAAAATGTGAATAACCAACCACAAACAAATAACGCCCAAGTACAAAAACTTTAGGAAAAGGGAATCGTCACTGCACTAGCTTGGATCCCATGTCAACCATTATCGCTTCGCCAGCACCTTGATTTCGAATGACCGGTCATTGGGCTAGGATGCAATAGCCTTGCCCATGCGTAGCTGTAGCCGGGTTCCTCAATACATCTTGCGTTCCGGGAAGACCATGTCGTCGTATCCTGTGTTGGGAGTTTGATAGGTAGTCTGCATAGGTGCATTGAAATCATAGCCGTGCTCGGGTCGATGGTGACTCATATCTGTGGATGTTGATGAGCTGCGGCTGCTGCGATCGCTTCCAAGGTGCTGATACGATCGAGGAAAGCCCCCATGCATAGACTCAGTCGACGTCGTGTAGGATGAGGCATGCACGGATGACGACATAGTGGATATTCTTCTGTCTTTGCCGCGACCTTTGATTCCTTTGTTTGAGTTTTTATAAAGGGATGCAAAATACTCCCAAAGCTCCTTGTCTGCCTGTGATACGTAATCACCAGAAGTAATTGTAGCAAATTTCTGGGTGAGGTATTTCAAGGTAGCAGCGTGAAACTTGTTCTGGTGTGACTATGTATGGTCAACGGTATCCTTTATAGGCAGTGCTCAGCGGCATACCTTGAGGTTACCGAGCTGGGTAAATTGTTTCCCGCAGTCATCGAGTCTGCATGCATATGGTTTGATCTGTTGGTGGACGATCTTGTGAGCGCGGACATTCCCACGTTGCGCAAAGGTTTTATGGCAAATATCGCAGCTATACGGGCGCTCTCCAGTATGACGCCTCTCATGGGTCTGTGGGCGGAGTCAGTGGATATCCCATACATTGGACAGAGCGTACTGACCTTGAGATTGCCTAGTTGAGAGAATCGTTGCCCACAGCCGGGTGCTTTGCACTCCTATGCATTTGGTCAGTAGGATCCTGGTATTGTGTGCAGTAACCACTCACAAATGGCTTTGCCCCGGTGTGAGCCCGAATGTGGATCTCTAAATGGGTCTTTTGGTAAAAGCTCTTGTTGCAGTCTGGTACATGACAATGGTAACGTTTCCTCGGCTTTGAACTCATTCGGGGTTCTGCGCTCTAAATACTATTTAGTGGAGAACAAAAAACTGGTTACACATGTACAGAACTCACTTTCACAGGTTCCTGTCGCTGTGGTGGTGTGCTCTGCTTGGCCTGGATGGCCTTCATCAACGTGTCAACGTCGGTGGCGAAGTCAGTCGTAGCGGACTCTGCTGGCTCAGAGGTGGAACGCTTGCAATCTGATGTATACGAAGCATGACCGAATATTGGGTTCGATTGGACCGGAGAGGCGCTCTCTGCCTTGACCATATGGCTATTGGGGGTATATGTATGGCGAACGTCTCGAATAGTGGCGAGTGGGTGAGCTTCAGCGGTACCAGCGTAGGGCACCACTGGAGATGAGTTAGGTGGATAACTCATAGCAAAGGTTTGCGGTATGCTGTTTTGTTGCATGCCGTACGAATTCACAGCAGAGGTGTACGTGAAAAGTCCGCTTGGCTGGTATGGAACTGAAGTGGTGAGAACATTCGCCGAGAAGAGAGATGGGTTGGTTTCCAGATGTGTCGTCGGGGCAGCAAAACTTCTCAAAGCCGAGGTATTGTTGGATCGTTGAGGGTTGTAGGAAGACATCATGTCTGTATAGTGGATGTTGGGTGTGTGGAAGGAAGGTTCAGTCCGTCTGTGCCACAACTCGACGTTTTGATGCGCAACGACTGCCATTATAGATAAGGGAGCTTTTACCGCTAGGCGGACTGTGGGGTGCGAGAACTATATGCCCAAGAACAAGCTGAGATGAGGAGGCGCTTACGCGGGTGGGCAGCTGCGGCTTAGGCTGAAGGCTTGTGGGAATAAGAATGGGAAGCTAATAGAGACAAGAGAAGATACAAGTGCGTGGGAGCTATGTAGTCATGCGATACAGTTGTTGATCGATCTTGTCTTGTCCGTGGTTGGGGGAGGTTTTGGGGTTTACATATGTATGGCTGGATAGCACACTCGAGCATCCCGTGGAGGGACAAGGGTGGCGATCTGTTGTGGATCAGACTGAAGGATTAGGAACAGGGAGGCACTCGGAATCGAGACCAATACCTGATGCAGCAGGATGAACAGGGTTTGTCGCTCTCGTATGCAGCCAAGTGATGAGAGAGACTGCCAGATGTTGCCCGGCATGAGTGTATTAGTTTAAATTGACCAGGCCTGGCGATACCCAGCAGGGGAGGAGTGGTCAGTCGTGGATGGGGGGTCACTGCGTGGATCAGGGATGGCGTCTAGGGGCGCTAAGACTGAGCTCACAGACAAACTTGGGGCGGGCCGGAGCAAGGAGCTTCGCCCTAGAGATGTGAATTGACAAGTGGTGGCTGCACGGCCGGTCTCAGGTGCAGCACAAAAAGTGTGGGGGTGATTCGATTCGAGTGAGCCGCATACCATTGGGCGCCATGACTACGGCGATCGATGCCAGGATTTGCCCAAGGTGATCATTGGCGGAGCTGGAGGTAATAGGGAAACAGCGAAACCTAGAGGCTGGCCGACTGGTGCAGACGAAGTCGTCCCGATTGCGTGTCCAAGGAGTCGAAATGGAGCATCCAGTATATCAATGTGCTTGCAGGAAGTTGGGTCCGCAGGTCGTCAGCACTCGCGAAGATTCGCTTAAAGCACCAGTATCCTGGTGAGGATCGTTATGTTGGCTTATCGTGGCTGACCTGGGTGCAACTCATGGTCGCAGTCGACGGAAGGACATGAGGGCCAGTGAGAACAAACACACGTGGGTGGAAATAGGCGCTATTGTGACTGGAATGCGCGGCGGTCGCGGCTTGCTGGCCCATCCCGAAACACTTGCTGGCCTCATTGGGGCAAGCCCAGTACGCCACTGTGGCAGAGACCCAATGATGAGCCTCACTTTAGGTAATGAGGCGGTCTCCACTCCAAGACACAAGTGGGCGAACGCCCTTGGTGGCTAGATACCTCGTATGGAGGCCCCGGGCTGTCATGGGCCGGGGCAAATGCCATTCACCATTTATGCACCCGGTATGGTGGGTGCGCCTGAGGTGGTGCTGCTGACTTGGGCCCTGTGGATGATCGTATTGGGCAGCCCCCCCCCGGCGCGTCTTGGCCAGAGCAGGCATACCATGCACTCACACTGAGGACGACGGCGTTGCTATGGGCGATGGATGTATCTATGTGATCTGATAGACCAAGTGGGGTGATGGTGGTCACGATAATTGGGGGAGGCATACTATCCTGGGGGTTGAGCCAAACGGCCCGTGCGCTCTTTGTGGGGGCTCCCTCCTACGGTTCCACCGCATGTTCATTGGCCCAGCGTGTGGGAAAGTTATATCCAAAAAGTAATATCATTACATACCGGCCGACCGGTTTAGATCTCAATCTGATGAAGCCCTCGCCTCCACCACGCATTGCTCATTCATCCTTGTACCTGGCTGTCTTGCCCGTTCTGGAGCAGCCTGCATGCTCTCGTCAACGCTCCATGCCATCCTCACCACCCTACCCGCTACTGTGTTTTAACACCCTGTGTTACGACTCACCACTAGCCAAGTATTGTCGCCGACTTGCATCCCCTGTTCCAGTCCTTCCAGTAGATACCGGGACCACGGACACGAGCCAGCCTCAATCGGACACGCGCATGCCCAGCTCTTGACCTTCACACTTCTCCGGAACCAAATGCCCACCACTCGCAGCCGTCTGTTTGCTCTTACTATCCCTCCTATTCCGGCCTACACTTTTCGTTGCCCCCAGAATTGGTTTTCTGAACATGCCTAGCCGCCTCGATTCCATACGGCTCCTTCAACTACCACATTGTACCCACCTAGCATCGTAGAATAGATCATGGCCCTAACAGTAACTCTACCGCGAGTGGCCAGCCGTCATCAAAGACGGCCTGCCTTCCAAACTCACATGCTGCTCTTCCGTTCAGAGGCTGCCAGCCCACCTTGGCCGCATACGTCCTTGCGCCATTCCGATTATCGTGCTTCACTGCTCGGGCCCAGCGATGCCGACCATCTTTTCGCCATAGAAAACTGACTCGCCTACGGTTCGGTTTCGCCTTCGTCTTGAACCTGAGGTTGCATTATTGGCGAGACCTCCATGAGGCCTTACTACATTTTGCACCACTTGCAGCTTCAGCCCCGCGGATCTACGGATTACTTCCGCTAATCTATGCCCTTGGTTCAAGCTGTTCAGGGCATGGCGAGCAGACCCTGCAAATGACGCAAGTGGTCCGGAAATGGACTGCCTGTCAACCCCAATGTGTGGACCTGCAGTAGCCTCAAACAGCTGCAGGGGAATGTCGAAAATGATCTGAATTGTACTACCCAGGTCTTGAAGGATCATCATATCGATTAGAAATAGTATACTTGTAAAACTGAGAGAATTAGGCTTCAAAATCAGCCACTAATCTAACTTGCTCGCCGGATTCGCGAATTTCACTTGAGGCACAGAGATAATCCGACTTCCTAGTGCTGAGTTCAGCTTCTCTTGCCTGGCTCTTAGATCCGTTTCTCCTATTAAGGTTTCAGTTGAGTGCATCTGCCAGCTCCCCCGCCAGAATCACGCGAACTACGGCCCTTCTACGGTGGCGGAACTCGCGTGGAGACACATCCCGTTTCCGCTGCTAAGTTACTTAGCACTTTGTTTCTAACAGGCGGCATTCGCTCATGCTAGAAGGGAAATACTCTCAGTTCAAAGTGCCATCAATTGGTACCTGTATTCTGCCACCAGCACGAAGATACACCGCTCATTTCTCGCGCAGCCCATTGCGCCAAGCTATGTCAGGCCAAACGAGGTTTAGACCTGAATATGAGGTCAGGGCCCGGAAACCAAACGGAAGCGCCCGAAGAATTGACTGGTGCGTTTCATGACCCATGTTCCCTGCCCTCAGAACCTCAACCACATTTACACACCGTGTATGGTTGCATGACATTCAGGCGTCCTTCCTCATAGCTAGCAATTTGAAGTTTCCCCCCTCCAGCAGTACGAAAATAAATGTTAAACCCTGATAATCTCCCGTCGAAGCCGAACCTTGCATTCCATTCACAAGCCGTCATCCTGTTCAACAGCCGCATTAGCACCAGTACCAGCGCCAGCACGAGCTCAGTCACTCATTGTGGCATTGAAGACATGTTTACGGGGGAGTGCATAGTCACGCACATGAATATGGGCACAAGAACTGGTGCTTTACTGGAAGCACACCAATCGACTACAACACCACCGGAATTGACATACAACTGTTACAAATGGGTTTCAAGAAACAGGGCCTGTATTCACTCTCATTTACAATTTACATTTCACCATCGTATTTTCATCGCAGCTTCCGTCCAAATGCAACGTCTTGAACTAGGTAATGGTTTATGGTTTTACGGGGTAGTGTCCCAAGCTTGCCGTCCCAAGGTAGGCATACGCTAGCAGTCTCATGAATCAAACTCTAACGAAATCAGGGCCCTTTCAGATGGGGTCAGGGCTACTAATGTACGTACCCACGTCTCATTTCTCGGGAGATGGCAAGGCTGACCTCTGCCAACGCAAGGACTTTGTCCCATGGACCATTTCGTCAGATCTTCTCTCTTCTACGGTGAAACAAGCCATTCATGTACATCGATTTTTAGTTCGCCAACGCAACATTAAGTCTAAACTGCTCGGTCCAATGCAAGTGAACAAGAGAAGCTTGCATTGAACCGAGTACCCACGTTGCAAGAAGGTTGTGATGCTAGTTCACCGATGCCGGCCAGGATAATCGGAAGAATGGAAAGTATGCGTAAACCTGAAGCCGCTTCGGTACCTACAGCGTTGAACTCCCATCAGGTGCGAAGCATAGTCGGCATTTCGAGTTCATGAGATAGAAATTACGGAATTAGTTCCACAGAACATAATCATCAAGGTTCCCGGCAGGGTGCCCATGCACTTGACTAATTAATACTGATATGACATGAAGCCGCTGATGCTACACCTAGACTATCTATCCTGCTTTCTTGTTGCACAGCAACCTGAGCACCCAACATGTCATCAAAGGCCAACGCCCGGTTTTGTATGCTGGTCGTTGATTCGTCTCGCTTTTTTAAGCTACTCCTGTATGAGCTACGGGTGCATGGCTAGTCAGAGCCAGCAACCCTATAAGATTCGGTCTCGACCTCTTGTTGACACATGGAAGATTTTCCGAGAACCAGGGTCCTTGACGAAATAATCGTCATGATGTGATAACACACTTCAAACTCGAGGACCGAGCAAAGAGCGGCATGTGTGCGGCTAGGTGGACCAAAGGGACGAAGAAGGGCCGGTCCTTACGTCTGTGTTATTGGGGCTATTGACGCGACGGGCCGATGATGCGTGGATCCAAGTCGCAAAGTTTGAAGACGCAGCTCGTCTGTGGAACACTACGCAAAATAATCATCGCCGGATCTTTCAAACCGCAAAACAACGACGACAAAGCGAATATAGACCCGCCGATTTAATAACTTATTGGTATGCAGCCTTTATTGTACACGGCGGCCAATCGGACGGTCCCCCTACCGCGCTGGTTGCACCTGCGGCATTCCATGCGGTCCTACACGGTAAGGTACAGTACCGCAACATATGACAGGCCGTCTTTTCATCTCGACAGTCCCCACCTTACGACTCCAGTCATGCCTTTCGGGGATGTCCCTTTGTTACGGTGCTCGCTACAGCATGTACGTGGGCGATCCCAAAACTCGTTAGCGGCTTGTCATGTCTGCCCTTCTGAGCGACGTGCATGAGCTGCCGCAAGGTGCTGCGGCGGGTAGCCTCATGGGCCTCCTCTAGATCCGAGAAGTGTCTGATCAGCGGGTTGAGGGACAAATTGCTCACCGACATATCTGATACCGCCACTCAAATTTTGAAGAGCTTGTTGAGTTGCAGCTCGTAACTCATCGGTAGCCCAGTCACGGTGAAAGAGAAGACTAGCACATCTTTAGCAGCCAAGACATTACAAATTAGCAATATGTCAAACAAACGTCACGGCAACTCCGCATACATGTCACTTGTCACTTTTTTATTTCTTCCTGGCCTGGAGACCCGTCGGGTTGCATCTGATCTGCGCCTCTTCCGCCATGTGTCACCTATAATACCGCATCACCCATCCCATCCCGAGAATCACCACTTGATGTAGTAATCATATATCTCGCTCGATTCGCCATAAGCCGATTCGCCGCAGAATGCCAATCCTCGATCTGTCACACCACCATACGGTCCAGGACCTGGACCTCGACTTGGATCTTACGCCCACCCGGATGATCCCACCCATCTTGCATCTTAGCTCGTATATCGTCATCCGCATTTCAGATTATGCACGAGGCTCTGAAAACGGTATTAGCGTTCCACGACACTCGAGGTAGCAGGGGCACATGGGATCTCCAATAAGATACCGGGGTGCCGAAAAAAAGCCATCACTAGCGTGTAGTCGGGGGAAATGCAGGATGAACAAGGTCATGGTTCAAGGCTTTAGAATCGCAAACTCTGTAGTCCGAAATCTGGCTGAAGTATGAAGTATCACATTTGAGATGAGGTAACATGTGGAACGAGCAGGGGGAGTGACAAATGTTGAGCGCGGGTGATGATAGAGATTATCGTGTCCGACCTTGAGGCACCGATGGCCAAAGGCATAGTGGTTGTCAACGTACTCAGCACATTATACCCCTTATTTTGGTGGCTATATGTGGCGAAACTTCGCACCGGGACACCACTCAATAGGGGCGCTCAGGCGAAACTCCGTGTGCGCCTCACCCTTTCAAGACGGTGAGGCAACTCGAACAGGTGGGTACTGCCTTAATCTAGGCCCTTGCTCCTGACAGTACACCGATATCTTGGGCCCCCACCTCAAGGCAAAGCTCAAGGCAAAGCATCAATGCATATCCTAGTCAAACTGTATAGGACACTTGGTGAGGGACAAGGACATCAGCTTTGGTATTTCCGCGGCAGCAATCATATTGATGAAAGTCGCACCGCTATCATCACACTAGCTCGACAAGACAAATACTCCCACGCGAATCTTGACAACAGGATACACCCCTTCGCCTCGCCTCTGCCGACCCCAAACAGCATCGTCGGCATAGATCTGGTCGATAAGCCCCAAATTTCTACAATCCCTGTGCCGTCCGCGGTTCAAAACAAACCAATTCAGACCTTGGTATAACCAGCTCGTGGGATCGTGGAAAAGCAATTGCAATTCAAAGCGAAGGTGCACGAAATAGCAACGCCGCCATGTTGAATATGTCGGCTGAGAGCAAGCTGATGGACCAAGGAGCCTGAAACATGAGTCTGATACATGGGTCTTGAAAAGACGCATGTTGAGTTTTGGTAGAAGCTTCCATGGGTAAGTGTGTATTTGCTGCAACCTGGTGAGAAATCACCTTGAGCATGATAATAGTAGAGAAATAACGCCGGATGCATTGATGTTCGTTGAAGAGTAATTGCGATTCGAAATATGCTTTGACCCGAAATTTTTAGAGTTGGATGAACAAGAAGCGGTGAGCGTGACAGCTGGCAACGGTTTACATCCTAAGGGAGCCCGACCGCACTTAGTAATGTCAAGCAGAGAGAAGTGTGTAACCACAGGTAGCAGAGCGTAGTAAAACCTTTCACCTTGTTCAAACAGTCTGAATAATGCAAACTAAGTCTTGCAGTCTCCCCTTGGGCATGGCTGTGCTGCCCCTCTATAATTCACTTTGGAGACCCTGAACCAATAGACAAGCTAGGTGAACGGACCCGAGATATGCAAATCCATAAGGTAGAAGTGGAGAGAACTATTAAAACGCAGCATAGAATACATATGCGTTTCGAACCTTTGTAGCATTTTCAAATATGCCCCTTAATCGCCATCGCTTTCCTATTATTTGATCTTCAACAGCAGACCAGAAACTCGAACTGCTTGTCTTGTGACCTGTCTCCAAACAGTGGACACTGCAAATGGCTACGCCCTTGTTCGAGTCTCTTGGTATGACGCTGGGTTTTGTCCAAGTTCAACTAGACATTGCCCGGAGTGTTCTCAACCTAAAAGGTAGGCTGTTTGGGCACCCCGATTATCGTGCTTTCGAGCATGTTTCGTCTGGCACAGCAGTCTACCAAAGCACTTACTTGTACATCCCAATGAGGGAGGTGTTTGAGTTTATCCTAAGCACCGCCTGCTAGCCAGCGACGTGACGATAACTGAGCAATATGGGACCAAACTCAATCCTACAACCATGGAAAGGTGCTTCCCATCCGGTGCACTGCTTCCCCTTCCAGTCCACGGATCGTCTTTTCCTGCCCCCATCTGATCCACTTTCCCCCGCATCCATAACCTCGCCGATGTTGCTCGTCGAATACCTCCCGGATCCATAACCACCTCCCCGCCAACACCCTTGTCCAGCTGACCAAACCTTCCACCACCATCACCACCAACACTGTCATCATCCCTATCACTTGACTCAAGGTCCATCCGCCACACACACACACACACACACACACACACATACACTCCCCCTTCCCCGCCGCCTTACAACACCTGTGCCCAGACCGCGCAGCCCCTACCACAAAATGGAAAAGGAAGATTCACGGTATGGCTCGCCTCGCCAAGGTAGTGAATCCTCCTGAAACCTAAAACACGAGCATGAGAGCAAAAACAGTTCCCCAGGTCCGCCAAAAATGGCTAGTTAGGCAGGGCGGAAAGCAGCCTATGCTCGTTTCGCGCGCATCTGCGTGCGAGGCGGAAGATGATTTTCGCGGAAGGAAGAAGAGGGGCACGTGCATGTTGTGGTGGCGGTTGGTAGGATGGGAATCGGCATTGATGAAGGATCCTTGTTGGGCTGAAGGTATTTGCCTTGTTTATGCGACGGAGAAATTTTGCGCATTGGGCTGGGGTTGGGACGGGTGCTTGCTTGCGAGGGAAAAAGGGTGGGCATGCGAGTACGAGAACGAGTGCGGCTGGGGACATTGTCGATTGACTTGTTGATGGGGATGCGACATTGATGGGTGGGCAATGTGGTGAGGATGTAAATGTGACGTATAGCTTGTTGGAGGAGGGCGGTGCCTGAAACACGAACGAGGCATCGAGCATGACGATCGAGGATAGCGGGTTCAATATGAGAAACGGGCATTGGAATGAAAACTACTTAAGATATTGAGGGGGTCCAACGGTCATAAAGCTCTTTCACTACAAAACGAGAGAAACCTTATCATCGAGAAAGAACTCCAGTTGCCATTAAAAAAAAAACTGCTTTACCCTGACATGAACAGATCTTCGTGTAATATCGTGGGTCTCCAAAGACAATTGATCTGTTCAAAATTGGGCATATCTCTTGTCGGTGGTGACTGCGTCCCACGATGCACGTGACTAGGCTGACCGTAACTGCTGGATGTTGCCAGGGAGGCATGTTCTCATGCCCGAAGCAATTAGGTACTCGGTGTAAGCATATGAGTATTCAGGGAGTCCGATATGAGAATGACAAGGGGGTTCTTGTCAACTCAACATACAAGGCCATATCAATAGCTGCTAAAGGCTATGGGTTCTCAAAAACTACTCTATGGTCCAGGGTATCTATCGAATCTGCATCCAAGTCAGCTTAGTGATTTCGATACCTAAAACACGGTAGAAAATGATGATTGTGCTGTAATGCACCCCACGAGATATGATGAGTGGCCAATAGTTGCGTCAAGCGTCCACCACGATCATGCGTGGGGGGTGTCGTGGGGTGACTTGCGCCAAATCCCCCACATCATACCGCAACAAGCCGAGCCTCCAATAAAACATCAAGTCTTGTGGGAAGTCGAGATGTCACTGTGGACCGCTCCTTGGAGAAAGAGTAGGGGTGGGACGAAAACGTAAACAGAAAATTACTCACCTCCAGATACGGGCGCGCATGTCGCCGCTACCCGTGGCGAAAACACCCCCAGTTGGGCTGGGAGCTACGGAAATGACTATGAGATGTTAGCTTGGAACCGCCGGGGTGGTGAATGACAGCGCAGTGCGTACCGGAATTCTTGTGGCCTTGCAACATAAGCTGCGCAATGCCCGTGTGGGGATCCCAGAATTGAACACCGCGATCCTTAGAGCCACTGAGCACCCAATCGCCATGTGGGGTGAGAGCAACGCTGAGCACGAAGTCCTGTAACACAACGTTAGCGCTTGAGAGATAGGGGCGGTTTGGAGTAACATACCTTGTGGCCTTCAAAAGTGCGCACACACTTGCCGGTGGGAGCATGGGCAGGCAGAAAACGATTGGAGGTAGACAACTCCCACATCTTGATCGTCTTGTCAAGACTGCCGCTGACTAGGCGGTCGCCGGATGGGGCGAATGCCACACTATAGACACTGTCCTTGTGCCCTTGTTCACCTTCGAGGCGGACAATGAGCTGGCCGCTCTGAATATCCCAAACACGTACACTCTTGTCGAGAGAGCCAGCTGCAACAAATCGGTTGTCCGGAGAAATAGCGACAGTAGTGACACCGTCCTCGATGGAGAAGTTTGCAACTTGCTCATTTCTCTCTAGGTCCCAGAGACGAACGCTGCGGTCACCACTGCCCGATGCTATCGTCTTTCCGTTCCTGGCAAAGTCTAGAGAATAAATATCTTGCTCGTGGCCGGTGAATTGATGCTTGATCTGGCGGCTGGCAATATCCCAGACCTAAAAAAAGGTTAATCACAGTTCTACGTTTACTCGCAAGTGGTGTCGACTTACTCGAATAACCTTATCTTCAGCACCAGTCGCAAGATATGCGCCGTTGGGGCTGAAGCAAACACTCCTTATGTACAAGTCGCCATCCTCTGGCAGACTGCCATCTTGGAGGTGCGCGACCGGATTTCCGGATTCAACGTCAAAAATTTGCGCAGAGCGATTGCAGCCAGTAGCCACATAACGGCCATCCAAACTGAATCGTACACAGCAAACCACACTCTGATGTGGCAAGTTATGGATCAGGTCGACATCCAAAACACGCCTAGTACGTGGATTGAAGACAGCAAACCAGTCGGCTCCTTCCTTCTTGAAGTTCTCTGGCAGCTGCTCAATGTCCAGGTCGGCCAAAACATTGCTCTGGGCCAACGAGATGTGGTTCTGTTGGGCTATCAAGGCATTCTGCTGGTGAAGCGGGGGAGGGGTAGGGCGGGGAACCTGGGGCGATCCAGGATAGGGGGCAGGGTTATTCTGCTGGGGAGTGGCAGGGGCAGGTCCTCCAGGAGGGCCGCGCGGGCCCGGGCGCTTTCCACCGGGTGATGCGGTAGGTGGTGGGGGCTGGCCATACCCTAGGATGCGTAAGCAATGGGTTGAACAAGGTAGAAATGCAGTCTTCAATGTGTTGTAGTCTTGGGGCAAGAGTGTGTGAGACTAACCATTCACCGCAGGAGGCTGGTAACCACCAAAATGCTGCGGCGGGCCAGGCGCAGGATTGAGCCCTGGCGGTCCTTGGGGCAGGTGTGCTGGTACACCCTGAGGCTGTTGGGGCTCCTGAGGAGGAGGCGCCAGACCAGGACCGCCTGGGCCGCCACCAGCCATTATGCCGCCAAAGAGGTTGCTAGGTCCATGGCCGATCTGGGGCGGTTGCGGCTGGGAGGAGCCGTGGTGCGAGTTCTGGCTAGGCCCGCCACGGGCCTCGAGTTCGCGCTCGAGTTGTGTGATCCTGTCTTCGTATCTGGGGTGCTGTCAGCTGGTGCTGGGGACAAACGGTGGGGAGCGAACGCACTTGGCCTTCATCTGGTTGTGCTGCTGCTCTAGCGCGTAAACCTTGCCGCGAATCATTTCAATTTCTTGGATATGGCGGGTGACTGTTGATGGTGGTCGTGTTAGCGGCGGCTGCATCGAGGGCAGGCGCGGTGCTTACTCTGGCCTTCATAGTCGACGCTGCGCTGGGATTCCGTCTCGAACTCGGTCCTGATGTTGTCGAGGAGCTCGTTCAGGCGCTGCGAAGGGCCGCCTTGGGGGCCGCCCATAACGCGGGGTGGCGGGTAGCCGTGATTCATGGCAGCAGATTACGCGCGATCACAGCGGAGACGTCGGATGGGGGTTGCGACGGCGGTGCTGAGGGTTGGCCGGTGCAGACGCGCGAGGCTGGCAAGGCTGGATGCAAGAACACGACTGTGCAAGCGTGCAGGGCGCAGGAGGCAGAGGCAAAGCCGGCCCGGGTGTGGGCGCGACAGAGGCCGGATGGAAGGCTGGCGGGGGGTGAGTGCAGAGATGCGGTGGGCGTGGATGGGAGTGGATGGGGTGCGGTGAGGTTGGAGAACGCGAGGTTTGAGCGGGCGAAGAGAGGTGGGTGGCTAGGTGGGTCGCATGCATGGCGCCTGCGTCTGTGCTGTAGTGCTTGGCCGCCTAGTCGTCGAACAGTGGACTCGGCAGCGTAGCACTGCGACTGAGGGGCCAGTCGCCAAACATGCAGGTGATGCTATTGGCACACACATACACACACACACTCACACACACACATGTCCAAACACGCGTTTTCTGTCGTCTGTTCTGGCGAGTCTGGCGGGCGGGCAACCATGGTTTGCTGGATGCCTGCCTTGGGCCATGGCAGACCCTGGATCGGGCTTGCTTCTCGGTTAGCCGAAGAGGTCTAGCACTGCCGCTGCCGTCGCTTGATACCGAGTGTTCCTACAATAGATGGCATGCCACGGCACGTGTCTGCCCACACCACCACCACCACCACCACCACCACCACCACCATCACCGCCTCGTTCATCTCCAGAACGCCCCTCTTCGAAAAATCCACAACCGCTGGTTCGGGCTTCGAGTGGCACTGGTGCTTGACACCATCGTGCTTTCCAAATCTGCACAATGCCATCACCTCCTTCCTCCATTGACCCACGCCAAGCATTGAACCACACGGACGAACATGTCGTGTGGCCGGCAACACTCGCTACTCCGAGTCTCTCGTCACGGTGATGGCACAAACCATCCCCCGTCCAGTCACGGCATCGTGCACACACGGACAGAAAACTCGTTCATGCCAAACGACCACGCCTATGGCCAACCCCAGCGCCTCAATCATCGAGTACTGGGTCACAACATACCGTCACTGCCTGCAATCGCCATGGGCTCGATTCACCGCATCAACGAGCATTCCGCTAGTGCCCTCCTGTGTGAATCTCGGCCATACCATAAAACCCTCCCCTTGCTGATGAGCGTTCCTTGATCTTCTCTCCTCATCCACATTTGCATTTACACTCCAGTTGTAGCACCACTACTCATTAGCATCCTACCACATTAGCTATGTCTTCCCTAGCCCCTGGAAAAGCCGTCCTACAACCAAGCCGCCCATCAGTGAAGCGCAGGAAGACTCGGGAGTCTTTCAGCGCCAAAACCTCTATTCGGGAGGTTCAACGCCAGAGTGGGAGGGAGGGTGCAAGCCTACAGGTTGGTCGCACGATCAATACTCACAGCGCTTCAAAAATAATTCCTGTTAGGTCATTTATCTGGGTATTGCTATCACTGAGAACGAGCAGAAGCCAGATGAACTCGTCGTCGGTATCACAGCGCACGATGGAACGTACTCCATCGACTACGCCGTTTTTTACTATCAGACGAAGAATGCAGTTCACCCCAATGATTTGAATCTATCTTCCGAAGAGGGTTCAAGGAGCGAAACGCCATCGACTGACACATCATCCGGATCTCAAGCATCCAGTCTTGACAATAGCCTGGTAGACTTCGTTACCATAGAGGTCGATAAGTATCGCGAGCAGCATTACTACAAGGTCGCTGGTGGAGCCATAACTGAGCAAGCCGCCCAGCTTTGCCCCGAACTTCCCAGTGTCTTGTGGCACAGGCTTGACATCGTTTGCTTCGTCTTCCCGCCTTTCGCCAACGAACCCGGCCATGACGCCACTGAGGCAACCGAGTTTAAGGTGGATGAAGAGTCTGACTCTGTGGTCAGGAAAGCTATCGAGTAAATCTCACTCCTATCTTTTTCCAGATGACCCAGCTAAATACAACCAGGAAATTCGGACCAAGCAATCTGCCGCGCCTCATGGTCAAGTATCGCAACAGAGTCGGCGTTGACGTTGATAACAAGGCTCATATTGCCATTCTGGATGACTATCGGGATACTGTACATCCGAACACATGGAAGGCAACAATGCACTTTGCGAACTCACTGAAGCACAACAAGACCAGGATTGCCTTTTTCAACAGTACCCCTCAAGGTGGAGGTGTGGCATTGATGAGGCACGCGCTCATTCGATTTCTTCGTCTTGTCGGCGTGGACTGTGAATGGTAAATCTTCAATTTACGTTCATGGAAGCACTATAAGCTGATTGACCTACAGGTATGTCCCTCGTCCTAAGCCAGACGTGTTCCGTATCACCAAGAACAACCACAACATCCTTCAAGGTGTAGACAAGACTGGCAAGAGGCTAGACGCCGAGTCCACCCACGTGCTGGACGATTGGTGCGAGTCAAACGCCAAACGCTACTGGACGACCAAGGGTGGACCACTTGCTGCTCGCTCTACTGGTGGTGCAGATGTCATTATCATTGACGACCCACAGATGCCCAAACTTGTGGACATTGCAAAACTAAACGACCCTGATCGTCCCGTCATATTTCGAAGCCATATTCAAGTTCGTGCGGACCTAGCCAACCAAGAAGGTACCCCAACCGCAGGAGTATGGGACTGGGTGTGGTCACACGTGCACAAATGCGATGTCTTCGTCAGCCATCCTGTCCCAGATTTTGTCCCCAAGAACGTAACGCCCAAAAAGGTCGGCTACTTGCCCGCCACCACGGACTGGCTCGATGGCCTAAACAAACACATGTCTGACTGGGACCTTCAATACTATATGCACGAATTCTTCGTCGATATCCTCAAACGCCAAGAAGCCTTCCGCTTCGAATTTGCTGACAAGGGACGCGAATATATAGTCCAAATTGCACGTTTCGACCCTGCCAAAGGTATTCCCGACGTTCTCGCCGCATATGCTTGCCTCCGCCGCGAATATATGTCTGACCTGCACTCGTCCAAAACCCCCCAACTCGTCATCGCCGGCCACGGCGCTATTGACGACCCGGATGCAACCCCCATCTACGACCAAACAATGGCACTTATTAAAGAATTCTACCCGGAACTCGAACGTGATATCATCGTCATGCGCGTCGGCCCCACAGACCAAATCCTAAACGCCCTCATGCACAACGCACATGTAGCACTCCAACTCTCCACGCGCGAGGGCTTTGAAGTAAAAGTTAGCGAAGCACTACACCACGGCGTGCCCGTCATTGCCACCAAGCGCGGTGGCATCCCACTTCAGGTTCACCATATGCGCTCAGGCTACCTAGTCGAAGCCGGTGACACCGCGTCCGTTGCGCGCCACCTCTTCCACCTCTTCTCAGACAAGGTCGCCTGGAGGGACATGTCGGACTTTGCAGCGAACAGCGTCAGCGACGAGGTTAGTACCGTGGGCAATGCGCTGAGCTGGCTGTATCTTGCGGACACGCTGGCGAGGGGCGAGGCAGTGGAGCCGAACAGTCGGTGGATCAACGATATGGCGAGGGAGGAGGCGGGCGTGCGGTATGAGCCGCGAGATAGGGAGGTGAGGTTGCCGCGCTCGAGCAAGTTGGATCTTAGCAGTTTGGAGAAGTAGGGTGGGAGACTTGTGATGGAGGGTGAAAAAGTTGTTTTGAAAACGAGGTGGGAGTGATGATGGCTCTTGTTCGTCTTTTGTTGGCTCTCTTGTATATATCCAATTTACAGGTTTTTTTTTTTTTTTTTTTTTTTACCTCTATTATGGTATGAATCCTTGAATATTGTCACGCTTAGATCGTTATTTGCGTTCTAAGGCATGTTGATGTCCGTTTCCCTTCGATCTACCCCCACAAAACAAAGAAAAGCCCATGCAAGACGACACGAATTCCATCATTCCAAGCCAGAAGCCACTCGCAATCTTTTCTTCCACTAAATAAGCAATCAGTGTCTATACTCCGAGTTACAAAATCACAAAAGGAAAGAGACGAAGTGCAAAACGCAAGCAAGGAGTGAAACATCGGAGGGTGCTCGTGAAGCCTAAAGTGCGTATAGTCCTGTATTACCAGAGCCGTTGAGCTGCACTGGCACATGTTACTGCCATTACTTTTTCGTCCCTTTTTTTCATCTCACCCTCTTTCCCCTCATCCGCGGGCCGCTTATGTGCGACACCCCTGCGAACCCTTGATATGATGGTATCCTGACTGTTCCATTTCAACCTGCGCCGAAAATCATAAATGATCACAAGATCCCATGGCCCAAACGCCTCGCGCTAAATACCGCATCAAATTAAGGAAAGGCTAAGTGGTAATGAAGACGCCAACTCCTTGAGCGTGAATCATGCTAGCCGAAGTTCGCATCGCCGTTTTGGCGTGATTTTCCTAGGGGGTTGCCAAGTAGTAACTGGCTCTACCCTGCAAAATCATGCAAGTGTTAGCGGAGTAACAGTATTTGTACACGAGAAAAAGTACAGATAATCGGTCAACATGAAAATCAAGGAGAAGAGTCAAGGTACGTGGGATACTGTAATGTCCCTTGTCCAGAATAAGAAAGTCGTGAGTTGGGTGGCGGTGGTCTATAGGAGCTATACCCCGAGTGATCGGGTGGGGTGGACGGTGGACGAGAGAAGTCCGACCGGGAGCTTGGTTGTATATTGTTGTATGTAGGTGGCAACGGGCGAACGGACAGTGGGGGTGGGGGTAATTGACACCGACGGGGTGGCTCTGGAAGGCTGTTGGGGGTATGGTACGCTACCTTCTTAGCTGGCCTCACAGGCTCATCATCGTCGCTTAGTGTCAAGTCAACTACTTCTGACGGCCGCTTGTTGCTTGACCGAGGAGCAGTCGATGTTTCGCGGGACGGTAATGGCGGCGTGCTCAATGATACAGGGGTTGGTGCAGCTTCATTCTTGATAGCCGAGACACGGTCACGGTAGTCTGATATCTCAACGAGCTCGTCGTCGCTTTCACCATGGGCCGTACAGCCGTTCCTCCTTGGCGGTGAAGGGTCTTTTTCGGTTGACCACTCGCCATTTGGTTGAATAGTAACCTGATCTGCGTAGCGGACTTTGCTTAGTATATCTTCGACGTACTCGTCGACAGCGAGTCCTTCGTATGATATTGTCTTGTTGCATATCGGACAGGTCCATGTAGGTGCTTGTTCCTGGAGCTGTAGAAACGAGTCGGCATCGAAGCACTGGTTGTGCGTACATATTGTGGATCTGCAGGGCGTGTTGATTTTCAAGGTAGATATTGGATCCTTCAAAGACATGACACTGGATCCAACTTCTATGTCAGGGTCGTTGGCTTTTTTCATCATCTCATTTAGCACAGACTGCCGGGTTATGACGTTGCGCTGCTTGATCCGTTGTGTCAGTTCCTCTACAGTGAACTTCTTCACCATGTAAATGAACAAATTGTACTTCTATGACGATTCAGTCAGTATGGAGTATTTATGGGCTGGATTTCTGACGGGGAAAGAAAAACCTTTGGTGGCCTACTTGCCTTCTGGGTCAGGGCATAGGTGATTACGAGGGCGTTGCGGTAGTTGGCGGGACTCAGTCGGACCTGATTGGTTATGTCTGCGGGTCGCGTGGAGCCTGGTTTGCTCTTGAGACCCTTGTAATTTGCCTTGACTTCATCATTGTTAATGCGTACTTCAATCTGCGAGGGGAAGGCGATGTCAAGGCGAATGTAGCTAGTCAAAGGCTGTTCCGAGGCGCCAAAGAGCATCAATCGCAGCGTGGGGTCTTCCTTCATGCGGGATGTTATGTTTTCAGAGAGGATAAGAGTTCTGTTGCAATTCTGCCGGTGGCTTGGCGAAGCTAGAAATAGTCAGTGTGCGCGTGGTGGCACCCTGCAAGGGGACGCACCTTCCAAAGCAATATTGTTCATGACAAGCTCGCGAATTTCGAAAAAGGGGCTGGGCTTGAAGAAGTACTGCGGCGGCCCTGGTGACAGTCAGCTGTTCTGCAGAGGCAAGAGTGGAGGGTGCAAAGGGCGTACTGGGGGCCATTTGTTGCTGCTGATATGGAGTATACGAAGATGCGGACGGATAGTCGCTTGGCCTGCTGTAGCCGTTGGTGGTGGAGCCGGGCGGGGGGGCATATGAAGGAGCCACAGGGCTGCTGCTGGCTGCGGTGGGCAGGGAAGGCGCCTGGCCGTGGTGCTGGACGCGGTACTGGAGGCGGCGCAAAGCCTCGGTGTCGTTTTTGTACACGGCATTGGTGATGACTGGTGAGGGTGAGGTCAGTACTGGGCACAGCGAGGACGAGCCGCACATACATGCGACCACGCGTGTTTGCAGCGCGGCCTTGTTCCCCGACTGCGACATGCCCTCCTCCTTGCAGATCCTTTTGAGGTCATTGTTAATGAGGGTGCGAGAGCGCTCGGTGATGGTGGCAGCCATCTGCTGCAGGCTGGACGACGTCATGTCCGGCCGCGGCTGAGGCTATTAGGTACGGGGGGTGGTGGTGGTGGAGGTGGTGGCGGCGGTCGGGGCGACGTGAGAGCAGGGAGCGCTACCTGGAGAAGGCGGCCGGGGCGAGCATGGACGCAGAGAGCGAGGGCGAGGGTGAAGGCAGGCCTGGCCGTGGTGGCCGCGGAGAGGCAGCCGCTTCCCAAAACTCGAGCGCAGCCAATGTGCGGGCGACACAGATAAACCGAGCCAACCGTCGTCTCGCGCTGTGCAACGCAGCCAGCAAGATGGGCGTGAGGAAGAAGACGCTGGCGGCTCGCGCGGCGAGGCAGCTTCACCTGGATCTGGTCGTCGGTGGTCGCAAAGTCAGCGTCACTGCACTGACTAACCTGGTAGGTCGTCAACGCGCTCCGGCACTGACCAGCCCAGGCCTTGATGGATATCGCCCTAACGCCACCCAGATTTAATTCCGCCCAACTTTTTCCCCTCCACACCACACCAACACCACACCAACGAACACCACACAACACAACAGCACGCAATGGCAAAGAGCGCACGCGCAAGCAGCAAAAAGGCCAGCCGCACCAAGCTGCGCGCACGAGTCTTTGGCCCCGCCGACAAAGCTCGTGCTGATCGCATCCACGCAAAGCTCCTCGAGACCATCCAGCAACCAAAGCCGGAAAAAACCGAAATGGACACCGAGGACCGTAAGTTTCTTCGTCGCCATCATTACCATCATCATCACGCACTAGCTAATATTCAACAGCAACCGCTACCGACACAGCCAAAGAGGACCACTTCCCAAAAGGTTCGTCTTTGCTCACTGCCTCCGTCCCTCGCTGCCTGTCCAGCTCCTCCGCCTCAAAGCCCGACCCTGCCCGTGACAGCCTCGAGATGCAGAACCTCTGCTTCTACCTCGGCCTATGCTCTGATGTCGTCGGCTTCGACGACGCAGGAGATCTCACGCTCGCCTTTGACCCGCTTCCTCCGCACTGGTTGAGTGAGAATCAAGGGCTAACTGTCAAATCATAGACATGGATGTTGATGGCGCCGCTGCCAAAGTCGCAAAGAAGTCTTCCACCAGGGAGAAGAGCCAGTCGCGGAAGCAGCTTCGTCGGAAGCCCCAGAACAAAATCTCCTTCCCTACCTCCCGCGGCAAGGGTGCCTTGAAGCCGTTTACTGGTGGCAAAGTCAACAAACGTCGGTGATTTACGACTTGCATATCATAAGGCGTTACTAGGGTTTAGCATTGCAAGGCGTTGGGCCGATATTTGCCAAGACGTGGCACTTGAGTCACCATGATACCACATCCTGTTGGCATGTTTCTTCATATAGCAAATTTATGACGATGCACTCGTCAGTTTTATATCCATGTTATCTTGCTATCTCACCTCAACGACAAACCAAATTTGACGACACCTGACAGTGGTACCGCTCCAGTTATCCGCAAAAAGCTATTTGACGAGCGAAATTTCTCACGACATATGGGTTCGGTCAAGATAGGGAGAGTTTTGATATGCTCGAAGCGCATTGCAGGTATTCAACACGAAGCTTGTAATGGATTGGTAGTTCGAGAGGGACCGGAATAGAACAATAGAAAGTTGTAGCTAAAATAAAAGCTATATGAGTATATTTATTGCTACTAAATCAGATCTAGGCCGATCTGCGTATCTTTTCTTACTTGAATCTATCTCATAAATTATATATATATATATTTGCTTCCCATTTCTTCCGTGTTGTTCATGTTTGCCTATGTTGCTAAAGCTCCAAAACAACTGCAGCCTATTCAGGCAACCTTCGCACTAATTTCTAGGTGAGCTACACGCCATAACAGACGGAAGTGTCACCCACGGCTCTCCACGACAAAGAATGTCTAGCGCTTCATCACAAATTAGCTCCTGGCACTACACAGTTGAAACTCCTCACTGTCCCCGAATTTACATAATCTCAAGGCAACAGCACGCCAGATCGATTACAATAGTTGAAATAGCATAGCACGATTCACAAGAATACTAGGAACGAGTTCTGGGTAAAACCGATTTTCTAAGTACGACTCTACGAAACCCTCTTAATCTCAGCGCAGAAAATCCAAAAACACATCAAATAATACCAATTAGACATTATGACTGCAGATAACCATTCGCGACACCGTTGTTTTCTTTTCGCTTGACTACAGCTTACACAACACCACAGGGCCCGAGACCAAAGTTGAGTTGTGGATTGGCGTTGGGATTGGGGGGAGGTGTAGTGGTGACAGTCGTCGCCGGGCATGTTTGTCCAGCCTGCAGATTGTTCAAAGCGAGAATGGCGCAAGTACCCGTAGTAGCTTGACCGGTAAGATTGAGAGTGTAAGCCACGCAGCCACTGTTTTGCGCGCAGACTTGGCAGCACTGCACTGCACTAAGCGATCCTGAGGATGTAAGGGTGTTGGTGTTAGCGACAGTGATGGAGGTGATCGGTGTCACTGTAGCACCAGTACAGCTGAAGGGAGTGGCCGAGGGGCTAGCGGAGGTGCTGGTGCTGGATATAGTGCTGGAAACGGTGCTGGGAACGGTGCTGGGAACGGTGCTGGTTATTGTTGATGATGGAGTCGACTCAGCGGTTGAAGTAGCTGTTGAAGTCGCGGTGGAAGTAGCTGTTGAAGTCGTGGTGGAAGTAGCTGTTGAAGTCCAATACCACGGATTCCCGGGCCACGACCCACTTGGCTTGGAATCGGGGTGGAAAGAGTCGGGCCCACGGTGGCCATGTCCCGCAGTAGAAGCGCAGCATCTGTTCGAGAAGTAGAGAGATTCAACTTCATCCTCGGATGCCAACGAGAGGTTGATCCTAGGCACTATCAGCAAGCCTTATCAAGAGTGAAAGGGTCAAAAGAACATACGACTTCTCGGCATAAAGACGGCAGGCTCCCTCACCAACAGCAAACGTCTCACAGTTGCTGTCTGCCGCACACAGTTCGCCGCAGGCTCCCATAGTCTGCACCTTGCTCTTTATCGATACGGCATATGGGACATAGGAATCATCATGGAATCCCCGGACATTGCATGCTGAAGAGGGGCAGACATCTCGCTTGTCCTCAGACGAAAAGGGAGAGGCATTGGCAAGAGCGCCAAGCAACATGAAGAGAGTCAGCTTCATCTTGAGTGAGACGAGGTGGTTTGGGAGGGTTTCAGAGTTGGATGAAGAATGGGTTGGAGGTACAAATTTGGGGTTCGAAGGTGATTTTTAAGTCTTTGTGCGCCACGTTACGGGTCTCCTTCAAGATGCTCAACTTCCGTGCTCGTGGGTGGTAATCTTCGGGTTAGGGTCAACCACTGAAATTCCAACGCCTAACGACATCTACCCCGCAGCATGTTAACGGTCGAACCATCCGTTCTGTATATATTACGTTGTTTCAAAGACTGATTGACGGGAAAGGAAGAGGAGGCGCGCCCGAAGGTATGCATTGAGAGGCTAGCGCAACAGCGGAGAAACATATTGACCGTACCTTATCTCACGATCCGATGGGAGTGCCGGTGCATGCAAAATTACAAATCCGATAGGGAATAACGAGTAACAAAAGATTGACGAATGGTGTTCATGTCTTCCTCAGTCCCTGTGCGTTCGTTCCTTCAGTTGCACCAATGGCCCCTTCCGGTCCGATACAAAGATGTCGTAGGTTTGATACTGGTCCTCCTTTTGACGGAACCATTCGTCTTGTGGATTTCCACCACCAAGGTTGCTGCTGGGGTCTTTCCGAACCTCAAACCTCCATATCAGCTTCGTCATCACCAGTCGCATCTCCAACCACGCCATGTTTTTGCCGACGCATCCCCGCGATCCGGTAGAGAAAGCACAGAATGCGCTCTCGGCCAGAGCTACGCTTCCTTCCGTTGAAGATCCCTCACCTACAATCCATCTTCCCGGACGAAACTTGTATGGCTCGGGATAGTAATCTGCGTTGTAATGCATTGCCCAGAACGCAGTCCGAACCACAGAGCCCTTCGGGTAGTACTTTCCATCAATTGTCGCGCCTCCCACAAGGACTTCTCGGCTTGGGTCGGCCCCAACCGGAGGCGCCATACGCATACCTTCGTGTAAGAATGCAGTAAGATATTTACAGGATTGGAGCTTAGGCCCTGCAATGATATCATCATAACTCGAAAAGGTTGCCGTAATCTCCTTGGCTAGCCTATCTTGGACGTCATGATCGCGACTGAGATAGAAGAGTAAGGCTGAGATAACAGTTGCCGTCGTGTCGGATCCGGCAATCGTCAATAACTCGCATTCGGCGTTGAGTTCTGATAGAGAATAGCCTCTACCTGTCTCTGGATCCTTAGCTTCCCACAACCAATGGTAGAAATCCTTCCGCAGTTCGGAGTCTGCTTTTCCCTTCAATTCTATTTGTTTCTTTGCACGGTTCTCTTGACAGTTGGAGACAAAGCTATCCCATTCCTTGATCGCAGGTGGGATCGTCAGTGCCAGTATCGCGTCAAGGCCTCGAGGCCTGAGCCAAACCCAGAGAGAAACCCATGGCGAACATGACATCTTATGAATTAGATTAGCATTGATGGAATCGTTCACATCAAGTGCCACTTACAGGATGTGTGATTTCCATAAACTGAACCATCATCTTGATGATGTATCGAAGACTGCTTTCTGGCTCTTTCATATCAAAGCACTTTCCAAAGCAGAGATCTCCTAGAATATCAAACACCAGGTACGTGACGTGATCTGCCATTTCGATTGATTCAGTCCATTCATGGCCTTCCTTCTTCTGCTGGCTAAGCAGATCGAGCCAGCGGTCGACATTATTGTGGATAAAGGGCTCAGCACCACGTAAAGCAGCTTCTGAAAAAGCATAATTCAAAACTCGTCGCTTTTGTGCGTGGATCTCGATTGAAGTAGTGTTCCAAGTGTTGATTGAATCTACAGTGCGAGGCCACACATCGTACGCCTCACTCTTCTTGACATTTCCTCGAGGACCGTAGATCTCTCGGTACGCAGTTGGGGTATTGATACAAACGCTGTTAGGGCTAGTTCGATATTCAGGGCCTGAATAGGTCAATCTCTTGATTGGAACCTCTTCTAAGTAGCTAGGTAGAGATTGAAGTGACTAACCATATTTGTCTTGCAAGCTAAGCAGCCACAAATGCCTATTTCGATTCTTCGTGTGATACCAAGATGGAAAGGTTGAGATTTTAGACCAAAAAGGTCCTGGTGACTTGGCCAACGGATGGAAGTATAACCTATATATCACAGTGCCTATGATATACGACACAAAAAGCGATGAGCCTAGTACAAATAATCCAGGCTGGTCTACTTTAGCCATTGTTTGGTATGTTGACTGTGAATAGCATATTTAGCTTTCGTGAGCGGGGAAATGGGTTCTTTTAATATGGTGGGTACGAAGGAGCAGGGATAAACAGGCGAGACGGCGATGGGACGTGGGATTGCACCAAAGCAGCAACCTTCCTCACGAGGTAGTCAAGCCCGCTTGTGGTTATCAGCAAATAACGCAGAAAGGTGTGCTTGCGTGCCGATCAGATGTGGATACTAGCCTATGCATCTCCAAAACCGTATAGCCAACCGCAGATGATTGACACATATCTCCTCCAAGAAACAGCTAATTGTGTTTCTAGATTTCCATCAACTGCCGAAGCATAGCAATACTGAAACACTACTCCGCAACGATCAGATGCAACGACGCACAGACCCTCAAACCTAAGGCTTAGTCAAAGAGTGATTTAAGCCTCCCATAGCATATTTGTAGAGCTAGGGTCAAGTACATGTGGTAGTGCTGATAGATGTATCATCGTATCAAATGCTCAACTTTGGCCCAATGTAAAACATGAACGAGTATACAGGTGGACGATTCTAAGATCCTACGCGCGGTTGAAAAAGTTACAAGCTATTGCCATTTCTAGAGAGATTTCTCAGCAGCTGACATCAGCATTCTATTGTTATGCGCTGTCTGATGAACATACTGATGTGGTAAAGTTTTGCCTGACTGCTGCGGCTTTATCCGGAATCCCCGCTCGTTGCGACATACTGGGGGAGTGTAATATGTCGAATCGACAGAACGAGCCATCTGTTGTAGATGTATCTTGACGAACGGAAATGTTCCACCGCAAGCGCCGTAAAATGGAAATGGTCGCAACCGACATCTGGTGAAAGGCCTGTTTGCTGCTTGATGTAACCAATGTGGTTCTGCTCTGGCCGTTATTTCCTAGTTAGGCCCCACCGCCAATACCTGCTGCAGGAACCTTGAACCACATGAATCCTTCTTCGTTAAATGTTTATCTGGGAGATTCCGACATGACTCCAGTATTACCATCACTTCCCAGGATCGCTACGTTAATTGTCCATTCATTCTAGTTTGTCTCTTCAGCCATGCAGTATTGCAACAGCTTAGCTTTACTCCTGCTCCTTTACCTTCCCTATTCTCTGAGCTTCATTCACAGCAGTGCGAACGAGACACACGAGAAACGTATTGAATGCTCAAGGCCTTTTACAAATACCCCATCCTTCATCTTCTTCTATACCGATTCTGAACCCTATTTTAATCTCGGCATTGTTACCCAACACGAGATGTTCTACCCCAAAATCCTAGACAACGCCCTACAGCTGGATGGCTTCACAGTCGCGGCTCTCTTGGACTCTGATGGGTGCAATTGGCAGAAGGCGAGATCTGTTTACTCAAGGTCCTGGGCAGAGATTGGTAGACACCGTGGAGACGTCTACTAGAAGTATGATAGTAGTCGTGGGTTCCTGTATGCCAATCAAAGCAACGCGTCGCACTCGGAAGCAACACCGCAATACCCTATTTCACACCCTACGAATAGCCTCCCACGAAACGACACTTTAGACAGAATCAGCCAAATATTAGAGGGAAATGCTCCGGCTGCAGACGTATATCGAGTTGCAACAATCTGCCTCGGTTTTACTTCCGGCCTTCTTGGATCTTTCCTGTTCCTGTTCTTGGTTTTTTACTGCACAAATGTGTTGTCGAAGCCGTCCAGTGTTGAGGATTCCGAAGCTATACAACTCACGACGATCAAAGCCGACAACACTCAAGAACCTAGCGCTCCAGAACCGGCCGTAGTATTGGACGCTTCCTTCAGTAGGTGCGAGCTCGATCCTCCACCGCGATACTCAGTTGCTGGTCCACACACATCGAACAACCATGCATAGTCATGCGGCTCCAAGAAATATATTATTGACAACGCTCTCATCAGTATTAAGGGTAATAGTCGCGTTTTGGAGTTCTTCCTGTCCGGCTGGCGTTATTGATAACTCTTCATGGCTTCCTTTCGTACTGTCCTTGGCTTGGTTTCATATATTCTGGGTTTGATCTTCTTCGTTGAAGAGTTACTAATTTGCTACTCGTAATACTACGGGTTTTCAATTTTCTTTCTGTGCGTGTTCGTGTCAGTCCTGTGGTTCATGTGCAGCAAAGTGTTAACCCCTTCGTGTACGAGAGGCACTTCTAGGTTCGGCTCCACCAACTAGTCCGCCTTTGGTTTAGTTTAGCTTGGAACCTCTCCATCCCGTACGTCCAACCTCTGCTCATACTTATTCGCTCCGGTATGAAGGTTATAATACTACCATCTGATTCTAGGAAGTCCTATACGCTCACAAGAGCCACTCTGGAGACGAGATGGCTTCTCTGTGTGTTTGCTGGCGCAATCATTATGTTGCTAGTAGGTTGAGCCCTACCATAGACCATCAATTATCAGTCCTCTGAAACTGAATCTTGAAGAATATTCTCTCTTTGGAGAACCAATATCTAGCTCTTTTTCATTCAAAACAACAGACATTCCGCACATGTTCCATTGATACCTACCTGGCAACTGGCCTCAGTTTCCTCCACAGCGCCGAAAGGCTCCCCTTGGATGAATATGTACTTCGGAGAAACAACCTCGCAAAGGCTCTAGTAGCAGAAAGCCTCGACGCTTTCGTCGTCGAACCTGGTTTTACATTTAGTTACTATGCCAACATCACTCAGTCCGAATGGGAGCCGTGGGAACCCGAGGAGCGACCATTCCTCATGATCATTAGACCAGAAAAGTCAGTTGAGGGCGAAACCATTGCCAACACTTCTTTTCTTGTCCCGAAATTTGAGGAACAGCGTGCCCGGCTCCTGCATATGCCATTCGTGGAAGATATACATATCATAACCTATGAAGAGCACTGGGATTATTACACGACGCTCTATACGTCAGAGATCTGGGGCGAAACTCTATCTCCAAAGTTGATGGTAGATGAAGAGATTCGCGACTTCATTCAGCGCGGTTTATCATCCAATGGTTTCACAGTGACTGGGCTAAGTGGTGACGTCGAAGCTGTGCGACAAGTCAAGACAGACCGCGAAGTAGATATCTTGAAGGCAGTCAATACTGGGACTGTGGAAGCTATACGAGCTATGCGGCAGTGCCTTTACCCCGGTTTGACCGAAAATGAAGTAAGGGGAGTTCTCGACGATACTCTGGCAGCAGCAGGTTTGAGCCCATTTTTCAACATTGTCGAGTTCGGGAAATCTGCAGCGTTACCTCACGGCGGCTACGATGGATCTCGAAAGCTTGTGGCAGGAATGTTGATATTGATAGACGTTGGGGCACATCTGTATGGGTATAGTAGCGATGTGACCCGGACATTTTACCCTCCGTTCTTCCACAGCCCATTTGGTGCAATACCTAATATTACCGAACAAAACAAAGTCTGGCAACTTGTCCTGGATGCACAGACTGCAGCTGTGGGAGCCATGGCTCCAAACGGCACAGCCGCGGCAGTGGATATAGCTGCACGGGACGTCATTGAAGCAGGTGGATATGGCAAATTCTTCACTCACCGGTTGGGACATGGCATAGGTATCAAGGCACACGAAAGCCCTTATCTCAATAAAGGCAATTCCGGAGCAATTCTACGCCCCAGAATGGTTTTTACCGCCGAGCCAGGGGTATATGTGTTGAACAAGTTTGGAGTCAGGCATGAAGATGTTTTGCTTGTAAGGGACGATGGGGAAGCCGAGAACCTCAGTGGCGAGTTTGCAACGAGTCCTTGGGACCCTTAGAGTTGATTGTTCTATGCCCAAATCCCATCTCGAGGGCAGCCAATGTTTGCCTATTTGCAGGAGCATAGGCTGCTGATAGCCTCTGTAAGCTCTACTCAATCCCATGATCCCTCATGCGACCGAATTTAAGGAGTTTGTTTCGAGTCGGATGGATGATCAATATCGTGTACCGCCTTCATGTCCAGAGCAGGCAGCCATGTGTAGAATTGGTATCGCCGAAAGGCATGATGCTAATATGCAGCAACTCCTCTGAATAGAAGGTGCTTCCCTAGTAGAGTATCATGCATGAGGGATTATGAACATGATGCTGGGATGGTTCCATTACATGTACCGGGTTTTCTCGTCATGAATACAATGCATTCAAGTCAGCATAAAGAAATGTCTTTCACATGTTGGCGTGGAAAGGAAGGTGGATCGGTGGAGCAACATGTCGTTTTGGCAGTTGACTGTCGGTGTGTTTCTACGGATGAAATGACGCCGTCGCGTGGCCACCCCACAATTATCTCCTGGCTACCGCCCAAGTGCACAGCCATGCCCAGTTGGACTACGATGATCCTCTGCGAATTGTTAGGGAAGGTAGCCGACAGCTGCCAGTCGTGTGATCGTTTCGCGTGGTCAGGGCGCCTGAATCGGCGCTGGATTCAGGTCACGCGTTACCTCATTCAAGCCATCCGAGGCTTAGCCATCATGTCCAAGCTCCCTTCCCCAGGTTTGTTTGAGAGGCCTTAAACATGGCGGCGTCATCGTTACTGGCTGCGTCCTGGCGTTATTCACTTCACCCTCTCCCTCCCCCTTCAGAAATATGTCCAAGCCTGCGCGCTACGACTTCAAGACGCGCCATGTTGCGCATCCCGATGCCATTGTCGCTGGCGACAAGTATCGCTTCACCATTCTGACCGACGGCCTGCTTCGCTTTGAATGGGCCGAAGACGGCAAATTCGAGGACCGGGCGTCCACCTTTGCCATCAACCGTAAGCTGGCGGTGCCCGACTTTTATGTGTGGGACCGCGGCCACAGCATCGAGATTGTCACCAAGCGCTTCCATGTGGTGTACGACAAGAAGAAGTTCAGTGCAGATGGCTTCAAAGTACAACTCAAGGGTGCCGTGACGGGAACATGGACATATGGCACCCAGGTCTCCAATTTGGGCGGCACGACGCGTACATTGGACATGGTCAATGGACGAACAAAACTAGGCCCGGGTGTTCTCTCACGAGAGGGAATGGCTCTCATCGATGATTCCAAGTCTATGCTGTTCGAGGACAGCGGCTGGATTGCGGGGCGCCGTACCGGTGACAGGAGCGACCAGTACATCTTCATGTATGGCCGTGACTATCGCGAGGCAGTGCGTGCATTCTACGCCGTGTCAGGAAGCCAGCCTCTGCTCCCCCGATATGCCATGGGCAACTGGTGGAGTCGTTACCACGCTTACGACGAGAAGGAGTACCTCGAGTTACACGATCACTTCGACAAGGACGACGTGCCCATGAACGTAGCAGTGGTAGATATGGACTGGCATCTTGTCTGGAACCTGCCAGATGGTATAAACGGTTGGACTGGGTACACTTGGAACAAGGCACTCTTTCCGGACCCGGACAAATTCATGAAGAAGTTGCACGATCGGGGCATGAAACTGACCCTCAATCTGCACCCTGCCGACGGGTTTCGGCATCACGAAGAGCAATATCCAGAAGTTGCCAGATATCTAGGCATTGATCCTGCCACAAAGCGGGCTATTAATTTCGATTGCACGGACAAGAATTTCATGGATGCTTATTTCGACATTGTTCACCACCAGCACGAACAGCGCGGTGTCGACTTCTGGTGGGTTGACTGGCAACAAGGCAGCGAGTCCAAGATCCCTGGCGTCGATCCATTATGGGTACTGAACCACTTCCATTTCCTAGACAGCGGTCGAGGGTCTCAAAGGCCATTGATTTTATCACGCTTTGGCGGACCAGGTGCACAGCGTTATCAGATTGGTTTCTCGGGAGATGCCATCATCACCTGGGATTCACTGCATTTCCAACCCGAGTTCACCGCAACCGCATCAAATATTGGGTATGGATGGTGGAGTAACGATATTGGCGGACACACGCATGGTTACAAAGACGATGAACTCTACACTCGATGGGTACAGCTTGGGTGTTTCTCGCCTATCTTGCGTTTGCATTCAGACAACAACCCATTCAATACTCGTGAGCCATGGCGTTTCAATGACGAGGCTTGCAAAATCGTAGAAGACACCCTTCGTTTCCGCCATCGGCTCATCCCATACTTGTATACTATGAACGCCCGCTCTGCATCCGACGATGAACCCCTCATACAGCCAATGTACTGGGATCACCCTGAGGATGACGAGGCATATGGCGTTCCCAATCAATTCCGTTTTGGCAGCGAGCTGATCATCTCACCAATTACCGAGGCACGCAGCAAAACGACACAATTTGGAGCATCGAAAGTATGGCTACCAAGTGGGAAATTTGTTGACATTTTTACTGGTGTTGTGTACAATCGCAAGGGTGAATTGCAAGCCCACCGTCCCTTGTCCTTGACGCCCGCCCTTGCACCCGAGGGTGCTATTATTCCACTAGACGGCGCATGGCGGCCAAAGTCTGGCTCCCCCAACCCCGAATCCCTCGAGGTCCTACTTGTGGTTGGCGCGGACGGATCGTTTACATTGATTGAGGACGATGGCACAGGAACCCATGTCGATGACGGCGGATTCCGCATGATTGACGACGAGGGCATGGAATCAACTGATGAAAATGTCAAGTTTGTTTCCACGCCCATCACATACAAGCAGTCGACAGGCGTCCTGAAGATCGGACCCGCGAGTGTTAACGACGGTGTTGTACCAAAGACACGAAGCTGGAAGATCCGCTTACTCGCACACACGCCATCATCCCCAGCATCCATCTACTGCCTCACGACATCCCCCCACACCAAACGCCACGCCAAACCCCTATCCCACGCGCTCTCCACCGAAGAAAATGGCACGCTTCTTACCCTCTCATCTATTCCCACCGACCACACTATCATCATCGAACTCGCGAGCCAGTCTAGACACTCTTTGGGTCCGCAGCTGGACATTGTCGATCCTACGCCTAGACTTCATGACATCATCGACAAGGCGCACATTGAGATGGATCGCAAGTGGGATTTGTGGAACACAGTGAATAACAGCGAGCCTGTGTTGAACAAGGTCCGGGCGCTGCAAGGCAAGGGGTTGCAGAGTGAGTTGTTGGACGCTATGCTTGAGCTGTTGCTCGCGGACGAGAGGTATGCTGGGGAGAGCATCGATGGCGAGTGCATGTAAGTGTATTTGTGCTGTTGCTCGGGAACGTTTTTGTTGGCATTTGTTGATCTACTGGGCCATTGGGATTGCGCAGGGCATTTTTACGATATATATGTACGTAGCTTGGAATCATGAATGTACGACACTTTGATCGTAAAAGCGTCAAGCCGGGTTGAAATGTTTGTGATGCGTTGGCGAAGTGATATTTGCAGTGCCTGGACATGGTTTGGCATGACAAGATGGTTATTTCAACGCACACGAGCACCTATGCAATGATCAGCAGAGGCATGTGCATGGTCAATATATATAGTACGCATGAGATATGTCACATACAGGCCCCAGTGCATACATATGCATTCAAACATATCGTAAGCTCACGGCCTCAACACGACCTCACTTTCCCGCCCCTCCATCCCCTCCTTGAACCCTTTCCTCCCCAAAATCTCCTCCACCTTCTGCAGCACCGGGCCCTCTCTCCTTCTGGAATAGTCGCCCTCCTTAATCTCATACCCAGCCCTCGTCGCGCTCTCCAAGCTCTCAAATTCCCAGATATTCGCCTTCATGCCTACACCTGGCACTTGATGCTTGGCCAAAAATGCCAGCCACGCTTTCACAACATCAGCGTGGCCGTCCTGGATCTGGATTAAACGCCGCATAGTCACACGCTCGAAATTCTCCTGGCTCTTTTTGAAGATGAAGTTTGCGCGCGGGACGGTCCAGCGCTCTGTTATGCGGGGGAGGGGGATGGGGCCGCGGCATGGTAGGCCCATATAATATGCGGCGCGGACGGCGAAGTCGGCGAAGAGGAGGAGCGGTCCGACGCTGTATGTGCGTAACTGAAGGTCGCACACGGGGACACCGTGGGTGGGGGAGCGGCGGAGGGGACGTAGGTAGGTGGCGCGGACATTGAGGGGCTTGCGAAGTTGGTCGAGTTGTGCTTGGATCTTGGGATCGAGGGGCGCTTTATCGTTGGGGAGGGTTATGCCGCGTTCTCTGGGGGAATGGATTAGGGTTTATCATGGGATTGGAATTGTGGAAGTGGAAACGTACTTTGCAAGTTTGATAGGCTCGACGCCTGCGCGCTTGTATATATGGAGCAGGGTGTTGTGGTCAGGCGTATTTTGCATTTCTTTCCATAGCTTTTGTGCTTCTTCACGGGTCTTGGGTACGTTTTCCTCAAATCGCTTTTCCGATTCCTGTTGGCTCTTCCATAATCTGGATAGTGTTAATATAGGCTAGTTTTGTACATGTATGTGGTAGCTCTCGTACGTTTTGTATTCCTTTACATCGATTCCCATGTGCTGTAGCCGTTCGTCCAGTAGCATGCCACCACTCTCAATATCGGCCATTAGCTGATCCGTAATTCTGCCATCTTCTTTGCCGTCGCCTTTCCCCTCAGATGCTGAGCTTTTCGCTCGCGCAAAGGTTTGGGTATATTGTCGAGGTGCTTGACAGATCTGGAGGCGGATTAGTCATGGGTTTGCCGAGCAATTGACAATTAGGAGGAAAAAACTATACATTTGTCCTCTTTGTTTGCCCGATTAACGAGCGCATACACCGGGGCGCCGCCATAATTCTGTGTCGCGACCTGGTCGTTGCATCACGGACTTCTGCCAGAGAGCCGCACTAGCGCCGATTGGCTTACCGCCTCGGCAGTATGGAGCTCACGCTCGCTGCCGTCCGCGGCCCTCGCAGACCTTCCGTATTCGGTTGCCGCCTATCCACTGACTTGAAATATACTTCCTATATCTTTCTGCCCACCCTATCTATTTTATACAGAATCGTTCATATCATTTTCTTGACGTGAACATACAATCAAATCATTCAAGATGGAAGATATTGTGGCTGCCCCAAATGCCTACATCCGTGCCACCGAGACTGCGCAACACGTACGCTCAAAATTGCCAGAATCACTACGAAATCCAAAGGTAGCAATCGTTTGTGGCTCGGGGCTCGGTGGACTAGCGGAGACCATTGAACCTGAGCCCAAGGTTGAGCTTGCTTATGAAACCATCCCCAATTTTCCCCAGAGTACAGTACAAGGTCATGCGGGCAAGTTTGTGTTCGGTCACATTGGGCCACAGAAGACGCCTGTAGCGCTGTTGGTCGGACGAGCACAGTAAGGTTTACATCACACCAACGGCAAAAGAGTTGAACTAACGTATACAGCTTCTATGAGGGCCATACAATGGACCTTGTAACATTTGCTACTCGAGTATGTAAGGTTCTAGGCGTAGAAACGATTATTGGTATGACACAAAAATCTACTTGCTAGAGGAGAGTTGACAACGGTTGTAGTTACCAACGCAGCGGGTGGTCTGAACCAAAGCTACCGTGTAGGCGACGTCGTGTGCTTGAACGACGTTAGTCTATCCTGGTTTTTACTACGTTCTTCACTAATCGACGCAGCATCTATTTCTAGCCGGACTAGTAGGCGTCCACCCACTGCGAGGGCCCAACATTGAGGAATTCGGTGTTCGTTTTCCTCCGCTTTCTGATGCGTACGACCTTGACTTGAGGAGGCGAACACACAAAGCGTGGGCACAGCTTGGGCTCGGAAAGCAAAGGGGCCTACATGAGGGTGTATATGCGTTTGTCGGAGGCCCAACGTGAGTAGTAAATTTATTTTCATTCTTCTACTTCTTCACGCATTTCCATGTCTATCAAGGCTATTTTTCAAGACATTAAGGCTAAATTTTTGAAGCTACGAGACAAGAGCTGAGTGCCGGATGCTCAGTATGCTTGGCGCAGACGTTGTAGGAATGTCTACTGTACCAGAGATCATTGTCGCCCGGCACGCAGGTATTCGAGTCCTCGCATTCAGTTTGGTTACCAACGTAGCTGTTCTCGAAGCAGGTTCTCGTGGAGATAATGCCGAGATCCAGAATATGGACCGAGCGCAATTGACAGAGCATTTGAGCAAAGGGAAGGCAAACCACGAGGAGGTTCTGGAAGCAGGACGAGAGGCTGCTAAAGACATGCAGGCGCTAGTAAGGCAGATACTAGCGGATCTATGAGTAGCACAACGTGCTGATTAGTGAGACAACGAGGCCCAAGATAGTGGTAGAGGCGAACTGTCAGTACGTATGGTTATCGGAATGCAGGGGTGGTGCCCGTATGTAGTTGCAATAACCCGCGTCTTATCCGAGCTAGGAACAGGCCTGAGCGCTGGCTCAAAGTGGATAAATGCAATAAATCGACTTGACATGGCATCCAGGTATTCGCCATGTAAGACTTTGTGATGCTCAAGGCTTCACAACCTTGCCCTTGTTTCTCTTGGCTTGTACTGATTTGTAATAGGCTTTCTTGCCGCTGGCCTTGCTTTTGTTGATGCCCTCGTATTTTTTCTGGAAACGGCCGCTTTCTTGCTCTTGGGCAATGACCTCTTCCAGAATGGTTTGCTTGCGGTCCCTGTTTTTTAGACGACTACTGTAAAATTCAGTGGCTCCCTCAATGACGGTGCCGACCTGGGAGAAAGCAGGAATGTCGTTCTTCGCGTTGTCCTTCTTGTAATGGCGCTTCGGGTCTAGGACACTTCTCATTTTAAGTAGTTGCAGGTCACGCCGCAGCTCTGGTGTCAGCTCCGTCTTTGGCATATTAAACCAATTCGCACCTGCCGTGGCCTTCTTTTCCTGTCCGACTTGTTAGCCACTAGAAGACCAAGAGGTGCAGAACAAGGTGTGATGGGCGAAGTGCCTCAGTGTAACTATGATAAGAAAGCATCAATGGTGCAGGAAGGTACCCAAGACGGGACCCGGGTCTGCTCAGTGAGAAAATGGAATAGTTATCATCAATGGCAGCGGACGAGCGAAGGAAAAGATTAATAGGATCTGTAGCGTACCTCTGCTCTCTGTCGCTTGATGGCAAGAGGGTCTTCAATTTTCTTTATGCCATTAGCGAGAGCTTGCTGCTCCTTGTCGACAAGCTTCGACTGATCGAGGCGCGTGATATTGCCGGTAGTTCTCTCATACGTGTCGGCAAGATGATCGGGCTTCAGCTTGGGAAGTCTGAAAGGAACGTCTGGAACAGCAGGTAGCTTCCCCGCGGCCTTCGCTCGCATACGAGCCGCAGCCTCGCTAAGCAGCTCCCGAATTTGCTCATCAGACAGCTCCTCATCGGTGTCTTCTTGGAGGAGGGGCTGATGCGTTGTCAGCGGCTCCATGTTGGCGCTGGCAAAGGTGAGAGACACGAGACTCTAAAATCTGGGTAGAGAACTTTTTGGAGCATGCGCACAGGCCGGGTCGGCAGAACGAAAGGCCGATGGTTCGCGCATCCGCCACGTCAAACTCGCCAGTCGTGGCTCGCGGTCAGCTTCATTTTTTGAACTATTATGGGCAGAGTGGTGCTGGCGTAGGAAGGGTATGATGCAGTCGTGCATATGGTGGTGAACAACTCATCACTGGGCATGGCTGGTGGTCATGCAGCTAATCAGTAGGTGTAAGTGCGGTCTAATCAGGCGAGCCTTGAGCATGCGATGAGCCAGCGTCTGGGGCCGGGGCTGCCGTCATGGCCTTTCCAACGTGGTTCCCCCAGCATGAAAGGAGCTGCTTTTGCGGCATAGCGGCGACACCCGCCCGGCGTGGTGACGATGTGGTCGAGTCCGGGGCTCCAAGGACGGGAGGACGAGAGGTGATATGTGCAGTGCATCGCGACTGTGCTGGAAAGCGGCTGTGCGACGTGCAGTACAGTGCATATTAACATGGCGGGAGTGACGATCCAAGCGGGAGGCATCGTCCTCTGCTCATCTCACCATAAGTCGGGGCCGCCTGTCTGCCTGTCTCTCTTATTGCTCCCCAACCACCGTCTGATTGAAGTTCTTCGTTGGCCGGCCCTTGGCTAGTCGCGGGCGGTTGTGTCTCAAGCCCACCAACCAGCTTTCCAGTCGTGAATTGTATGGTGGCTGAGGACGGTGATTCGCCCAAACACACGACAGGTCAGTGGCATCCTCATCAGAACAATCAAACAGCAAACAGCAAACGCAGCCCGGCCATGGAGCATGCGAGGGAATGATGCTGAACATGGCAGGCGACGTCCGATTCTGGCCAAGGCTCGCAGATCAGATCAGCCCGCACGGCTAAACCCCGCAACGCTGCAGCTCCCAAGCCAACCACTCAGCAGCCTCTCTGGCAAATCCGCCAGCCATTGCTCCAGTCACCAGCGCGACCACAACAATACACCAACAGCCATTGGGTGTTGCCGACGAGATTCTGCACCAAGCCGCTGCATCTTGCCTGCTGCCATCCTAGAGACCTTAACCATACGCGAACCCTGCGCCCGCGTAACATCTGCGCAACAAAGCCGCCGCCATGGACCAAGTCAACCTCCCAGGCCACGGGCAGCCCAAGATGCGTGCTGCCCCTGCCGCCCCGCGCCGATACGACGGCCAGGCAGGCAATCCGCTCTACGACCCCCAACAGAGCGGCCATTATGGTACGTGACGTCGTCATGTCTGTTCGGGTCTGGCGGTGGGCGAGCCTCAACACGCGCACGCGCGACCTTGCATGAGCCGCCGCATCCTCTCTGGCCCATTGCTAGCTTGAACAACCTCGAGCAGCGCCCGGGTGCACCAAGGCCACGCGACATGTTGAGAGCCTCGCCATCTCGCAATCCACCGTCGGCCTTGCGCCCATGCCCTCTACTCCGAACCTTTGCTGACCTTGCTCCACAGGCGCATCCGCATCCGTAGGTCCTCAGTGCGCACCCGCGCAGCCCACCAACCACTGATTTTGGTCCAGATTGCTGCTCAAGGCCACGCGCCCGACCCACAACTCTTCACCGGCTCGTGGCAGAATGTACGACGCGACATGGCTGGAGGCTGAGACAGCGAGCGCTAACGCATCACAGGTCAACCAAGGCCTCACGGGAAACTACCGCGACATCCTCAACACCTACTGGCAACAGCAAGTCACCAAGCTCGAGACGGATGAACATGACTATAAGCTGCACCAGCTGCCGTTGGCGCGCATCAAAAAGGTGATGAAGGCTGACCCTGAAGTTAAGATGATCTCGGCCGAAGCACCAATCCTGTTTGCAAAGGGCTGTGACATCTTCATTACCGAACTGACCATGCGTGCCTGGATCCACGCCGAGGAGAACAAGAGACGTACTCTGCAGCGCTCCGACATTGCCTCAGCCCTCGCCAAGTCTGACATGTTTGACTTCCTGATCGACATTGTTCCCCGCGAAGAAGCCCACGCCCATAAGAGAAGCGGTGGTCAGAATGCTGCAGTCCAATCATCGGCTGCCGCTGGGGGTCCTGCTGGTATACCTCCACAGGTTCACCCGCAACATCCCATGGCTCCTCCAGACTATGGCATGGGCCAGCACATGCAGCCACAAGAGGATTTCCGCCAGCCCAATATGTACGCTGGTCCTGATCCTAACGTGTATAACCAGCCGCAGATGTTCGAACAGACCTATCAACCATATCCAACCATGACACAGCAGCAGGTCAGTCTTGACCAGTGGTTCCATCTACCCCATCGTACATTGTTAACCTTGAGATACAGATGTATGCTGTCAACCAAAGGGGACCCGACCCAGGCGCCGGCGATCCGCAAGGCTACCGTCACGAGGAAGCGGATGCCGACGCCGAGGGAGAGAGAGAGGACTTTGGCCCTTGATTGGACCCAAGCCTCATGTCTTGAACTTTGTACTGCTGGCAAGCGTAAATTGTTGATGCTTGGTTGTCTTTTCCAATCTCAAGGCGTTTTATTTCGGTGTTTGGGTAAAGGCACGGCCGCGGATGGATCCATAGGCTCGGCGGCGTTACGAGGTAAATACCAAGTAAGTAGCTTAAATAGAACACGCTCCTATTTCTTGCATGTGAGGCTGTACCTGCGTCGCTGGAGCAGCCCTTGTCCGATCCGTTCCGAACATCTTGACCAGGGTGTCTACGGGAGCCGCCGAGGTAAGACGAAGGTCGGACATCGTCATGTGTCGCCTGAGTACACGCAGAGACATATAACTGCTGCCCTCGTACCACGCAAAGCCGGATGCCGTCACTCCCTTTGCCCCGTGTATTGACTACTGTCGCGACACACCTCAAACCCATTGGCCCGTGCTGACCCCACCTTCCTAGAGCCAACAGAAGATCCGCGTGGTCCCATAAGCTCCCTCCTAAGCTTCTATTGACACGCTTTCTACACACCGACTCTGTCTTTGCTCCTCCCAATTCACTTCACAGCACCTACGAGTCTTTGCTGCCTCACCCCCGTTACTTACTTTCTTCTCCTTCTCTCACTTCACAGTCAGTTCCCCAGACAGCTCTGAGCTACCCCGCCCCCGCCTTACCATCTTCTTAGTTACCCAACTCAACAAAAATGGTCAAGGCCGTTGTCGCTGGTGCCGCTGGAGGCATTGGGCAGGTACGGCCTCCATTATTGAAGAGCTCCTTTGCAACAATTGACGCCAAATAGCCTTTGTCACTGCTCCTCAAGTCTTGCCAGCTCGTTGACGAGCTCGCCCTCTACGATGTCGTCAACTCGCCCGGCGTTGCGACCGACCTATCCCACATCTCTTCCCCCGCGGTATGTTTTCACCATCATCACACAATAGGCAAGGAAGTTGCTGATGGTAGACAGGTTGTCAAAGGCTATCTGCCCAAGGATGAAGGCCTGGCACAGGCTCTCACTGGCGCCGATATCGTCGTTATCCCCGCCGGCATTCCTCGTCAGTGAACCCCCACCCCCAATCCCAATATGGCAAGCTTATTTATTCTCTCCCCTTAGGCAAGCCTGGCATGACCCGTGACGACCTCTTCAAGATCAACGCTGGCATTGTCCAAGGTCTCATTGAGGGCATTGTAAAGCACTGCCCCAAAGCCTTCATCCTCGTCATCTCGAATCCTGTCAACTCCACCGTCCCAATCGCTGCTGAAGTCCTCAAGAAGGCGGGCGTGTTCGACCCCAAGAAGCTGTTCGGTGTTACCACCCTTGACGTCGTCCGTGCCGAGACCTTCGTCGCCGAGATCACCGGCGAGAAGAATCCCGCGAAATTGAACATTCCAGTCATTGGCGGACACTCTGGCGAGACCATCGTCCCTCTCTTCAGCCAGGCTAAGCCTAGCGTAAACATCCCTGCGGATAAGCTTGATGCGCTGGTCAATCGTGAGTTAGGCATGAATCTGTCAGGTGACCTTGGCTGATTATCGATAGGCGTGCAGTTTGGTGGTGACGAGGTCGTCAAGGCCAAAGACGGCGCGGGCTCAGCTACCCTGTCCATGGCCTACGCTGGTTACCGGTGTGTGGCATCATGTCATCCTATGATACATTAGCTAACAGCGAATAGATTTGCCGAGAAGGTGATCAAGGCTGCCAAGGGCGAGAAGGGTATTGTCGAGCCCAGCTTCGTCTACCTCCCCGGTGTCACTGGCGGCGATGCCATTTCCAAGACCACCGGCACTGAGTTCTTCTCCGTTCCAATCGAGCTTGGCGTAAGTGATCCTTGGACACCTGAGAGTGCAGAAACTAAGACACAATACAGCCTAGCGGTGCCGAGAAGGCGATTGACGTTGTCAGTGGTGCAAACGACCACGAGAAGAAGCTGCTCCAAGCTTGCTATGAAGGCCTCAAGGGCAACATCTCCAAGGGCATTGACTTTGTCCAGAGCCCCCCTGCCAAGTAATTCCCCCCCTAAGAACATGGAACCGGACATGTACTGATTGATGATCTTGGTAGATAAATTATAAAATCCTAGACAGGGGACGAGGCACATGAATATGATGACAGACCTTGACATCTGCATCAACATTTGCATGATTTGGATGAGCAAAATCAGATACCATAAATAGATAGCTGAATAGGAAAGCTCTTCAAGCAATCCACCGTCTCGTCTTCGCTAATGTATACGTCTAATGCCAGTGCTCATACAGTGATGAAAACGCCAAACGCCACCCAATGCCGCTGGTATGATTACCCCCTGCCCGTGGTGCTAATTCTTTGCCCCCGCTGTCCGTATTTGAAATGTAGCGGCGGGTAATGCAGCGCATTCTGCCGTAACTGTCGCCGTGATGCCCAAACTAGCTAAACAGCCTCTTATCACACCTGCAGGAAAGTACAGAAATGGCTGTACTCTTGCCTGTGTGTTGGCTTCTCTCCCTAGCCCTACATCGCCTGTCTGTGCGACCAATTGTGCCTGCATAGCGGTATCAAATTTTTTGGTATCGAAGCTCATTCGCGACAAAGGCTTGAAAGTATTGTCCGTGAGCACATATATGCCACGATGATTAGTTTTGAGGTTGTCAATCTGTTTGCGGAACAACAACGTCCAAAGATCCTTGCAGAGGAATTTTATGATATCGAGAGGCGTAGTAGGTCGTGGGGAGTCGCGAGAAAATCTGCAAGAGGGATCAGGAATTAGCAAAAGATTTACTCAAGATGACTATTGCCAGGAAAGTATTTACCGTTCCACAACCCCTAATCCAACTCTGTACCCAAGACTCTCTAGGCGATGGAACACTGCTTCCCTCGCTTCTTCTTCGTCTACCGTTGCCGTTCCTCCTACTGGACCTCCAAGGCCTGTGCCTGCGACAGTACTCGATGCGTCGTTGCTTGTGCCAGATAGTCTGTTCTGCTTCGTCGAGCTACCTTGCATCCATTCTTCTTCGCGCGCCGCTAGGTCGGCGGTGATGCGATATGCCATGGGTACGAGTTCGATGAGGAGCAGGTCGAGACAGGATGTATTGACCAGCGAGAACGTTGGGTCCGTATAGGAAGTTGTGGGGGCATCGGTGGTGGGATGTTGTGGCGCGGAGGCCATGATTGCGGGTTCGAGGGCTGTGGTAGAGCGTCTGGATGGTAGATTGGGGCTGGTGTATTAGGTTCGGTAGCTAGGTTTGGGTTGTTTCGACAATGTGTAGGAGTTAGTGATTCAGTCGGGTTGTGGTGCCTTCTGAGTGAATGTGATTCGGAACCTGGGGGCTTGGAAATGGGTGGGCTCGAGATGTGAGCCGCGGTCGATCAATACATGGGTCCACGATGTCATGGCTTGGCAACGTAGTCAATCTATTTTCAGTTTGGGCAGGAGACCTTGATGCTACACGGTTTTTCCCAAGGTAATGGTATATTCTAATAATTTATATAACACTCCAATTATGATGATATTTTGCCTGTCCAACCGTCCCCCACGCCGATCTGCAAGAACACCACCAGCACTGCTGAATACGCTGCAGCAGCCGCCAGACTCTCGAAAGGCCTCGCAACAGTCGTGAAGGCTACCAAGCCCAAGAATAATACTATGAAGCCCGTCATAACATATAATCTCTTCCACATAACGTCGGTATATGCTAGTACCCACAGCGGAGCTATCAACATCCCCATTCCTAGTATCGTAATTGCACCACCAAGGACGCGATCGATACGCGCATCGGAACTGTAGTGCACCGTCTCTGGATGTGTCGCGTACTGTGACGGCAGACTATGTTGCTTTTTATCCCACAATTTCGACAACCTGAATCTTCTCGATTTCTCTAATAGCTGGCGCAATGGAGTAATCGACTTGGGAACAAGTTGGACAAGGTCTTGGGTCATCTGTATGTACGCAACCTCCTCGTCTAGGATAGCATTTTGTGCATTCGATAACCAATTTGATATACCGCTTATATTTTGTTTAGGTACTTGTGGTCGGTTGCGCAGAGTGGAATGTTGAATAAGCAGTTCATCTAAATAGGTCAATACTCAACCATATTGCGAACTCGGCAGATGGCTCACTGTATTCTCGGACTTTGACATTGAGTGTGTTCAGCAGCCTCGTTCTTTCTGGTAATGCCTCTTGCCGAAAGGAGCCGTTATGTATATCCGTTGCACTTTCCTGCGCATGAAGTTCTTCGAGATCCTCCAACTCTTTCTCTAGCACTGCTATCTCATCTTGAAGGTAGAGTAGTAGCCGCGCATTCACAGACCCGAAGCGGCGGAATATTAGAAAATCGTTGTCTGATGCGAGGAACGCTGAGAAGCCACGATATCCAACCTGTTTCCAAGGCTTTACTGGCTGGCTGAGTGGAATCGGTGGCGTTTCTTGCGGCTGCGCAGACATTTATATCCCAAACAGTGTAAAAGTTTACGATGCGATGGCTGACTTGATGAAAACTACTCCGCGTTCAACGCAAATCATCACGAGGCAGACAAGGCTTGCATACCAGCTCAGTCACGGGCTCATTTACCCCTCATTGGTAGGTTGAACTAAGTGCAAGGCTGCACAGCAAAGCGATATCTTAGGTGCTGACAAGGCTGCCACCAGCTGCCACCCGGCCAGAGGGTATTGCAATTTTGATGAAGCTAAGATTTCATGCAAATCTTATTTCAGCACCTTTGGGCACGTGAATACGCTTGTAAAAATCCAGAACAGGTATGCCCACAACTTGCGAGCAGATTCGACACCAAGGAGCAGGCAACAGATCTAGAAAAGAAGGGAATCCGACCTTCAAAGTACGTGAAGGAATCGAACTTGCAGTTGATCTTTGTCCTAGGTCTTTTAGCTGCGGCTATCCGGGATCCGAGAAAGATTTGCACATCAAAGTGGTTGACTTGAACAAATAAGCCAATATAAGAATCAGAGGCAAAGAAACGCTTGCCTTGTTCCTGATCATACGAACATAACACTAAATCAGAAATCAGAGCTGCCGATTGAAGTTTTTTGACTATGTTTTCTAGGTTTTATTGCAATGTTTGAACCGAATTAAGTGCAGCTTAGCGGCCATGACGATTTGAGCAACTGTGGTCTTCCCCAACTTCTTTTAGGCTACAGATACTCACACGTTGATCGCAATACAAGACTAAAAAGGTGGTTTCGAGATATACCACCGACGTCATGATTGTCGTCTGTGAAATTTGAGACTGTGCTAGCTCCAGTTACCTACAAGAAAAGCCAGGTATTGATGATCGTAATCGACCAACACATCTGGGCTGACACTGGCCGTGCATCTAGGTTGAATTCCTAGAAGAGTGTATTCTTGCCACATAGTAATCACACCTCAGTGTCTTGAGTTAGTATGATTAGCTACCACATGATCGACATGTACAGTCTCCATCACATACGAGCAACGTTTACCCTGAATCAGACGATATTGGTAAAAAATAGCGAACTTCCGCGGAAGCTGAGGAAGACACTTCTTACGGCGAAAGCCATTGCAGGAAAAAGGCTATAATTCATGTGAGCCAAAAGCCATTTTACCATCATCCTGCTGCTAAAAAAAACCCCACCGTACGATAAGGCGGTTATTAGCTTTCCACGGACCTTGCCGTTCTCAACAACCCATGTCATATGAACGTATGTTTACAATTGGCTTTCTCTATGCATCCGGGTGCCGATTTTAGTTCAATCAATACCCTGCTAAGAATTTCTACCTTCTCTATGTTCTCAGTTAGGTATCTTTGCCTGTCGTTTTGCGATTCATTGGCCTTCATTTTCCACAACAGATCCACCTGCGAGAACTATACAGCACGGTCTCACTAACAATTCCGCATTGGAGGTCCTATTCCTAATCCTTGACACCTGGAATCTTTCCGGGTTAATACTCCAAAATTATCATCGGTGTTTACATACACGGCGCCGAACGGCGTGTGCATCACTCTCCTTACGCGTGCAGATCTTTGCTATTTGCCCAATAGCTTGGCTCGCTACACTTTGCTGTTTCCGAGAAGCAAAACCGTTGGGCTGGCGTATGGGTAGTCCGCGGTACTCCGTCGGGGGTTACGAATCCGAAAGGTTGGTTAGGCTTACTTTTTCTGGCCTTCATCTCTCAGGAGCGCGTGAATGCTTGTCAATGGCGTACAAGGCTTGACAACCGGAGGCTGAGAAGCGTCAGGGGTAAGGCTGAATAACTTGCCAATTCGCTTATCTTAAGCGCACGCTAAAGTCAGCCTCATTACCTACGACCTTACCGGACACGGTAACTAGAGTCTAAATCATATCATTTTAGTCCTAACCGAGAACATGGAGTTTGTTGACTTGGCTTGGTGAAACGAGAATACTCGGCAGGGTTCTGTAGAAAGCAATGAAAAGACCTGGATTTATACAGCACTGATCTCCCGAATATAGTTTTCACACTCGATTCAACGACACTCGTTTTCACGACCTCGCTCATTCGGTGTTCAGCCAGCACGTCGAATCATCACTCTCTCTGATTCGACACCGTCACTCGCTATCATATATAATATATTTAATACTAATTTACAATATGCACTCATCTTTGCTATGGGCCTTTGCGGCCTTTGCCGCGGTCAATGGTCAGGCCGTCAGCACAGATGGTTCTTGTGGTGCTACAGGTGGAGGTCTCACTTGCACAGGTAGTGTCTTTGGGAACTGTTGTTCCGAGTAGGGCCTCTCCACTCACTACTTATGAGACACATTTTCTAATGACCGACCTCTAGGTACGGTTATTGCGGTAGTACCAGTGTGTACTGCGAAACCGGCTGCCAATCCCAGTATGGAATATGCTCTACTCCGCCAACTATCGGCGGCGGCACAATCTCGCCTGACGGTTCTTGTGGCGGTACAAACGGATACACATGCCAGGGAAGTGCCTTCGGTAACTGCTGTTCGAGGTTTGCGTACTCCACCCTGTCTACATTGATCATAGGTTGACCTCTCTCGCTTAGTTATGGATACTGCGGCGCTACATCTATCTATTGTGATGCCGGTTGTCTTCCAAGTTTTGGATCTTGCAATACTCCTGCTTCCTCATCTACTCGTCCTGCTACGACCCTCTCGACCGCCACTCGCACCTCTACCCTCTCTTCTGTTGCTACCCCATCTCCCACTTCAAATGTTTCCAAGGATGGTCGGTGTGGTAACATCATGGGAGCTACTGGTGGATTGAGCTGTCTTGGATCTGAATTCGGCAACTGCTGCTCAAGGTAAATATCATCCTTCTTTTTGAAAGACACAGAAAATTGACTATTCACAGTTATGGATACTGTGGAAGCTCTTCCCTTTACTGTGGTGATCAATGTCAAGCTAGCTTCGGCCAGTGTGATTCTGTTTCTTCATCCGTAAAGCCGTCATCGACCTCGAACACCAAGACATCAGCCAAGGCTTCATCAACCGTCAAAAGTTCTACGAAGGCATCATCGACAGCCAAGTCGTCAACCAAAGCATCTTCAATCACAGCATCTTCAACCAAAGCATCTTCAACCAAAGCATCTTCAACCAAAGCATCTCCAACCAAAGCATCTTCAACTAAGGTATCATCAACCAAGGCCTCGTCATCTACCAAGTCCTCGACTCCAGCTCCCTCAAGCTCGACAAAGGCTGCTTCAAGCTCAAGTGTTGTTGCGCCTTCTTCGTCTAGCTCGGTCGCATCCTCTATCGTGGTACAATCTTCAAGCAGCATAGCACTATTCTCTTCAGCAACTCTAGACGCACCTAAGTCCAGCTCTTCAGTTGCAGTACCTGCAGTCAGCTCTGTTGCGCCTGGCTCAAGCTCATCTGCTGCCGCTTCTAGCTCATCTGCTCCTGCCGTTTCCTCTTCTGCTGCAGCGCCCAGCTCATCTTCTGCATCCAGCCCGTCTGCGGCAGCCGCCTCCTCAGCTGCGGTATCCAGTTCTTCAGTCGCGGCGTCAAGCTCTTCAGTTGTGCCATCTACCTCTTCTGCGGCTGCCGCTTCCTCGTCTGTTGCTGCCTCTAGCTCTCCTCTTGCAGCGGCTTCTCCTGCTGTAGTATCTAGCTCCAGCTCCTCTATCGCCCCAGCCTCGTCTTCTGTTGCAGCATCCAGCTCCTCCGCTATTGCTAGCTCTTCCGTGGAGGTAGCTTCCTCCTCTGTCGCGGCATCCAGTTCCAGCTCATCTATCGCAGCTTCAAGCTCGTCTGTGGCAGTGCCTATCTCTAGTTCATCCACTGCTGCAATCGGCTCAGCTGCATCTTCAACAGAAGTTACCTCGTCATCAAGCCCGGCCGCCTTGCCCACACCGCCACTATCAAGTAGTGTTGCATCTATACTATCATCTCCCGGTGCAGCTACGCCTCCAGCGCCATCTTCGGCACTAGCTACCATAACATCTAAAGCTTCGTCCAGTGCTACCCCTATAGCATCTTGCTATCCTGCACCCACCAATTACGCCACTAATGGTGACTTCGAGACAACGTTCGCTCCTGCTTGGAGGTCCACAACGCAAAAGGATGTGACCTTCGACCTGAAAACTGGGATTGTTCATTCAGGGCAATATGCATTAGCAGCTACGGGCACATCGGCTACCGGTAATGCTCAACTGACTATAAAGCAAGCAGTCCCGATCCCAGTTGGCGTTCAAGTGACCGTCAATATGTGGGCGAAATCGGAACGCAAAAACAACGACTGCACATTCAAGCTTTCCTACAACGCAAAGCAAATGGGCGCTACGTATAGACCTTCTGGTACCAGGGTCAACGACTGGGCACATGTTGGCACTGGCAATACTCCTCTCACTGTGACAGCCACAGGCCAAGAAGTCTCTATTGAGGTCACTTGTGACAACATTAAGGGTGTCCTATTTGAGCTAGACGATGTTTCGATTGTTCCGGTCAAAGGTCCCAATGGTATGCCAATCTGTGCCTCCACTTCAACGTAAATAATGGCTTTCGACCAACGGTTGGATGGGCACAGGCCTAGCAGTCTCTCTATGGGAAACTTTGTAGATATGCTGGTGTCTTCGTATGACAGCATTCTTTGTATTTCAATTGTTATGGTTTAGCTTGACTTAGGCATAATACGTAGGGACATCTGAAGTAATGGAATCATTTTACAAGTATCAAAATTATAGGTCTATGTTTAGTCTGAACTAGTTCCTCGCCATATTTGAATACCTAAAAGCACATTTCCGTGGGATAATCCACGTTCTCAAGAGCTTGAGTAATCCTTCCACATTTAGCGCAATGGAACATGGGTCACCATACCCGAGCCGAGTAAGCCAATGAAATCGCTGTCGTATATAAGGTTACTAGAAGAGGACATATAATATCAAATAGCAAGTCGACTAGAATAGTTGATACGCTAGACAGAATCTCTGATTATGCCGAGGTATTGTTGGCGTCAATCACGTGAGGAGTGTATTTTGCCAAGACAAAACTGCATATATGTCTCATCCAACTCTTGTAGCTGGAAGCCTCGATAACATTGAAAACCTTTACAGTAATCATGTCTACGGAGCACCAGCTCTTGTCAATTTCTGATACACCAGAACTATGTCTTGCACATCCCACACCCGAAGAGTCACTCGCTATTTCGATAAGCAGCGCATCATCATGGAAGGACTCGCTCACAAATGAGTTATATGTTGAAGAGTTCCAAGTGATGGCGGATGCACCGTTGGCAAAAGACGGTGGTCGGACAGCTTGGATCCTTGTTGAAAGAAACCTTCCTCCAAATCAGCGGCCAATCCTAAGCTCGTGCGAGACGTTCAAGAAACGCTCGCTGACGAGTAATAGCAAGGGTGAAATAAAGGAGGCAATCGTGCATAATTTAGCAAGCGTCTTTTGTGCTACAGAGTACAGAGGCCGCGGATATCCCAAGCAAATGATGCAAATCCTAGGGAAAAGACTAGGCACCTGGCAAACAGACGAGAGTCCATGTATTGGGAGTATACTGTACTCTGATATTGGACCAGACTACTACAAAAAGCTGGGATGGTATCCTACCAACTCCAATATCTCAATGAAATTCCAGCCGCAATCGACTCCCGACTCCTCACTAGTCAAGCCGGTACGGTCTGGCGATCTTCGGGATCTATGTGCAAGAGACGAAAAGCTTCTTCGAAAGTTGATGGCATATGAGACGGAAAATTATCCTAGGCGCTTATCCCTCATTCCTAGCATCGATCAGATGGGCTGGCACTATGCAAGGGAAGAATTTGCTTGCAAGCACCTCTTCGGCAAGACAGCGGACGTTAAAGGAATGATTGCAGGTCCACCAGGACAGCAAGTGTGGGCACTATGGACGCATAGATACTACAGCCAACCAGGAAGTGGGGCGGCGAGCAACATCCTTTACATACTACGTCTGGTGATGGAAGTCGACGAGTCAGCCTCGCGCTTGCCTTCACACGCCAAGTCGCAGCCAGGCAAAGATATCATTGACGACCAAAAGCAATTTCTCAAGGCTGTACTGCAAGCTGCACAGAGGGAGGCTTTGGAGTGGAAACTCGATAGAGTCGAGCTCTGGAATCCAACAACCTTGGTTCGCAGCATGCTGACGGATATGGAGTTTGAGTATTCTGAGGTGGAACGTAACGAGGAAGCTATTGCGAGTGGGATGTGGTATGACGAGAGTGAGCCTGATGGTATGCACAAGAATACTCCACTATGGGTCAATAACGAGTACTACGCGTGGTGTTGAGCCTAGCTTATTGTCGAACATAGAGCGGCGTTTGCTCAGGGTAAGGAGCTATGCTTGGTTTGTTGGGTTTTGTCATTTCGCAGTGTGTCGGGGCTTATTGTAGTCATAAATGTTCGATACTGAAGCTTCCCGAACCAGTACGAGGCACTTCATGGGCATTCCTCAAGACTGCCGTTCTTCGTAGACAGATGTAAATTTCCTGCTCACCGCCTGCCTTTACTCGATTTCCCTTTTCCCTTACTACCGCCTGCACCGGTAATGCTCCGCACATCCTTCTTGCTCAAGCTTAGTGTTCCGCCTCTAAACCTACCAACGCTAGGAAGGCCCACTGCCATTTCTTTCTTCCTGTTCTCATCTCTCCTTGGCTTCGGTTTCGCTAGCGTGGGCCTCTCCAGTATAACTCCGGCCTCCTTGGCCTCTGAGCGTCGCTTTTCTTCCATTTGTCTGGCTTTTTGTATCATGTGCTTCCTCTGCACCATGGGCATTTTCTTTTGGGCGAAAACTGAGCCTTTCGCCCCTAGTGATTGTAGATGCAGGTCTGTGGACTTGTGGCGCGCGATGCCTGTGGCGCTCAGTGTAGGTGTCGAGGTTCCAGATGTAGAGGCGGAGGCGGAGGCGGAGAGGAGATGGGATTCGCGCAGTAACTTTTGTAAGGCAAGATCATTTTTGAGATTGGTAATTTCGGTCAAGTCGGTGTCGTCTGTAGGCTTGCTAATTGTAGATGGTTTCGAAGGCGCTGATATGGAGGCTTGCCAGTCTGTGTAGTCAACGACCTGGACACCATCTTCCGCGTCGCTGATGCCTGACCAAGCCGACTCGCTATCCTCGGCTACATCCTCTTTCCCTTGTTCCTCAGTCACCTCGAGCTTTTGTTTCTTGTGCTCTACAGCAAGAGGCTTGAACCTGGCCTCGAATGCGCGCTGGAATATGGCTTGTACATCTTCGGCCTCCGAGTCACGTAAGTCTGAAGCGGGCGGCGAAGATCGTGATGCTCGCTCTAGCTCTTCTCGAGATATTCGCTTGCGTTTGCCGAGAGAGTGCACCATTTTGTCGAGTCGTGGTTGTGGTCTACGGGTAAGCTATCCTGTGCGACAAGTTTGGCCTACAAAATTCCTACGCAAGAAATATCCGCTGCCAAGACTTTGCGGACCTCCGCCCCCCACCTCGAGTTCCCCTCCAGACTTTTGAACAGCACTGCATCACAATTAATAGTTCAATGACGCGTTTTCGGCCCTGCATAGACCTGCATGCCGGTAGCGTCAAGCAAATTGTTGGCGGCACGCTGTCGACTACAGCACCAGGTGTTCTGAAGACAAACTGGACCTCGGAACACCCCTCGGCATACTATGCATATCTATACAAACAACATGCTTTGACTGGCGCACATGTCATAATGCTAGGCCCAGGAAACGATCAGGCAGCTACTGAAGCGATAGATGCATGGAAGGGCGGCATGCAAGTCGGTGGCGGCATTACCGACAAGAATGCTGCTGAGTGGATTGCTAAAGGTGCAGAGCGAGTGAGTCGGGGCACGCAACACCATATTGAAATATTAGAGGCTAACCAAGCTCGCGGTAGGTCATTATAACCTCTTACCTCTTCCCAAATTCCATCTTCTCCATGGAACGCTTGAGTGCCGTCTTACACGCCCTCGATAATGACAAGTCCAAGCTTGTCATTGACTTAAGCTGTCGACGAAAAGATAACAAATGGTTCGTAGCAACCAACAAATGGCAGACCATCACAGACTTCGAGCTGAACCAAGGTATTTCTTAGTTTCTTTACGTGCAAAACCTAGCTAACGAGCGCTCTAGAATCCATATCTCTCCTCGAACCCTACTGCTCCGAATTCCTTATCCACGCCGCAGACGTCGAAGGCCTTCAAAGCGGTATCGATCATCAGCTTGTCACCAAGCTTGCCGAATGGTGCACTATTCCAGTCACGTATGCCGGCGGGGGTAGGTCAATAAAAGACCTAGAATTAGTCAAGAGTCTCAGTAACGGCAAGGTAGATTTAACTATTGGTAGTGCATTAGACATTTTTGGAGGCTCTAGCGTCAAGTTTGAAGACTGCGTAAAGTGGAACCAGAAACAAGAACCTTGATTGGTTGAAAATCTCTTGCGATCGAAAAATGCGTAAGACACAGTCTGCTATATTCTGCTATCATCACACATGTAGTAATATTATCTAGAATACTCAACTTTCGCATACAGGGTTGAATAAACACCGACGGGAATATAAATTTCCTCTCCTAGTTATTACAGAACGTGTATCATCACCTTAGACGTAAGGCCAGACCCTAACGCATGCAGCATGCCTACCAGAAGCCCACTACGGTAGGTTTACTATGCGAGAACCCAGACTCCATTCTAGACTTTAACGTCATGACCATCGACGCCCTCAAAATCAACAAGCAGGGAATCCAAGCCTTACTTGAGTGGGAACAAATATCTAAAGCCCGAAAGGGAGCATATATCTACTAACTAGGGAGACGATGCTTGAAGCATACTGACGTACTCTTACAGCAGGACGGGGACCGGATGAGCAGAACTTCAACCCGTCTTCTTCAAATTTTCTAAAGCGTGATAATTATGGCCGTCCAGGGCCTGTTCTTCGACGAAATTTAGGATCATCACTAGCAAAATCTTCGCTGTACGATTCACGTTGGGGCCCAGCATTGTCAATCAGAAGCAAGATTATACTAAACCAGTGCCAATGTGCGAATTCTAACTTAAAGTTATCTTAGCCCTAATCTAACCATTTATTTAATAACATCTCTTAGTTTAATTAATGATAGCACAACGCTGTTGTCATCGCTCCCTCCCCACGAGCCTCTTTGATATCTACTGGCAACACCCGCCCCCCCCACTTTTTAGAATCTACATACTATACTAAAATACGTTTATAGATGCTCGAAATACATTCCTATGGCAACACTACGGACGATATTCGAGTTTTCGAGTGCCGATCCTTCGATATTGCCTACAAAAAGTTCAAATACTTAATAAAAGCGGAGGTCATGCCGGATGGACGGGACACGCACAAATAATCCAAAGGCATATTCTAACAGCAAGGATGTATCATGAATCATAGATTGATGTGTCAACCGATTTTGTAAGTTCTAACACATAGGTTGTTGTAGAGAGTTTACTGCCCCACGCAACTATGAACGCCCTAGACCTGGCCAGAAGGCTAGCAGCATAAAAAGGATCTAGTCTTACTCTAGTTCTATTTGGATAATATAATAACCTGATGAAGCCGGATATTCAATCTGTACTGCAATAAAGATGCTAGATAGAACTTAACGTTCAGTGTGATTCTGAGGCCGGAGTCATTGAGGCTCAATATTTTAATAGCTTACCACCTATAGTGTACAAAAGAAGGATAAAAAAGGATACATTACCCATTCCTTTCTAGTGTTACATAGTAGTAGTCCACAAGCTGCCACAGCAAACTAGAACTTCAAAAAGGAATCTTGCATCGGCCGGGAACTGAACAATTGTTAGTATTGATTAGAAGCCAGGTGGTGGCAAGACTTACTCGAACCCGGGGCTAGCCGAATTGTCAATTCTTGGCAACGGCTAATTTTACCACTAAACCACCGATGCGGGCATTTGTTGAATTATAATTGCCGTAAAATAAATATATTCCTATCAAAATCTGGGCTCGTATCGATATCAATTGGTGCTTCTCAGCGTTAAGACGTGCCCGAATGAACGCAAAGAACTCTACATTCCATACTAACATCGAATAGCAACGCCCTACACTCTAAACGCACCGATTTCACCGAGCCAGGCAGATCTAGACAGGCGCTAAAGCCCTGTGTCAGATCTTTACCTCTTCTGGTAGAAGCTTGCCGTAAACAATTCAACTACAGGGTACTCACATGGCGAAACGCATCGTGATTAAAGTTTAGCAATCAGTATCTTTAGCCATACCTGATATCAAGCCCTGATTCGTCAAACCTTGACAGGGATGCGAGCCGTCTTGAATACTCTGTAATATTACCGGTGCCCGCACTCGGACTTTCGCCGTACCAAGATGCTCCACTAGCCGGTAGAACATATTTACCTCCGACTATGCAAACACCTTTTTCAAACTACCCTAGTAGATTTGTTGTTTTCGGACCTCGTTCTCCTGGTGTTTCCAACGGTGGAGTTACCATAACAGGTCTCCCTGCCTCCAAGGAGACCTGTTGATACGTACTCGGCGTTTAGCAAGAAAACATGATACGATCTCGTTATCTCGGTATGCGCCGGAGGGACTAGTCGCAGATTTACCTATCTTACCCAAGGCCCTTCCTATGAAGAATATACATAAGTCTGTGACTGCTAGATTGTCAGTATGCTCGTCTAGGGGGCACAACACGTCTTATATTGGTCTGGAAAGTTGAAGAACGAACCTAGGCTAAAAAATGAGTGTAGTATTGGGTATGTACAGTATCGATCCATCAGCTTATTCCCGACTATCTCTACGGAGCACATCGTTCCGAGTGGAGCGAGTACTGTTTTAAACCATCGTCGTCCCACTTCCGTAGCAAAATTCCGTAATTGAGACCCACAAGATTACTTTCTAGGATTGCCCTGAAAGTACTGTACACAATTTCAAATGTGCTCTTGTTTGTGTGAAATCTAGATAAACCTCACCTAGGGAAATAAACAGTGTAAAACAACATCCCTATTTCTTCGGAGTCCCTTCCCCCTGTCCATCGGGAAGTAGCTACTGTGGTAGTGCCTACTCATGTACCTGCATGTAGGATTTGTGGAGAATGGCGGGGAAGTGTCAGTGCGTTGCACGGTGAATGTGACTAGCCGTAATTACTATCTGAAGGACCTTATCATCTGTGATATATTCTCTGGAAGTACTACAGACTAGGTATGCTAGACTTTGCACTGGTGCGGCATTTTGCCAGTCGTCTACTTCTCGCTTTAATGACCGCTTTAGGAAATACTGATAAGAGCGGACGTAATTCCGTGATATGTCGGAGAGGTTTGTCATCTTCATCATTCCGGCCATCGATAATCTGTATCGATGAAGTCAAGTACTAGTTAACCAGGGAGATATCCGTGCTAGTTGTTCCAATCCAAAGTCCGTATAAGGTTTGTGATATGAAACTCGGGCTTATTGCGGAACAGACGGTGAGGCCTCTCGCTTGAGACAACAGGGGTAGGATGTAAGGTAGGGCCTCGAGTGAGACCGAGGTGTGCATCTACCTCTCTCAATGTTTACATTGCAAATGTTGGTTCGAAAGAAGATAATAAATGGCTAGAGAAGCATTTTACATACGCTGGCGGCTTTACCTAAAAAGGGAAGTCCTGCCGAGAAAATCAAACACCACACCTCATTTGAGTGGCCGGGGAGACTATCGTACGCTTCGGCCCTCTCATCAGAGGGCCTAGCTTAACCGGTATGAGGTCTCGTCTTGTTTTCAACCCCACTTTGATCCTAGGAAGCGGGACGGAACAAGCGGTAAGCTGTTTCGGTAGGGAACGAGAGACTATATAATGAGCTATCCGGCCACCATTCTTTCTCACACTTACATCAATATCATAATTTTCGATATTAGAGGCGTACTCGTGTACGATAACAGCTTTGTACACCGTATACATTTGACCGTGCACACTCCTTAACCATTGCCACATCATGGTAGCCCATCCATTCAAGACCCTCAGCGTCGAGGAAACTCGTATTGCCCGCGATGTCGTCTTGTCCCTACATCCTAATGTTGTCATCGACTTTAGAGAGATCTTCCTCCAAGAACCCGAAAAGGCCCTCATGAAGGAATACCTTGATCTTGAACACACAGCACGACCTGGACAATCACCAGCCTCGAAGCGACCACCACGCCTTGCGAAGTGTCAGTACGATGTCATCGGCTCCAGCAAAGTTCCAGAATACCACGAGTCTGTGGTCAACGTCGAATTGAAGAAGAGAGTCAAGCATGAAGTCATTGACTCGGAAAAGCAAGCTAGTCTAACACTATGGGAGTTCTCACACTTGGTGGAAGCATGCAAGCAGAGCAAGGAATTCCAAGACGCAGTTGCCGAATTCAAGCTTCCCGAAGGCTTCGAGCTTGTTGTCGAGCCATGGTCAGTTCTTCATAGTCCGAATCGAGAAAATTACTGACTCTTGACAGGCCATATGGTGGACTTGACTTTGGCGCTGAGAACAAGAGATACTTTCAAGGATTGTGCTTTGCCCAGGATACTAAGAACAAGAATCCAGATTCCAACTTTTATGCGTACCCACTTCCGCTCATTCCGGTTATGGATGCCCGTAAAAGGGAGATTGTGCGTATTGATCGCCTAGCAACAGGTGGCAAAGGTGACAGCTTGACCGGCAAGACACATTCTGAGCGAGTCCTGGACCATTGCTTATCTGCGGAGTATGTACCGGAACTAGTAGCTGGAGGCACTCGACAGGATGTAAAACCCATCAACATTACACAACCAGAAGGTCCCTCTTTCAAAGTTATAGACGAGTCATTGGTTGAGTGGCAGAAGTGGAGTTTCCGCGTATCCTTCAATCCCCGAGAAGGAGCTGTTCTCCACGATGTTCATTACGATGGTCGAAGCATCCTGTACCGTGCGAGCATCAGTGAGATGTCTGTACCATACGCTGACGCTCGGGCACCATTCCACCGAAAGCAAGCATTCGATTTTGGCGATGGTGGTGCTGGAAACTGCGCCAACAATCTCTCGCTTGGCTGCGATTGCCTTGGTGTGATTAAATATTTCGACGCTGTCATCGTCGATTCTGATGGCACACCTAAAGTACATCCTAATGTCATCTGCCTCCATGAGCAGGATAATGGAATTGGCTGGTAAGGGAATCCACAAATTTATACTCTGTATGGGCACTGACCTTGCTAGGAAACACACTAACTGGCGCACTGGTCGTGCTGTTGTAACGCGTATGCGAGAACTTGTTGTTCAATTCATCATCACGTTGGCGAACTACGAGTATGTCTTCGCGTACAAGCTAGACACTGCCGGTGGTATCACGCTCGAGACCCGTGCAACAGGCATTGTGTCTGTCGTCAACATTGACCCGGGCAAGACCTCAGATTATGGTAATGTCGTCTCTGGAGGTGTCCTCGCTCAAAACCATCAACATATCTTCGCTGCTCGTAAGTGTTTGCCTTTCTCATGGTGTAATATATCCCTAATCAAACGACAGGCTTTGATCCAGCGATTGATGGACACAAAAACACCGTCACATACGAGGAATCCCACTCCGTGCCTCAAAACTACGAAACCAACCCCCACGGAAATTTCTACGAGATCCGTAAAACAGTAGTTAAGGAGTCGGGCGGCCTCGACGCAAACCCTGTTGACCATCGTGTCTTCAAGATCAGCAATCCTGCCAAAAAGAACCCACACAGCGGCAACCCTGTAGCGTACAAATTCACGCCACTCCCGACTCAAAAGCTTCTCTCCGTACCGGGAAGTCTTCAGGCGGAACGAGCACTCTTCACAAATCACCACGTGTGGGTGACCAAGTACCGCGACGACGAACTCTTCGCTGGCGGCCGATTCACATTACAATCTCAACGCGAGGTAGACGGTGTGCACGATATGGCAGCACGCAAGGATAAAGTCGAAAATGAAGATCTCGTAGTGTGGAACGTATTTGGCCTGACGCACAACCCTAGAGTAGAGGATTGGCCAGTCATGCCTGTAGAGATCTACCAGCTACATTACAAGCCAAGTGATTTCTTCGACAGGAATCCTGCGATTGATTTCCCTAGTTCGAAGAACCAGGCAAGTGTGCTAGTAGAAAAGGATTGCTGCTCTGGAAAGCTGTAATTCAAAAAGGTGAAGGGCGGAATGAATTAATGATATGGACATCAATAAATAATGACCGTGCTATTTTGTACGAATGTTTAACAGAGCTTATAAGTGAATCGTGCTATCATATGCTCGTTCAAGAGCGGTAAAAAGAGGCTGGCTTTGTTGGCTGTATGTTGATATGTTGAGTCCTCCAAGAGAATAAAAATCCAGACGTCTTTTCGTAGAAAGTTGATAAAAGAAGGCACACTTTCGTTAAAAACAACCTTTTCCTATTCCTAATTTTGAGCGGGCAGATATGGATTCGTCTCGCCTGCGGCATGAGCAGCATGACCCTTGATCAGACCAAGCTTTCTCGCTTCATAGTCAATGCCGGCAGGCAACGAATCTAAGAGGCTCTTCTGCTTCGGAGTCCAGCCGAGTAATTTCTTAACCCTATAAGCCCTGCATCTTGAATTTGTCCCCCAAAGGTAAGCGCCATAGTCCGTCAGTTTATTCGCTTCTTCTTTGTTAACTTGGTCGACTTCAGCGGTATTGATCAGTTTCTTCTCGAGCGCAATCTCTGCGATCTTCTTTCCAACGTCGCCCCACACGAACTCTCCACTCTCAGCGAAGTAATAGCCCTTGTCGTCCCAGGTTGCTTTACCACCGTCAGGTGAGAGGGCAGCGGTGACGAGAGCAAGGAAGATATTGCCAAGGTCTTGAACATGTACTTCGGGCCATCGATTGAGACCCTCGCCGACCACGAAGCCTTTGTGGCGCTCAAGAGTTGCTCGAATCATCTCGGGCACTTGCACACTTCGTTGATTTCCTGGACCACGACCCGGACCGTAGATACACGGTGGACAGACAATGGCTGCATGGACTGACCCTCCAGAGGTTTTATTTGTGGCCAGGACTATTTTGTCGACATCGCGATGGGCCGCAGAGTCTGGAAGGTTTGTCACTTGATCGATGCCATCCCAATCGTCGTATATCGTCTCGCGCGTGCCTCCGTATTTGTCTTGTTCGGCATCCTCGAAAGCCAGTAGACCAGTACCAGACGTATGAATAAGATAGGTTTCCTTTTGGCTTTGGGCTAACCCGGCGATGAAAGACCTGATAGCGCCTCCATTATCACTGTCGGCACATTGGACCACGACGTCCGTATTGGCAGCTTCCTTGGTAAGGAGGTCGCCACTGTTCAGGTCGCCATAAACTAGTCGAATTTTGGGATATTGGGCCGCTACTTGAGCGCCTTTGTCGCTGTTGCGAACAAGAGCGGTGATTTCAAGATCAGGATAAGCGTTTGCTATAGCGTAGAGAGCCTCGCCTCCGATGTAGCCAGTCGCTCCTGTGCTGTCTATCGTAAGCGTGATAATGATAAAAGATACTTAGACATACATGAAGAGTTTGGTCATGGTGATGTGCTGGCTGATGGTAGGATTGATAGTATGATGGTTGGTACGGGCCGTCACCGGTTGTGGAGGTTGACCAGGTTTTATAGATATAGGGAAGAATTTAGCTTCCACTTTCAGCTGTAGTAGTTTGGCTTTCTCGGCGGATTTATAAGCTCGGGCTAACCTCAGCTCCTTCGCCTGCGATGCTGTGATACAATAACTGTAGAATACTCCGTTGTTCTAGACGATGACGACTGTTTGGTAAGCCATGCTCCACTAGGGCAGCCTTGTCTTCGAATGTTATGCTAACTTCTAACCTTGTAGAGACATGGGCAAAGGCATAATTATCGGATGTGCTCTTTGAAGTACTTCCTTCGGCGGGGCAAGCGGAAGACGTCATTGGCGCGTAGCACGTTTCTAAGTGATAAGATGCTCAATAGCAGCACTGGAAGCCTGCCCAAACGAGAAGCATGCATCAGGTTCTATGTAGGAATCGTTTTGGATAGATTCGTAGTCTACGCGATAGGATGACGTACTTGATCCTCGAGGTAGTTATGGTGATGCTGTGTAATGGCAGGGCTTGGCAATATCAGATGGCCCCTGCCTTTGAAGGCGCGCGCGAGCCACGTACGGCGTCAAGCCAAGCTACCTACGCCAACAGCGATGGACATGGACTTGCCAATATCCCACCCCGAATTGCATACTTGAAAATCAGTCTACCTGCATGTTATACCATATAAACCAGCACCTGCCATGGATATCGTACAGGCCGTCTCCGGCTACATCACCAAGATGGTGTCTGCCGGAGACAGCGCTGCGGCGGGCACTACGGCCGCAAAGATGAAGATCCTCTTGCTTGACAATGAGACTGTGGGTTTGTCTCCTGCGCTTCAAAATAGGCATACTCCCGTTCTGACCTTCTCTACTAGGTTTCCATAGTCTCGACCGCAACTACACAATCCGCCCTCCTCACCCATGAAGTCTACCTCACCGAGTACCTCTCCCATGCCCATCGCTGTGCTCGCCTGTGGCTGACTGATATAGCCGAATGGACAATCAAAAAAGAGAGAAGATGCGCCATCTGCGTTGCCTGTGCTTCGTACGGCCCTCTCCGGAGTCCATACAAAGCCTCATCGAAGAGTTACGGGAGCCTAAGTACGGCGAATACCATGTTTGTAAGAGTTGAAGCCAAATAGCGGACTGCATGTCGCTAACCACGCCTAGATTTCAGTAACATTATCAAAAAGTCATCCCTCGAACGGCTTGCAGAAGCAGACGACCATGAAGTAGTCCGCGCAGTGCACGAATACTTTGCCGACTTCCTTGTTATAAACCCCGATCTCATGTCCCTTAACCTTACTTTTCCAAACCACAGGATCTGGAGCACCAGTCCGGATGCATGGAACCAGGATGCGCTACAGAGGTCAACGGAAGCCGTAATGGCGCTTCTTCTTGCACTCAAGAAAAAGCCCCTGATACGATACCAGAAGAATAGTTTACTAGTCAAAAAGCTAGCGACTGAAGTACGGTATCACATGACTCAAGAAGACCAGCTATTCGACTTTCGAAAAACAGACACTCCGCCTATCCTCTTGCTTGTAGACCGAAGGGACGACCCTGTCACACCTCTGCTGACACAATGGACGTATCAAGCTATGGTCCACGAACTTCTTGGCATCAACAATGGAAGAGTAGATCTACGCGATGTGCCCGAAATCAGGCCTGAGCTCAAAGAGATTGTGCTCTCGCAGGACCAAGACCCTTTCTTCAAGAAGAACATGTATCTCAACTTTGGTGACCTAGGACAGAATGCTAAAGCATACGTCGAGCAGTTCGCTTCGAAGCAACAAGGCTCGCAAAAGCTCGACTCAATTGCAGACATGAAACGCTTCATAGAAGACTTCCCCGAGTTTCGCAAGCTTTCTGGCAATGTCACAAAGCATGTTACTCTTGTCGGCGAGCTTAGTAGAAGAGTTGGAGAAGAGAGCCTTCTCGATATAAGTGAATTGGAACAAAGCCTAGCTTGCACAGACAATCACTCCAACGACGTGAAAGCGCTACAGAAGATTATTCAAGATCCCAAGGTTCCCGCCAACAACAAACTCCGGTTGGTCGCAATCTACGCATTGCGATACTCCAAAGCATCGTCAAATTCAACTGCTATGCTTCTAGACCTTCTCAATGTCGCTGGTGGCCTGTCGCGACAACGCGTCAATCTCATTACGAAGCTCTTGGCCTATCATGACTCTCTACAAGCCACAACTGTCGCTGGTGGGGTACCTGATCTGTTCCAACCTGGCTCGTTCTTTGGCGGAGCGCGAGACCGACTGAAGGGTCTTAAGGGTGTCGAGAATGTATACACACAACACTCGCCACGTTTGGAAGCTACTATACAGGACATGATCAAAGGACGGTTGAGTCAGCAGATATATCCGTTCGTCGGGGGTGGCGGGACTACGAAAGATAAACCACAGGACATTATTATCTTCATGGTAGGAGGAACGACATACGAAGAAGCCAAAATGGTAGCGCAAGTTAATGCTAGCTCGCCTGGGATCCGAGTGGTGCTTGGCGGTACCACAGTGCATAACAGTAGTACGTTTTTGGAAGAGGTGGAGGATGCAGTGGAGTCTTGGCCTGAGCCTCCCGCAGCATCAGCTGCAGCACGATTGAGAAGAGAGATTGGAAGGTAGCCTAGCGTAGGATGTCACTTGGATGTCATAAGTGCATCTCTGATAGCAATAGAGTTCCGACTCTCAACGAATAACCATGCCCTCGGCGCAATATCGTGTATGTACCTGCATGAGTTCTAGAACTGTAAACGACAGAATCTGCGGCGGCGACTTGCCGAGCCAGGGCCAAGCCTGCATCACGTGGTATAGGGCTGACTACTCTTAAAGAGCAGTCAGGTCCATCGGACCGCCTCTCCATCACCCGCCGACGAGCCTAGCCACACATTCCAACCTCAACAAATGGCTCAAACATGAGCAGAACAAGACATGCCAGAACAAGGACAACAGGTCTTGCAGTCTCGAGTGGTTCGTAGACGAAATCCACGACCAATCAATTCTTGTGTTGAATGTCGCACACGGAAATCACGATGTTCAAAGACACATCCTTGCCAAAACTGCACTGCATTTGGACGAGAGTGCGTCTTCATCACAGTACCTGAGAGCGCTGCACGAAAGAAAGAGAGGGAACAACGGGAACGTGCTACAAGTAAGAATGGTGCTGGTGTCAATATTCCCGATTGGACCAAGAATCTGCCTGTACGCACGCAGAGTTCAGCAGAGCTACCAGATAAGTATGAGAATTCAAATTCGGTCGACACCACGACACCAGGAACTCCTCCCAGGGATTATGAATGGGAAGCGTATCAGCAAGATGTCGAAGGCGATGGTAATGCTTGGGAGAGACTACCTGCAGAACCAGAGGAAACCCAGGACGATGTCTATGAGGATGAGGACGATGATGAAGATCAGATCGCGACAGATCTTACAATCAGAATCGGGAGGATGATTATTTGTGAAAATGTGACTGGTTTTTTTCGCCCTCAATACGCTGAAGAGGTACTGTCTGCCCTGTCAACATGCATTGGTCCTATGCCCCTGGTACTCTTCTCGATCAAAAGCTGAATGCTGTGTGTAGTTGGGCAAGCTTTTGTCCGAGAGGCCTAGTTCTTCTTCTTCAGTCGCCGGCCAACGAGCACCACAATCAAGTGCACTATTATCAGCAGAGCAGATGCCGTCTCTCTCGCCTTCGCTGAACCTCTTGCTAGGTGGCTCATTGTCTCTACACCAGAACAATGATGCTGGACCACCACAACTGCCGACCAAAATGGAGGCAGAAGCGTTATTTCAAAGATATGGCGATGCTGTGAGCCCACTCGCCCATGTGTTGCATATTCCGTCGCTGAAGCGACTCTTTGATCGGTTCTGGATGAATGTTGAAATAGGCAGTCCGAATCAGAATTCCTGTATGGCTTTGATATTAGCCGTCTGCATGGCGGCAGCAGCTTCTGTATCACCGTTGCAAGCAAAGTCGCAATTCGGTATAACAAAAGAGGAACTATTTTTAAGACTACAGAAAGCTACCGAAAGGGCCTTGCTTCGCGCTAACTGGGCAAAAACGTCAAATATCCGAACATTACAAGCTCTGACCATATATCTTGTAAGGGCGTTACACCGGGTCGTTTTTTTTTTTGCTGACTTAGTCAGATACCGCTATGCAGAGCACAAATCTCTCGTGCAACATCAGTTGTGGTAGGTGCTCTTGTTCGATTAGCGCAATGCATTGGTATACATCGCATGAGCAACAGCTCCGCAAACAGCCTTACACCCTTGCAGCGACATGTCAGGTCCCTGCTTTGGTATCAGATATGTTTCTTAGACTTCAAGACAGCTGAGGCTCAGGGACCACATCCCTCTATACGATCTGACGATTTCGATATTCCACTACCACTCAATGTAGACGACGATGTCTTTGAGTTTGGTAGCTCACAATGGAAACAGCACCCAATTTCATCGAGCAGCTGGTCAGATGCCACTTTATCTTTAATACGATATGAATGCAATGAGATCCATCGAATCATTTTTCAAGGACGAATCGAAATGGACCGCAAGCACATTACGCTTCACGATCTCCGAGCGCGTGTAGAAGCGAGGAAACGACAGATCAAGTCCAAGTACTTGCAGTATCTTGACGTTTCAATCCCAATCCAGCGCTACGCCGGCCTTGTAGCCACCCTACTTATGGCACGTTGCGACTCAATGCTACTCTACCGTCACCTGCCCCAAACATACCACCAGCCACGTTCCGACTCTGAAAACATGTTACGCGACGTGCTCCTCAACGCGGCTCTAACAACGCTCGAAATCGGCGCAACTCTCGACACCCTCCCCTCCCTAAGCTCCTGGGCCTGGTATTCAACCACCTACCAGCAATACCACGCTGTCCTCCTACTCCTCACTGAGCTTTACCGCACGCCCGACCTCCCCCACAAAGAACGTATGGCCACGATCATCGATCACATCTTCGGCCACTGCTACGGCGTCGGCATCCGCGAACGCTGCAGCGACCTTCTCTGCACCGTGAAAGACAACCTCGAAGCCTTCTATGTCATGAAGGGCTTCAACAAGAAACGCTCACAAATCGCCCCACAGCAACATCCTACCCTACAGCCCTTGTCGTCCTTCAGCGCCGTCACCAGCCCTGGCTTCTCACAACACACTGGCACGCCCATGCAGTCGCAATTACAACGCACGCCGACGGGCGGGCTGGAAAACGTCAGTGTGGATTTTGACTCATTGCTCGGTAGTCTGAATGGAGGGGGCAATCCGGAGGATTTTGACCTCTTTGCGAACATAGGCGGTGGACAGGATGCAGGGGCGATTTTTGTACCGGTCGATACGGGCGGCCAGGGTACAGGCGAGTTTGCGACGAGTCCGAATGGGGGGTTGCAGCAATGGGTGAGTTGATTGCGTGCTCATTTGTGTTTGTTCGTGTTGCGGTTGGCCAAATTGCTAATACGGAGATAGGAGAGTTGGAGTTTCCCGACTCAGCCCAAGTACGAAACTTAGGTCTGATGGGCGCTGTACGAGACGGGGGGCTAGGATACGTTACCTAGAGGTGTCAAAGGGGGGAAGGGGAAGGGGAATCATTGTTATGTACATGTACAAAGGTGCGCATGGTGGCGATGGCTTTATCATGGTTTGGAAGTGTTTTTATAAGTTCATTACAAAACTAGTTTCTCTTACTACAAATGTGCTTGCAGAAAGTTCAGGCAAGAAAATGCAAGCCTGAATCAATATAAACGGTCTTCCTGAACGCCGCGCGCATATTACAATAGTCCACATATATGAATTGTACAGACCTAAAACGCCGACTGTGGAGGGACTGCGCTGCAGTCGTACCCAAATGATTTTCATTTCACCCCTACCAAGTTACGATTCTGCTCGATACGGACATGTTTCCTAGTTCGCACAGCGAGTTAGCCAACGAAGAGAAAACCATTACGTAAATGTTATCAGTATCGTGCTACTTCGGATGCACTCAACGCACTTCTCTTCATTGGCGGGGGGGGTGGTGGGGGTTTCTTGGCCCGAGATGGTGGAGGTGGCGGAGGTGCTTTCTTCCCGGTCGATCCGGGCTCCGCTACGCTCCAGCTTGCAGTTCGTGACACGACACTGCTCTGTGAGGATCTATCTGGGCTGGGAGGCGATCGGTCGCGTCTGTTGCCATATGAGTTGGTGTAGTCGTCTTCGTATTCATCGGCGAAGGTATTCGCCTGACGGACAGGGCGGAGACTGCCTCGGCCTGCAGATATGACCGACGAATCGGTAGGCACACGCGTTATTCGTCGAGCAGGGGAGTCGTCGCGATGTCTGTTGGAAGTGCTCTCGTATGTAGAGGTGCGGCTTAGTGAAGGGCGAGGGGTTGAGCCTCCTGGTGACGAAGCCTCTACGGCAGGGGAGCGGCTACGGGAAGCAAGCTTTGGGATTGTGATGCGCGGCGGTTCGGGTTCGGGCTCTTCTTCGACGACGTTGAAGCGATCGGCGTATCCGTGGGCGGTGTTGGAGCGTGATCGGGCAAGGCGCGGGGCGCTGGTGGTTGTTCTGTCACGTGTTAGGAACTTTTGTCGGCGTTGATAGATGCGCGTCTCTCACTTGGCCGGCCATTCGCGTTTAACATTGATCAGAACCTCGCGGCAACGGTCATAGTAACTGAGCTCGGCTTCAAGGAAGGAAGTCAGATCCTGTACAAGCTCGACTTCGGCCTCCTTGATATCCTGCATGCGTCTGTAGACGTCTTCGCTTGTTTCTTCGTACTTGGCCTTTTGTGCACGCAATTCTTCCTCCATACGGAAGTCTTCTTTCTTTGTCTTCTGCATCTTGGCGAGGGAGGTGTCGTAGGCTAGACGGCGAGTCTCGAGCTTCTTGCGGGCAGCCTGGGAGGGGCAATTAGCAGTTGAAAGCCAGTTACGTCGAGTAATCCTATGGAGACATACTTGGTACTCTTTCATTTGAACGAGAGAACGCTCAAGGCCCTCGAGCCATGACGTAGTGGCACTTGCAACGTACGTCTCCTGCACTCGTGCCAGGCGTTCGTTGGCACGACCAAGGGCTGGCGCCTGTCAGTATATGGGCCGAGGCGTGGCTCAGGTAATGGATACGCACAGGAGAGGCAATTGCCAAATTCTGAGTCTGGCTCAAAGTCCTCGCCATGGGTTACCATGGAGGAGCCGAGGTGGCCGCCAGGAAGCTGCTTCTCGCGGTCGTCGCCTTCTGCACGCTTCGAGAGCGACTTTACATATGAGGTCATGGACTTTTGCATTTTGTCCATGCCTACGAAGAGGTTAGCATAGGTAAAGCTATATGCATTGGCCTTGAAAGCGGCGCATACCTTCGTGACGTAGGTTCATCTCGAGCTCCAGGGCCTTGAAGTCGTCGGAGAGCCCGGTGCGGGCCTCTGCGCCCATCTTCTCGTTTGTCCATTGCTTGAGCCGGTCGAATTTCTTGTTGATATTCATGGCAGTGGTGGTTGGTGACGTGAGAGGGAGAAGGTGGGGAAGTTGGACAGTGGTGATAACGTGGTTTTATTTATCGATAGCGTAGTTCATGCAGGGGCGGCAGACAGCACGATCAAGAACACCAGGAACACCAAGGGTGTGTGGTGGCGATGGGCGATGATCAATGTTGATGTTGGTGGCGATGTTGAAAGGGGACTCGAGCAATTGAGTACTGTTTCGCAGTTATGGACCGTTGCAGCAGAAAAAGAACAAGCTTGGGGAGACGCGTATCAAATGGAGACTGTAGGCGCGACCCTGAGCCAATTCCAGGTCGGCTGGCCGCGCCCTCTCCCAACTGGCAACCGTTGATCGCCAGCTTTGACACACGACCACGGTCGCAGCGGGGCCATGGGCCGGCCGGTTCACGCTCCAGACACTGCGACCCAACTCCCGCCAATGAGCTGTCTGTCCCTGCCATCAACCATAATTATCTACAATTACCACTTTCGCCGCCTCAGCGCTTCCTCTTTGGCACGGCCCCGTCGTCTGTCTTCGCCGGCACAAGCGCCCTCGTCCTTGTGCCCAGTCCATACAGCGTCATACTGCGTACCTGACCCCTCCCCACTATGCTCGTAATGTTTCATGCATATACTCCCTGTCCGATTCCAGGGTCCTTCTCTGGCTTCGTCTTTGCCGCCATCGACACTAGTCCTCCGGCCTTGCAGATTCAACCGCACTTGTGGAACATACATGGTAAAAGATGCACCTCAAGTGCGCGACGGTGCATGTCCCTCTCTTCTAGAGTGGGCCAGACCTTCGATTCGGTGCCATTCACCGCACAGTCTTGGTCGGTCATCCTACGGCCTGCATCCCCAAAGGCTCCAAGCCTGGGGGACCCAATCCAGATGTGCTCCTGACAGGCCATCTCGCAAACATCTCTAGAAAAGCATCTACACAGTAGTTACTGGAACATCCGCAGCTTAGACCAAAGAGCCGACAGCCACCTCCTCAAGCTCCCGGGTGCACACTGATTTTGTGCGAGGTCAGGTGTTTGGGCAGGCGTTGCTGACCAGCACGTGACCGAGCGAACGTCAACCCCAAGATCGCACCATGGCAAGACCCCAAGTCAATAACCTCACCCCAATCTCACCAAAGCAGCTGAGACTTCAACACATATGACGTTGCCTCCTTCGTGATTCCAGATCCTTCAAAATACGCTCTATTTCAACTGTAGGCCCTATTTCACTCCGTTTTCTACCTAACAGTCCTTCGCATCATTTCACACTTACCACCCTTGGTTGCATCGTCATCGCATGCTACCGGTGGAGATGTTGCGCTGGTTGCGGCAGCAGCTGCGTGGAGCGCGCCTGAGGGCCCCACGTACCTCAAATTCTCCTCACGAGTATCTGCGAGGTCAATCGGTACCCAACCACTTTTTAGTACTCGTGTCCCACTCAACCTCGTTGCTATATTTCTTACAGGCTTCAAAAGCTTTTTGCATCTCATCTCCTTCACTTGTCATGCAAATCTTTCATTGTTCTTCGTGCATTCGTGTTGCAAGAGAAGGATTTATCCGCATACAATTCGTATAGCGCCCAAGACAACACCGAAAGGGATGTAGACACTTACGCTGAGTTTGTAGTAACTGCTGCGCGTTGGCTTTAGAGATCCCCCACGTTGCGGTGGTGTCTCAAAGTCATGGCCGGCACTTATTGTGCTATCTCCAGCCGGATTATTTCTCGACAACCCTCAACGACACTTTTCCTGAACTGTAGAGCATATATTCCGGTGGAAACGGGTTATTCATAGCCTTTCGGTTGCCTGGAAGGAATGAGGACCGGAGGGGCTGATGTCGGTCAGCGGCGGTGGTCAGGTTGCGCTATGCCTGATGAACCGGAAGGACAGAAGCCGGCAAAGCATAATTGATCACGACCTTTGGAAGACATAGCCATGGCAATGCGCAGAGGTGGAGATTGCTGCAGATTTTTGCAATTCGTGTTCAGCTCACAAAAATTAATAGGCACAGGTAGGATACTAGTCGTTCCTGTGTGGAGGCCCAAGGATTGGATAAAAAGCGTGAAAGAAGCGGACAATACATAGAGTTCAGAGCACAGTTGAGTTGACTCAACGTTATGTTCATATCACTGCCCCCGATAGATGCTCTTTTGACCAAACGCCGTCTTGATCGGCATAATAGCAGTGAATACCGTTCTCTTTGCCCATTCCCGGGCAACTAGGGTCTGATAGCCTTTAGTCGATCGCCGTTCGGTGCTGTGCTAGCGAAGGAGAGATTACCTCATACGTGCCTAGCCGTGCTTCGTTGTTGCTCCCTCGTCCCGCAACCTTGACCTCAACCACGACCATCATCAACGTCAACCGCAAACATGGCCGACTCGGACTCGTCTCTCTCCTCCGCGCCCTCGACCGACGACGAAATGGTTGCTGAGACTGCACGCGAAAATGCCTTCAAGGCCACACCCCAAAAGAAGAAGCAGGGCAAGATATTGTCATTCTTCAAACAAAAAGAGCGCTCGCCATCGCCGGTGCGCAAGAAGCGCGAGCCTTCTCCCGAGCATATCTACGTACCAGAAGACAATCCTGATATTGCTGTACGTGTTGGACGCGTCAGTCGCGTCGTGTCGCGACGTGATTGCTATCCTCCCGCTCTCGACAACTACGTCAGCGCTCTGTTAACATTTTATTGCTATAGTTCATTGTAATGTTCCGCTCGCGATTCAACGATGCTTTCCCCCGTGGTGCGCCGCACGTAGGCCCTCAGGACATTGAGTCGGGTGTTGCAGAGGGCACGCCGTCAGCAGATGTCGAAGGCCTCCTTTGTGCGCTGCTTGGTCTCGTCCTCAATCGCAAGAAACCTGTCGAGTCAGTGCTACTCAAGCGCCCCCTAGCTATTCTCGAAATGCAGTCGCATTCGTGCATAGAACCTACGAGTACAATGCTGACATTGCTTGTGATTTGTAGGAAGGGTCACTACGGCCGTGCTCTCGAAGAAAGCATCCAAACACAAAAGTCACAATGGCCACGAGCTTGGGGCGCCACCAATCCCCTCAGCGGTGGCCGCGGATTTATGACCATGACAGCGCTGGAGCGTGTAAGTGTTGATATCGCCTGCTACTGCCGGCATGAGCCCTAATCAATTGTGTCCTAGATCACGCTCCTCCACACTCTCTCTATGTGGAGCCTCAACCAAAACGAGCAAGTCAAATTGATGATCGCTAATGCCTACAAATCGCGCACAATCAAGGACAAACTAGACACTAATATTCCACTCTCGGTGCAGCCGTGGGGTGTTGATGGCGATAAAAGGCGTTACTGGCTGATCGAGGGTCAAAACGACACCCACTTTCGAGTCTATCGCGAGACAGACCCACACAAGACGAAAAAGGTCAAGTGGTTCAGTGTCGCTGGTGACATTGACCAGCTGCGGGGAGTAGCAACCAAGCTCGAGGAGGAGGATGGGCGGAAAGACGCAAAGGCACTCGGCGAGCGAATGCTCAACGCCATCCCACGCTTTGAAGCGTCAGAAGTGGTAAGTGTCCCCGTAATGCAAAACTAAATGGTCTACTGACGCTTTCGTAGAAGCGCAAGCGCCGCGAATATCGTCTTAACCGCAACACGGCCTTCACTCGCCCCGAACCAGGCTTTTCTCTCTACGAAGGTCGTACTCGCGGCAAGCGTCTTCGGTACACATTCTCCGACGAGGAAGATTTTGATTCGGATAACCTTGGTACTCGTCGATCCACCCGTACTTCAGGCAGGGACATACCTGCAGTGCCCTCCGGTCCTACCGTCACCGCTAGTGGTCGACATGTGAGATCCCGTGCCACTGGTCTCTACGGCGAGACATTACATAGCGGCCAGGTATCGGACCGTACCTCGCCAGCCACTGGAGATTACGTGCGATCTGATATTTCCGAAGAACCACAGCAGTCTCATGTACATGGTCGATCCACACGTGCCGCCAACCGGGGGGTCGCTAATGGACGGTCCTCCAATCGCGCTATTGTCTCGGATGATGAAGATGATGCCACGTCATGGGATGGTGGAGATGAAGATGAAGACGAACCTGATCAGATGGACTTGGATGATGAAGATGATGAGCAGGGCGAGGCATCTTCAACAGAGGACCAAGAACCTCAGTCGTTGATGGTCACGTTACGTTACAACAAAAGCTCTCTTCACTCTGCAAACGGTTCCGGAACAAGCCATAGCGCTGTACAAGATGCTGTTCCGACAAATGGTGTTGCTTCTCAAGACATACGTGTAGGGGACGCAGTCCTTGCAGGCCCTGGCACAGCTCGGCAGCCAGAGCAGCAGATACCAGCTCTAGTCGAACCGCCCGTACACACAGCACCACTACCCGAACCTGTTGCGGCCATTACATCGGAGCACACATCGCCTGTATCCTACGCTGCCAATGGTGTCGCGAATATTGCGCTCCAAGCTGCAGCTAGTACACCTGTAGCCCCCAAACCAGATGGCGCGACTACTATGCCTACTCCGCCGTACAACGCCTCCGGCCATCAACCTATACAACAACAGTCGGCTCGGTATTCTAATGGGCAGTCTCCACAGGCAAACCAGGAAGCCTCGTTCTCTACCCAGCAACCACAACCACCCTTGGTGTCGACGCTGCCTCCACCAACGCCCGCGTCAAGCTGGCAGTAGAACTACCTCGTGGCGGCTAGCGTGTGCCCCACTATTTAACTGTGTCTTTATCATCGGCTTGCTTGCGCGGTTTAACACTGTTTTGTCATTGTCGCACTTGGAGACAAGGTAGATACCTATGAGGCGTTCTGGATTGGGACAGGGTACGGTAGCATTGCATGCTCCACGCAGTATATTCCTGGGAAGCGTTTGTAGACATTACGACGGAGGTTTGAATGCTGGGCTAGAGACATTGCATGATCACGTTGATTAATCAAGAAGAAATATTGCGCTCTTGTCAATACATCGTCATTCAGAGACGAGATATTACATAGTCCAATTCAAATGACGTTGGTTGTTGTTATACATATCACATGATAGTCATGCCAGACGCCGCCCATGCCCATGGTCATACTCGTCATACTCTTCTATCGTGTCAAGCCCCCAGACCTATTGAAACCCCGGTGCCAATGCGCCTGGCATGCCTTTCTGCCCGCTCCACCCCTCCCCACTAACCCTACTCGTCGGTCGCGGCCGACCCAGTTTCCCCGCTTGGTCTCCGCGCCACCGCATACCCTCTTCTCTCTGCGCCCTCTCGTCGCGACTCTGCGCCCTCTCGGGAAGCGGCCGCGTGCGCTCCCCCGCCCTGATCTCCGCCTCGCGTAGCTTGGCGCCCTCGGCTTCCAGCGCAGTCGCAGGCGGTGCGAGCGGCGGCACAGAAAGTCTGTACTGGGACGGCGGGGTAGCGTCAGGCAGGATGACGTCTTCGTCTAACTGGGCGAGACTAAGCGGCTCGATGTCGTCCCCGTCGTCGTCGACGGGGACGCCGCCTGTTGCGCCGCCTCTAGTGTTGTGTTTGCGGGGCCAGAGGGAGGGGAGCACAATTTGCTGGAAGCGCGGTTCGACGGCTCGATCATCGAACCAGGCGTGGACGCGGGATTCGATGAGTTGGGCGATCTTGGGCACGTCTTGGAGACGCGAGCGCGAGCCGACGAGCGAGCGGACGGAGAGGTCGAGGCGATAGTCATCGAGGAAGGTGAAGGCGAGGGTAGTGGGTCTGTGGGGGGGTAGGCCAGAAGAGGTAGATGGGCGGTCGGGCGAGTCTGTAGGATTGGGACTGGGGGCGGAGGTGGAGGGCGGGGAGGACGAGGGGATGAAGGATAGGGCGAGGGTGCCTGAGAAGCGGACGATGGTGACTGCAAGGGCGACAGGGAGGATGGCGGTGCGGGGCGTGGGCCAGTTGAGGTTCAGCGTTGTTTCGATGCCAATGGTGATGACATCGCCAAGGTCGACGTCCATGCGGGCTTGCAGTCTACCTTCTTCTGTGCCGGTCGTGCCTGGACCATACCAGAAACCGTCTTCGGCGGGCATCACACGGCAATTGCTGAAGATGGGGAACTCGTCGCCAAGTGCTATCTCGGTTACTTTGATCTCGCCAATCCAGTCAGGCATGCTGCCCGAATTGAGGACCTCGGTCAGCGAGGACAGGATGGCGTCGTCTTGCCGTGCATCGGCGCGCAGCTGTGCAATGGTCTGGGCAATGAGCACATTGAACCAGTCCAAGCTCTCCGGCTGGTGGCCGTTGACGTTGTAGTAGGTTTTGGCAAGTATGGTGGCTATGCTGGGCCCGCCTCTGCTCTCCTCGCCCTTTCGTATTATACTCCTCGAGTCTTTGTGGCGAAGCGACAGCGAGATGGAGTTTGAGCGTGTGCGCAGCTGCTTGATGGATTGCTGATGGGCGAGCGTGCGGGCGCGCCGCAGCGAATTGAGGTGCAGCGAGCGGTCGTCGGCAGACGGAGGTTCGCCGAATATGAAGAACTTGATGAAGAAGAAGATTAGGAGGGCAATGGAGAGCTGGCCGAGCAAGAAGCCCTGGGTGAAGGAGAGGCCATGGGTGTAGGGTGAGGGGCTCTGGGATGATGTGGGCTGTTTGGCCATGGTGGAGGAAGGCGCACGTGTTATTGGCTGATCATGGCGGGAGAGTGTGGTGTGGCTGGGGCCCTCTTGCTACGCCGGTCTAATTGAAGCAGCCGAAGTAGTTCAAGCCATTCAAGCGTGTCGAGCAAATGTGGTGCAGTGTCGAAGTTGCTTGGTGGTGTTAGGCCGGGTCGTGTTATCGATAAGGCCCAGGATACTCCGATGCCCCAATGCCAATGCCACTGCTAATGCCAAACACATCCAACATCGCTGCACCCGCTCTCCCACGCCCATGGCTGCCCTCACTGCCGTCAGATTCAAACAGACGCCAGATACGGCCAGGGCGGTCAAGGCAGCCCGCGTCATCCGCTCCATCAAGAGCCGATACCGCACCCAGGCCTTCCTGTTCCTGGCCTACCACTTCTTCCTCACCTCGCCGCTCCACCTCGACATCTTCATCGTCTTCTTCATCCTCGTCAGCAACTTCATGAATCGTCAGCAGGCCTTCCCCAGCCAGCTGCTGCTCGACGGCTTGCGCTTCCTGCTTGACGAGAGGAGGTTTGTTCTGCCCTAGCCGTCCAGCCATGGTCTGCTGCCGTTCACGGCACTTAAACTGCGGCACAATTGCCTGCCTCCGATTGGCTGGCTGAGCTCCCAGAGCCTGCCCGCCGCCCACGCGTTGTGCAACTTGTATAGCTCCAGATGGTCTGACATTGCGCCCTCCACCTTCTCTTTCTTCTCCATGGACTTTGATACGGCCAGCCAGAGCCTCTCGCCTCGCGCTGCGTCCCACCACCCGGGCCTCCGACTACCGGCCACCTGCGAGCCGCCGTCAGAGAACAGCCCAACCAAGCGATCAGCATGGATTGTATGCCATTGTCAACTCTGTGCTATTCGCCCAATGGCTGATTGCATGCTTAGGTTTTTGGCGCCACGGGCCACATGGGAAGATCCCTTGTGCGAGCAATCCTGGCCCATGGCGACCAATGCACCGCCGTCGGCTGGACCCAGGAAAACACCTCAGAACAGATGGAGCAGTGGCATGATAGGAACTGCATCGGCCTGCTATGCGACGTCCGCGTGCGAAAAACAGTGGAAAACGTGGTGAAGAAAAGCGTCGAGCACTGGGGAAGAGTCGATGTCATCGCAAATAGCACTGGCTATGGGGTCATCGCTGCCTGCGAGGACCAGGACGACTACGATCTACGCAACCAATTCTCTACAAACTACCTCGGCACCTTGCACATCATACAGGCTTCGCTTCCCTACTTTCGCGAGCGAAGCAACGGTCGCTATCTCATCTTCTCGTCCACAGCTGGCGCGCTCGGCGTGCCAGGATTGGGCCCCTACTGTGCAACCAAATACGCTGTTGAAGGTCTGATCGAGTCTATGCTTTACGAGATTGACATCTTCAACATCAAAGCTACCCTGGTCGAGCCAGGTCATGTGAGACTAGACGAGCCCGACGACAATATCATACCCCCAAGCTACACTACAAGTTCTGGTACGGGCCCTCCAAAGCCCCGTCGATATGGACACTTCTTCGTCAAACCAAATCCAAGCGAGCCATACGCCGGCTTGACAAGTCCTGCGCAGCATTCAAGAAGAATGATACAGTGGCTCAACGACAGGCAACCAGTCAGTGCGGTGAAAAGTGCGGAGCTAGTGTGGCAACTAGCTCATTGCAGCTACCCCCCACTGAGGTTGATTCTGGGAAGCTATGCAGTTGAGAGTATCCGTGATCGAATGAAAAGTATTACAGAGGAGGTAAGTGTCGCAGGATTCTAATCAATTTGTAGTCGAATGATAGCTCATTATTCCCTAGATTGAGGACTGGAAACACTTGTCATTCCCCGCTAGTATCACTCCGGAGGATGAGGCAGGGAGGACATTGGAAAAAGAGGAGGAGCTGGACGAAGGACAGGAGAATGATTGAACGAAAAGAAGATGGCTAAGATGTGATCACTGAAGGGAGGCTCATGGTATATGCACACTGGGCTAGTTTTGGGACCTGTGAGAGCCGACACGCTTTTCTTGTTACATCTGACTACTGTCAAGCTAATTACCCTACATGGGAGCAGAATCCTCATCATTGTACAATAAAAGCCCACTGACAAAGAGGTCAAGCAAACTGCGCTTTCTGAGGATAGCACGCACGGTGCTAGCTCTCGTAATGTAAAATGTTCCTCTAGTATCATATGCGTCTCGCACATACCGAATAATCATGCAAGAACGCGTAGCAACGTAACTAGATATCCAAACGCGATCGCCGTCTATTAGTCGCCGACCTCAAGGACCCACCCAAATCCAGCCGAACGCCCTAAATCCAGATAAGATCTCCACACCCTCACTCCTGCCACCATCCCCGTTCTCATTTACACCTCTCCCCTCATCCAAAACCGTCTCCTCATCCACCATCAACTCCTTAAAAATCAACCTCCCCACCCCCTCTCCAGGATGACACTCCCTCACCCAGTTCCCTCCACCAGTCCCCTCCCCTCTAGGCAACACCCAATTCCGGCGATCCACCCTCTCCCCCCAAGCCTCCCCCAACAGCCTCGCAAGCTCCACCTTGGCCCTCCACACCCGCTCATCCTCGCCCCACACCTTCAGCAACACGGGATACGTGGTCACCGTTGTTATTGTCTTTGTTGTTGTGTTTGCTGTGCGCGGTACCCTACGCTGCGGCTGCGCAACTTCTTCGTAGAAACGGCCGCGCTGCGCGAGGCAGGGGTAGCGCGAGTTGCGTTCGCAGCGCCTGCAGGTTGGGAGCGTGCGGGAGCAGGGGAGCGAGGAGAGGGTGCATTGTAGGCAGGAGAGGATTTTGACGAGGCGGGGTTTTGGAGCGCGGCCGAGGGGATGGATAAGAAGGTTGGACTGGACCTGGGTGTCTTTGGTGGTGGTGGTGGTGGTGATGAGAGATTGCGGGTTGTGGGTCTCCTGGTTCACTCGTTCCTTGGATGCGTGTGGTGAGTTGGCGATGCTGAAGATGTGGTTCTGGGCGATGTATTGTTTGCCGTCTCCCCCTTCTTCTTCATCTTCCTCGTCGTCGATGCTGGTGGCATTGGATTCGTCGCTGCGGAAATGTGTTTGCGACTCCGTAGTGTTGGGCACATGACACGGGCTGTCGAAGATGCTTCTGTTGGAGAACAAGGTATCTGTCGGCGAAATCTTATCGTATGTCAAGGACAAGGGAGCCCGACGAGCGGGCGTAATTGGATCCGCTGTAGCTTTTTGACTCTGGATTTCCCTGTAGGTTTCCTTCCTATCACTCTTTTGAGTTGGGGCTGGTAGTTCTCCGAGCCACAGAGCAACGCGCGCATTCATTGGGTCATATTCTCCGCCACTATTATTCGTATGCGAATGTTTAGTCTCCATAGCTGAAAAGCAATGTCGGTGGTTGGGTGAGGTGCCTCGATATCGGATTCGGAAAGGATTTGTAGTCGGGGGCAGGGGTAAATGAGAGCACTTGGTGATTGTGAATGCACTAGTTGGACTAGTGAGAGAACCCATTGAGAAATCCATTGTCAAACGACGGTGTCGGACCAAGGTTCAATGCGTGACTAAAAACCGGTTGGCGGGTGCCTTGTGTGTGCGAAGCCTTAGTGCCAGTTTGTAGGAAAGATCGGGCGAGGATACTGCAATGAAACAGTGACGTACCAAGTTTGCTATGAAATGATCTCATCTGTAATCGGTCTAACAGTGAATGGAGATTACTACTGCAACGAAGGGTGATTGAAACTGAATTTGTTCAGTTGCCAGAGCTAGATGAAAAACTTTAAGTTTTTAGGCCACATCCAGAACATTCACAATATATACAAGCATCGAATTCCCCCTTCCCCCACCAAAGGAGTGGTGTCTCATGTAAAAGTACATCGAATTATAGTCTAGAATTATATAACGCACCCAAAGGTAGGTTTTTCGGTCCAAAGGGGGTATCAGCACGGAATCCAATCAGCGATCCTAGGTTGCTTCAAAGCACAAAGCCACCCAATGCAGCGCTCTTCCAACTCCTCACCGGGCGTGTATCCTCTAGCTCAACGCACCACCACAGAACCTCCTTGGTTTTCTCAATCTGCCCACTCTCCTCGTACGCTCTGGCCAGCGCGTACCATGCTTCGGAGTAATCCCATCCAGGGCCAAGCTTGGTGAGAGTTGATAGAAGACCGAATGCTCGGTCCCGTGCCGCTAGGCGATTTAAAACCGGTGGTGAGAGCTGATTTTCTGCAGATGGTGTATGTGACATTAGGTGTTGCGTCCTCGTGTCCGTAGGCTGTCGCTGGGCAAATGGTGAAGAAGTCGAAGCCAACGATGCGGCGAAATCGAGCTCTTGAGTAGGTTCTAAAGGTATGACTTCGCTATACACATCAAGGAGAATGTTTGATAGACCGACAATGCCTGCTGGGTGATCCGGGAAGTGCAAAAGGGCACGCTCAAAATCTGTTCGTGCCTGGTGTTTGTATTCTTGAGCTACTAGTAATTCCCCGCGCTACTTTGGTTAGTCAAGCTTAACTGTAGAAAATTGGGAAAACTTACGGCAACAAAAGCATCTGCCCATAATTCCTCGATACTTTTCCCGCCACCCCATCCCTTTTCTGCAAGGGACCTTGCCGTTGATGAGTCTTGTGAGACTTCTGCTTCAATGGTCTCCGCGAGTTTCAGAGCTTCTGCGATAGCCTCTCTGGCATCTTGAAACATCTGCGCCCGAGAATACAGCCCGGAAATGAAGATCCATATATCAATCAATAATGAAACCTTTTGTCGGCGTTGTTGAATTAGAGAGAATCGGGGATCTGGGGGAACGTAATTCGCGTGAGGAAAAGGCGCTGGGAGTCGAACATCTTGCTTCAGAGGCTGATCGGGGTGGTCAAGCGGGGGCGAGGTATGAGTTATGTTATGCGGGATGGCACGTAGAGGCCGATCGCTGCTTTCTACAGATTTCCGTGGAGTACTACCCTTCAAGGCATGCTCAGGGAGGGGCGGTACTTCGGGTGTTTGGTCATTCTCTGGGGCTGAATGTCTCTGAAGACTAGTAGAGCGTCGTTTCCGTAATTTGCTAGGGCTCCGTCCGATACTCGCTTGGGGACTCTCTTGTTTGTGATGGTTGAGTATATGGTGGCGGCTATGGCCATTAGTGTGTGTGGTGCCGTTCTCCTCGGTGACTTGGATGGCAGGTGCAGCACTGTTCTGGGTTGCAACTGTAGAAGCTGTAGAGCTGAGGACAGATGAGTTTCTTCCAGTGGTATCCTTCATTGAAGTTTTCACTGAACCACGACCACGGAATATACTGCCTCGAATCGTTCCGACGGCACTCTTCGGTGGTACCAGGGCCGCGGCTGGTGTTTCTAATTTGGTCTTCTCCCTAGCTGGGTCGCCAAAAACCCGACCATATAGCGCGAGCAGTTCATCGCAACCATCAACCGCAGAGATAGAACCTTCCATAGTTTCGATCAAAGCCAGCTGTGTCATCTTGATCTGCAAAATATTGCTTCTTTCAAAGCCCTCCATGCGATCCACAACACCATGGTCAAGAGTGTTCCTGCCCGTATTCTGGTTGAGATGTTCACTGCGAAAAGCAGTATTATCTTCTTGACCGAAGAGGATCGTGGGATCGCCAAATTGCTCGAATGCGGCTTCGCAAGCCCTCTCCGCTGCAGCGAAATCAGACCTTGAGGTAAGTAACAGGGCGAGTAAATGCCAAAGCGGGATTAACTTGCGCTCTCGACCAAAACTACTCCAAGGGCCGTCCGAAAGTACACCATCCGCGCTTATGTCTGTTTGTGTATTTGTCACTGGCGATAGTGCGCGTTTGACTACCTTGATTGCACCTGGTATGTCTCGTGTCTCAGCGAGCACCAATGCTAGAGCGTACAGTGCATCAATGTTGTTCGAGTTTCCAGTGCTTGGGGCAAGGGCCTTGCGCAAGTAATGAACGGCTTTGGCTTGAATGTCTGCGCGTGTCTCTACCTCGTATGTGTGCCTTGCCCAATGTGCTTGGCTGGTCCCGATTGCGCAATAGGCAGCAGCAAGGGCTGCAGGCTCAACAATGGTGTCAACTGAAGCCACGGAACCTGCATCAGATGTCGACCTGATGTGCTCTGACTGCTCGAGCCATTTCTCAATGCTGTGGCCGATTTCGACAGCTTTTTCAGCCTCTCTTCTCGAGCCAAATCGACAGAGTAAGCGGACGGCCTCTGCTGATGTTCGCAAAACGGTACTATCGTTGTCGATGCCAACATCGGGCTCGCCCGTCTTTTCAATGCGGTCTTTGCCTCGAGTGATAATCTCTACATAAGAATCATACGCTTTGAAGGCTAAGTCAAATTCGGCTAATGATCCATGCACGATGAAGAGGTAGCGCAAAATTTGGGTAGAGTGGAAGGTTTTGGTGGCCGCTCGATAAAGTACCTATGAAGAAGTTAGGCCGGTACGATGGACGGTGTGCTCATCAAGAAATACTCACATCAAGTACGCTTCGGGCGACACCTTCCTTGCCACCTTCGCCAAGGTCCTCGTCGGTCCATGTTGGCCCACAGAGCAACCGCCAATTGTCCATGACAGAGTCCACCCATGATTCGATTTCGTGGTTAGATTCGCTAGCCTTAGGGAAGCGAGTCTCCTTGATTAGCAATCCCTCGTAGATTGTTTCGACCCGTTTGAGCTCGGCGCGCTGCCGCAGTCGTAAGGTTGATTGATTATGCATGGGTGGCTTTTCAGACGTTAGGTGCGAGGGTTCGGGCTGGTACGGAAGGCCATGTCGCAGGATGCTGGAGAGGGTGTCGTAGTATGCCTTCCAAGCTAGGCGCCGGTATCGAGCTGCATTTGACGCATCTGGTTCTCCGCTCTGGGCGGACGCCTCAGAGAAGGTTGCCCAGTAGCGGTAGGTATGTAGGGCCTGTGCAGGAGTTATGTGCCTGCTGGTGCCACTGGATTGATCAGACAGCTGGCAAAGTCGAACTAAGAGGTTTTCTGTCCACAGCTTTGATTGTGACGACTGTGCGCCTACCGGTGTCGAGGACAGCCAGGGTATCACGGAGGAGTAGGTGTTGAGGGCGTCTTCGGTTGCGCCTATCTTTTCCTGGGAAGAGCCTGTGGCAGGTCAGCCTCGACAGCGCATGGCATGCATCTATGGGGTATTAGTCTGGTACCCTTCACGTAAGTGCCCTTGACTAAGCAGACCCTCGACCAGGCACTCTGGGGCGCGCCTTCAGGCAGCAGGCTGGTCGCAACTGCCGCGAAATCTTTGGGCAAATGGGCGACGGCCAGGCCAGGCTCGTCTAGCACGCAATGCAGCCATCCCAGGCAGACGGTGGCCTGGAAAGCATCGTGGCTCGAAGCGTCGCTCTCTCCCTCAATCGTGGTGAGTAGCGAGGGTATGATGTGTGAGAGGCCACTGGAGGTGGTGACCGAGGCGCCAGTTGAGGGTCGCTGGGTGGTATATGCCGCTATTTGTGCCTCAGATCGGGCTGTGAGTGTGAGGCCTGGATGCGCGGTCAGTCCCCACGGAAGCGCGGATACAGAGGAGAATGGGGAGATGGCTAACATTTGCGGTGCGGTGCATGCTTCTCGATTTTTCGGCACAGCTCTGGCACGTCTTTCCAACGACTGGCACACCGGGCCTCGTCCAACTGCTGGATATAGCGCTGGGCCTTCTCGCTCTCCGGGGCATTCTATGTTACTGTCAGCTCCCACTGTCTGCGATGACGTTCTCTTGAACCCCCGACAAATGGCCATTGGGGCGCTACAGGCGTACATACAACCATTGTATTAAAGATAGATTTGTTGCGCTAGGTGGAGTCGCAGAACACCCGCATGCATGTTCAGCAAAGAATACAGATTATGCCGACACCTGCCATGGCCGTACACGTACAGCTGTCACGGACCGTCTGCAAACAATCCCACACCCAACTCGAGCTGGCATCTCGACTAGCTCAGTCTTTGCTACTTCCGGCTAGCGCCACCTCCGGCCCGACGTGCTGCCGCCGGTTGGAACTTTTTCTATCAAACATTCATCGGTCGCATGTCTTGTAGTTACCGCTCGAGAGTTGCTGAGGGGTAGGAGGACGATATGGCCGCTGTCGCCTCCGAGCTGGCCACCTTGCGAGCCCTCACCTTTCGCGTCTCTTCCACTCCAACTTCACAGCTGCCTAAACACGTGCCTGCTATAGTTGCATCCTTGGCCAATTGCAGGACCCTTCTCTCATTGCCCCAAGCCTCCTCAGTCAAGTCGTCGTCTGAGTCCTCCGTCGCAGTTCACAAGTACCGCACCTTGTTGTCTACTTTACTCCAAGACCGCACCATTTACGGAAGATGGTCGGCCATTGTGCTCATCAAAGCGACTATCGAAGTCGGTGGTTGGGAGACTCTGCAGAAATGTTTGCCTTGGGTGCGTGGCCTTCTGGGAATCCTCACCAAGCCCGACCCACCTTCTTCAAAAAAGCTATGCATCATTACTCTTTCGCGCATCTTCATCTTGACGAGAGAATATCCGACCTTGGTCCGGGAAATCACCACTCCATCTCTTCCGCTTCTCATCCAATCTAGCCTTAAAATAGCAAATTCTGCGGCCCCTGCGACTCTCTTACAAACTATCTTGGAAAGTTTCAACGAGCTACTGCCACGCCATCCGACCATCTTCCGGTCATACTTGAAACAGCTCTATCCATTTCTGGCGCATCTGATTGCGCCTACTCCTTCGAATAAGCTCGCTCAAGAACAAAGGTTTGAACTTACGAGCGGGGTCGTTTATGCTGCTCAGCAGTTGTATGTTCAAATACCAACCTGTGCGCCTAAGGGGGCTTCTAGTGAGGACTGGGAGAAGTCACTGAGAAACGCTATCAACAGTGCACATCGAGTTGCCGACCGAGTTTTTCGGGCTGTAGTAGAAGACTGGAAACCAGCTGCACGGGAGGTGGCTACAAACGGCCACACGCTAGAAGACGAAGTGCAAGACCTTGACCCAGACAACATGGCCCTTCCAGCCTGGTCTGGTATCTTTGCGGGTAGTGAGCGTCTCGTACAAATCTTTAACCTGATTCAACAATACCTAATAAATCCTACGGCCAATCCTGTAAACATCAGCATAAGCGCGGTGACTGATATAGTTACGAGGGTGCTTATACTCATCGTGCCAGGATCTGGTGCCAAGAGTTTTCAGAAGACCACGAAGTTCAACAATCAGGTCACCAAAGAAGAGAGGGAAAATTTATGGTTAGTCCTGCCAACAATACACGTGGCAGCAATCGAAGTACTTCTTACCCTGGCAAACAGGTCTCAGTCTAGCACACTGCCCCTGGACTTGATTGTCGTTGACCAATTAGTCTGGGTCTTTGCAAATGAGAAGAACTTCATACAAATACGAGTTGCTTGCTATTTGGCTGTTGCGGTGTTGTTACGGCGCTCTGGGGCTGGACTTTCGAAATCAATTGTCGATTCACTCGTCCCTCTTATGCGCGCTTGTTGCGAAGATTTGCTACCCTTGGAGTCTGCTATCGGTCTAGCAAAGGATACGCCGAGTCAATCGAAGACAAACGGACTCCCCCCAGCCCAGGTGACAGCCAATGCTGATACCTTCCTCGATACTGCAAAGGGGCCGGCTGACACAACCTCTGGCTTCCTAGGACTGAAAGAAGCATCCTCCGGTTTACTACCGGTGCTTCTCGCCGGTATCCCAGCTCAGCATTTATCTGACGCCTTACGAGCGCGCCTGGACCGCACTGCCATTCTCATCCAACATAAGCACGCTATGGTAGCAAGCGTACTCAATCCACCACCAAGTAGGAAATTTGGTAAGCCAGCTGCAAGCATTCTACCCCTCATGGCAAGGTCCTTCCCAGCATCAGTAGAGGTTGAGAGCGTGTTAAGGCCGAGGATGCCCATTATCCGTCTGGGTGGCCAGGATACTGAGGCAGAAGACGAAGAGATGATTGACGATGTGGAGGAAGAGGATGTTGATGAGTTAGAGGAAAATGTAGAAGAAAAAGAAATGGAAGGAAATGGGGAGAATCAATTTGTTGGTCACGAACTTGACCTATTACTGAAATCAGCAGGGCAAACAAAAACTGGAGGTGGGGATTTAACAATAGTGAATGGACCGGGCATGACGACAAGCAACAATCTTGGTAACGGTGAGATTGAGAGTGAAGCACACTTGCCAAGTGCACAGACGCATGTCAAGGACTCGGGCAAGCGAGTACACATCGACCAAACGCCACCGTCACCAAGCAAGCGGGTCAAGGTGGGTGAAGAAGTGCACCCTACCACATTGGGCACGCTACCTCCATCCACAACAGTATACCCATCGAGCATAGGCCCTTTGGAGTCGACCACTGTAGTCGAAAGTTCGGACTTTCTCGTCGCCAGCAGAGAGTCTGCGATACCAATCTTACCAGAGCCAGACAAAGCTGTCCTTGCTGAAGAAGATAGTGACGAAGATGATGTCGTGTCATTAGTAATGGGGCAAGACACAGATGAGGACTCGGACTAGGTAGAAGTAATGGGCGTGGCCCCGCCATTCGGATTGGCTTTGAGTGAAAAAGGTGGTAAACAAACGCGGTAAGGGCACGGACGGAACTTGACTAGTTTTGGGAACTTGGTATCTAGAGGCTCTGCTGTAGATACATTCACTTCACCAAAGCCGTCGAAATCCGAAACACTCAATCCTCGCGTATCACTCCTCACTGCTTACCTAGACGGAAAACTTTTTTTTTGCTTGTACCTTCAAGATTTCTTCATCCTGACAACTATCTACACCACAGAAAGTGGTCTCACGCATATAGCCGGTCGATAACATCTAGCATCGTTCGCATCATGCCCATAGGCGGGGGAAAGCCAACCATCAACTCTCCCAGAGTCATTGTGAAGGCTCGCACTGCCACCATGAGACCAGCGACCCATCTCACGCGGAGACCTTCAACTCCCATCTACAAGAGCAACTACGAGCGTGGTAAATACCCGTGGGATGATCACCAAGACGATGTTGTCGTGAACTCCACAGAGTTTGGGTACTCCGGAGATCAGACCCAACTCGTTGGAGTCGACCACTACCGTCATTTGTTGAGCCAAGAGAAGAATTATCTACATATCTGCGTGGCCCCAACAAAGGATGGAATCAACGCTGAGCGCGCTCAAGATCCAATCTATATAGAGGAAACAGACGGCGAGATGATAGAGATGGGTTTAGGATGTACCTTAGAACAAAAGCTCGAATACGCACTACCACCAAGCCCGATAGAAGACTACACCGAGACCATCTACAAGGGACACACATGCAATCCCGCCGTTTTCCTCGCCATCGTTCGCATTGCGCAGAAGAACCTGCCCTTCCTCGATCTCGCTTCCGCCATCAGCTACCTCCCCAACGTCCCTCCCAACAAGCCGCTTCCGCATCTCTCACCAAAACTCTTTATCGATGACAATCCGCACTATCAACGACCCTCGGATACACGAATGACCGTTACCTTATTCCCATACTTCTACAACGACGATCGCCATGCTCTCGGATTCTTCAACTACATTTCGACCGAATATGGCCAAGAGGTAGACGCATGTCTGTTTACGCCATGCACCGCTCAGGACCTAGTGCATTTCCGCATGTGGGAGCGGGTCTACATGGAGGTTGACGATGGCTTTGAGGAAATACAGCAAGTTGGGTGCAGGCAGGGTGAGTGGTTGGACACAAGCCTACTGGAAGATATCGACGAGTGGGTGAAGTGCTGGAGTGTTGCGTACAGGGTTTGGCGGGAACGATTGGGGTTTTGTATGGGTGTTAGGGAAGACCCTTGAAGTGGGCGTGAAGTACTAGGAGAGGAGATGAGGTAAGGTTGAGGGACATTTGACAAGGTTGAGAGCTGGTATGTGTTTGGGTGGACACTGGTTGTCTGTCGTGTAGCACAGATCTATCGATAAACAGACGATTTTGGGCTCTGCACAATGATTAACGGCGAAAAGGAGTCTTCCCAAGGGATAGAATAGCCGTAGCACCAGTTGTTCTATTCGTAGCTCGTTCTAGGAATATCGTGACCACCGCATCAATCGCTACCTATGACGCCGCTTGTCCACACTACTCTCGTATTACCTCTACCCTGGGTAGGTCATTCGGCATATCGACATGCGGCGGCCCGACATAGAAACCAGAGATTCTATTACTTCGGCGCAGTAATATGGAGATAAGTCTTCAGCTGGCAAAGTTCTGAAGATGGACGAATGAGGTCGCAGCTGCTAGTGCTAAAACGGAAGGCCACGTCCACGGCAGGTGATTGGCGGGGGTTTAGCCTGGAGTAGGACATCTAATTTGGCTTTACATGCTCCTAGAGCACTGTTCACGCCGCTGCAATGATTCGCACATGAGCCGCCCACTAACTAGTCGTTCAAATGAGCTGCATCATGTCTTACAACCCATTCGTTGACCGTCGGCCCGCTCTTGAATTGGTGACAAGCATCCATTCCCGCTACCGTAGCATGGCGCTAGGGTAGTACCCACAACTTCTCCGCGTTGTTCTTACAGTTGTTTACTGGAGCTGAGCGTATCACGACTCACAAGCCTAGTCGTATTGATTCGTAGTCCAGTTCTAGGATGGTAAAACTATATAATACTCTGGAATTTCCCAGTGAACCACCAGCTACTCACCACTACTCTTGAAGTATCAAGGATCTAAAAGCCATGCGGTTCCCTCCTTTTATAAGTCTTCTTCCAGCTGCCTTCCTCCTATCGGGTACTCAAAGTACTCCCGTGGAGAATGCAAGGCGCCAGGCATCTGTGGATGATTTTGTGAAGAGCCAAACCAGTATCTCCATCAAAGGAGTACTCGCCAATATCGGCGCTGATGGGGCGAAAGCCCAAGGTATTCCAGAAGGCATTGTCGTAGCCAGTCCTTCCCGATCCAACCCAGACTGTACGTACGTTGTGTCATAGGGAGCATAAATCGACCCTAACACAGAGCAGATTGGTACACGTGGACAAGAGATGCGGCCTTGACCTACAAAGCCTTGGTTGAGCGGTTCATTGCCGGGGACACCTCGCTCAAGCAAAAGCTTGATGATTATGTGTCTGCTCAAGCATACCTTCAGGGTGTTTCTAACCCATCTGGAGCGCCGGATACTGGGGGCCTGGGCGAACCCAAGTTTCATGTCAACCGAACCGCTTTCACAGGCGCGTGGGGAAGACCTCAGCGAGATGGTCCACCTCTCAGAGCGACTGCGCTGATCATTTACGCCAACTGGCTCGTCGCCAATGGCGGCACCAACCAAGCCACACAGAGTGTATGGCCTGTTATTGAAAAAGACCTTGCATACACTGTCCGTTATTGGAACCAAACAGGCTTTGATCTATGGGAAGAAGTAAATGGGTCATCTTTCTTCACTTTATCAGCTTCTCATCGAGCCCTAGTTGAGGGAGCAGCTCTTGCAACCAAATTAGGGAAAACATGTTCCGGCTGCGCCACCACCTCACCACAAATTCTTTGTTTCATGCAAAGCTTCTGGACCGGTAGTTATATCGATTCAAACATCAATGTCAACGATGGACGTACAGGCAAGGATGTTAACTCAATCATATCCTCAATCCACACATTCGACCCCGAGTCGAAGTGCATCGATGCCACATTCCAGCCTTGCTCATCCCGAGCTCTGGCTAACCACAAAGCTGTCACCGATTCTTTCCGTTCCGTATACTCCATAAATCGTGGTATTGCTCAAGGCCGTGCTGTTGCTGTGGGACGCTATTCCGAAGACGTCTATTACAACGGCAATCCTTGGTATTTGGCAACACTGGCAGCCGCGGAGCAACTGTACTCCGCCATCTATCAGTGGAACAAACTCGGTTCCATTGTTGTCGACAATGTCTCGCTTCCTTTCTTCAAGGATATTTTGCCAAGTATCGCAACAGGAACATACGCGAAAGACTCAGCTACCTATACTTCAATTATTTCGGCTGTCCGTACATATGCAGACGATTACATCAAGGTGTTGCAAAAGTACACACCCTCGAACGGTGCTTTAGCTGAGCAGTTTGATAAGAACAATGGGTCGCCGCTTTCTGCCGCCGATCTTACTTGGTCATACGCTGCTTTCTTGACGGCCACCGAGCGTCGTGCTGGCGTTGTGTCTCCGACCTGGGGCGAATCCTCCAACAACGTACCGCCATCGGCTTGCACCGGCACCCCCGCCTGCAACGCAAAAGTCACGTTCAATGTTCGTGCGACTACCACCTTTGGTGACAACATTTTCGTAGTCGGCCAACTTGCAGAGCTGGGCAATTGGAGCCCGGATGCTGCCAAAGCATTGCGCGCAGACAAGTACACGAGCAGTGATCCACTTTGGTACGCGGATATCAATATACCAGCTTCAACCGTCTTTGAATACAAGTACATCAGGAAAACGTCGGGTGGTCAGGTGGTGTGGGAGAGTGATCCAAACCGGAGGGTTACTTCGTCAAGTGGATGTGGAAGTAGTGTAACAATCAATGATACGTGGCGATGAATCGGGTTGAAGATTTAGGATAAAGATGGAATGGTTAAGAAATTGCTACTTGTAAGATCGAAGTAAATCTGGATAATCTGTCCATGTTTGATTGTGCTTAACATGTCGGGAAGTCTGGATATACGAAATGTTTTGAAAAATTATTAAGATTTGGCATTTGCCCATTTAGTGCCTCTAATGAAGGAAACTCCCCAAAAAAATTAAAATTTATCCTAGTTAATTCTAAATGCGCTTGTTATGGTAGGGATCGTGAAAAGCTCACTTTTCAAGTTGATAGAAAGCCTGAAAGTGAGGGTCATGTTTGTGAAGAGCCTGAAGTGTACGCTGCACCAACCATGCGTCACGCATAGCCGGGTCCTTGTCTTGGGGGCTATATCGAAACATATCATCACAAACCACCCTTACAGTTTCAACAATGATGGCAGCGTCCCACCCCGCCTCAATCGATCTCATGATTGTGGCCATCTCGAGAGTAAAATCACCAATGGTAGGCTCCTCTCTCACGCACACCTGCTCGACATAATCATCCCAGGTCCAAAACCATTGGTCCCTCGAATACCCAAACTGCTCAAGCGTGAAGTCCAAAACATACTTCTGTCCAATTGCCGAAGTGATCAGGATTGCACAGTGCTTACCCTTCTGGGCTTCCCAGTTACCATAAGCTATCACGAACCAAGGGTTGACGTTGCAGTTTATCCAGTCGGATTTGGCGCCAATGTCCGCCAACACGGTACTCAGGAAGGGAAAAAACGCGTATACCATGATATCACAAAGATTGTGCTTCTGAATGGCAAGCTGCATGGCTGGAGGAACACCAGGTGGGAAGGCGTCAGCGCCACACCTGAAGTCGGTTTTTTTGTTGTCTTCAGCGTTGGTTAATGTCCTCCAGACATCATACTCATCGCCTTCACCCATCGGTTCGTAAATAACTTGACTGAGGACTTGGGTATGCATGTTGGAGACTATAGCGTTACAGATTAGCTGATAGGGGAAAACAAAAACCTTGTGCATGTGAAGAGACACGTGCAAGGCCTCTTGTACGCAATCCTCGTGTACAGTGGTTATCTGAAAGTCGGACATTTTTTAAGTAAATTATCTCAGTTGGTGTACTGATCTCCTTCAAGAAAAAAGCCTCGTCAAGAGCCTGTCTTAAAGGATCACTAGGCTGTTGTGTGGCTATGTTGGAGCATATGGAAAGGATTGTAGAAGATTTATGCATGTGGGTACACATAGCGACATGTGGACATTGTGAACGGGCCGTTTGTGTACTGGGCATTGTTGACAAGAATCAGACTTGCGAGGATGAACGCCGTAAGGATCGGCCATAGCCCTGAAGTGGAGAAGGGTGTATACACAATGAGGTTGTTATTCAGCATTGGTTTGGGTCAGGTAGATTTCAACCCTTCTTGTCATGTGCTGATGAGTGCTGACCAGGTCCCACCAGTTAGTATATAAAAAATATGCTTCAACTCACCAATTTAAGCCGTAAAGTATAGTTGGAAGGCACAAGAATGGGCGGGTGTTGCAAGTCGTCTATCAGAGAGAGGCGTGGAAGCGAAAGTAAGCGAGGCAATATCAAAATACATTGATCAAAGGAGACACCTGAAGCGATATACTCAGTGCCCAATGCGTAGTGTAGGTCGATCTAGACGACCCAGATGCTTCTGGTGTGTGAGGATGCAGGAAAACGGCACCGGCTATCACCGGGTTGGGCGGTGAGCCGGTGAGCCAGTCAGGGACGCAGGGTCTGACGCGTTATTAGCGCGTGGGTCTAGTGCTACCCCTCTACCCCGCCGGACCGTCCCTCACCTGCCCTCTGCCCTCACCTAAGCCTCGCCGGGACCGCCTCATCACTGTTGCGGTGAAGCTTCTCAGCGTTTGTCTGTTCTCTGAGTATCGAAGCCATATAACTCAATATCAATCTTGATTGAAAAATACACGCAATGCATGATTGAAACGCAGCTTGCGCGACACTGACCCCGCGGACACGCATTTATAGCGCACACTTGCCACCGCCACACATGACTCCTGTGCATGTCGAGACATGATAAAAACGCGCAAAGATCCACTCACAATGCGAGCTGAAATCACGTCACGCCTCCTCAACCCGTAACACACAGCCATGCGGCGCAGTAATGGGGCTGCACCTGCATAACCTGCTCTTGGCTTCCGTCAAACCGCCGGCCTTAGGCTGCTGTGCCACCTTGTCCCATTATCTCTCGTGGTTTCTTTTGCTCGCGATGCTCTTCTGTGCGTACCAAGCCGGAACTGCGGCAGGGCCGTCAGTGAAGAGCGAGCAATAGCCAGTGAGACTAAAGGTGAATCTACAAGGGCTTCATCCTAGCCATAGCTTGGTGGTGGGCCGACTACGCATTGCCCAGACGCCACGCTATTTGTTTGTTCCAATGTTTGAGGCCTTTACTGCAGTCCGTCTGCTCGGTATTATTCGTGTATTCCCTGCTCTTGCTCTTATTGTACATAAAGCCTGCAGCTGCCCCGCCTACAAGTAGAGCAACTTCCCCCCCGCACAAGACTCATATTTTACTTCTCCTAACTCGAGCAATCACTTCACTACCTCACTTACACTAACACGTCACAATGTCTTTCCACTACTCCGCTCGGGACATTCGCGTTGATGATGACCGCATCCTCCGAGCTCGCCTCCAGAGGGCCGATGGAGAGTTCAACGACGCCGAGATCGACCTAAACAATTACATTGGCAACAACAACGGTATACCCCTCCTTGAAACTTTCACTGAAATCTTATCTGTTTGCTGACACCAGAGATAGGCAACTTCTTCTGGGACGGCCAGGGTTTCGCAGACTCAGCCCAGAACGTCTACTTCTCCATTGAGGGCGATGGCTCGGTCCCCATTCTTCGTGCTACCCTCTTCGATGGTGAAGGCAACAGCCATGATCGCGACATCAACCTCTCCGAGCGCATCAGTAACAATAATGGCAACTTCGAATACAGTACGTTGTCTGTTATTATGCCATCTTAGGGCCCCACTAATTTCTACGTAGACTAAACTCTCAGCAACTTACCTACGAAGAGGATCTTCACCAAACCGATATAACATTGACTGAACCGAAGGTCACACTATGTGCAACTTGGACTGAGCGGGTTCCTTCGTCAAGGGCCGGGGAATCTTGAAGATGATATGGATTTACATACGTTTTAAATACCAATCATTTCTAAACTTCCAAACTTCTAAGCATTCTCTTGTGCTTGAAAGTGCTTTCTTTAAGTCTAATATTATCATGGCATGACTCGACATTCTTCTCATAATCTATGCTCGTGGTTATCAGCGTAGTGACCTGAACAGTAGCAGAATGTGAACCTCATCATATTGTGCTCGTTGAAATTTCCGTTCAAACGACAGAACGCTGAGCTTAATTCTCCCATTTCTTCATATTAACCGAAGAGCACATTCATAATCCACCCAGGGCTATACCAGTACGTGGAAAGACCATGAATCCATTTTGATGGCCCGTATCCGGCATGGTAGTACACCAAGATAGGATAGACAGAGCTTAGAAGTATCCATAAACAACCCTAATAATTGGCGATTCACAACCAATAGAATCCTGCAGCTCCTTTCTCCAACTTCTACCAGATATCTTCACGCCTACACTCTCACCAACATCTAATATCATGTCTATTGGCCTCCAGATTTATCTCGTCTCACAGAAAAAGAAAGTAATGTTATGTGGCAGGTGCATTCGAGATGACCAGCCCCGGAGATGGCAAGGAAGGAACGCAAACGGGACTTCAAAGTTTTGCCACTTAAATATAAAATAGCCTAGTTCCCTCATGAAATGAACGCATATAAACAAACGACAATCCGCGCGTGGACCCATAAAATTACCCTCCCCATATACTAGCGACTTTACAACTCCGCGACACGTTCGAACCAAAACTAGTAGCTGCAGGTGTCGTCTCCAACATGTCAAATTCTGTCACAAGTCTTGAGCAACTGAAATCTCTGCTCCCTGATTCTCAGATTCTTGAATATGCGCCTCTTCGCGAGGTAGAAACCGCGCGGTCGGAAGACCAGCAGTCGTTATCGTTCAAAATCTGGTTGGGCTACACACTTGAAGCGGGATCACACCAAAGGAGAAAAGTGTGGGTATATATGTACCCGGCGACTATCCATGGACAAAGCCCAGAGATACAGTTTCATTCGGATGGTCTTGATGATGCTCATCACGTGAAGTACGACAGCCATAACATTGGTATGATAATGACAACATGGGCGCCGGCGTTCCAGCTCCGGGCAAGAATGTCCAGAGCCAAGATTCTTGCATTAGCAAAGTATTACTTCCTAGAGTTGCTCGCTAAAAGTCAAAATATAAGCGACAACCTGAAACTGCGCTTTGCTGTTCCTATCACCAGAACTTTCCAGAATGACATCTATGACGTTTGTCGCGAGTTCTATGAGCAGGAGCAAAGGCTGTCAGCCTCAACGGCCAACGCCCATCACCCCATTGGGGGCAATGGGCTCAGTTCCGGCTCTAGCTTGTCCGACCCACCGATACTATCTGATACACCATTTCCGTCTGATCCGCCATACTCATCCGGCATCCAAAAAGACACAGATTATCGTGCGATGCAACAAACCAATAGTGATCAACCAGTCAAGCAAGAAGATGTGTCAAGCTTTGTGCATAAATCAACAGGAGACAACGCCACGGTAGGTCGCACCATTGTGTGTTGCTCTCGTGATTGATCACTGACATTGTAGTGGAACTTGACTCTACATGATGAGGTGGTCACACAATTAATAGATTTGGATGATCGCGAGGATTCGCTTGCGGAGGATATTACAAGATTAGACGAGGATATCTCCGAGCTGGAGGCTAGCCTTCTGGCAAAAAGGGAAGAGCGTAGAGAGAGAGCAGAGAATCAGGAGAGTGTACGAGGGCTGAGGGCCAACATCCTGAATGAGAGGAACCAAGAGGAAACATACAGTCTGGCAAAGGCTGTCGAGAAGATTCGGCGACGCAGGAGTCCAAGATGACTGATATTCAATAGTCATTGCGTGGTGCTGTAGACATCTACTTAGACACGCTTTCTAGCACTATTGAGCCTCTAAAACTTGATCGTGGCTCAAAAAATCATAATGCTGTACTTTGAAGAGTTAAGCAGGCGTGGGGCTACGACAGAGGAAGCGAGTGTTCAGCTTTGGTCTGTGCCTGCCAATGATTTTGCTGCCATGCACTACAGAAGTATCCCTAGATTTGAGCGCCAGAGGTCCTCATACTGGTCAGTGCTAGGTTACCTGCTTTCTGCTTAGATGGAAGGGAATCTTTAAAATTTCAGATTTCGAGTTTAAGAGGGCTTTTCATTTGCCTGGATCATGTTTTGTTTACCGTTTGCTCCCCCCGTATTTGCCTAATAGAGATTAGCTTGAGAGACAGGAACCTGCATAATAACAAATTTTTACCAACGCGACGCTACCTATCTGGAAACACATACTCAAAGCATTCAAAACTGCTGTCAGCCGCGCATTTTGTTCACACATATCTATCTACGTTTTGGTGGGTGATCTTCAAACGACTATGTGATGGATGTTACTATAGAGCTTACTAACCTCAAGTGTTAGGAACAAAATGCAGCTACTCAACCAGCTCAGAATAAAGCTTGGGCGTTTTGCTACGCTTCTCGATGCTATCCCGGTAAACTCAATTGAGATGGTAGCCCATAAGGACGAGGGGCTCGAGCGCTACAAGAACCACAAGATTTTGTTAGGTTCTATGCCAGATGAGACCGGCATAGCCCAGCCAGTGTGGGTATACATGTGCGATCTCGCGCCAGCCGGCCTGAAATTTGAAGCATTTACCTTCAACAGCACCTCCGGAGAGCCAACTTATCATCGAATGCACGATATCAAGAGTGGATGCACTTTAGAGCAAGTATTTTGCTTTGCAAACGACAAGAAAGGGTCGCTGCTTGCAACGTTGAAGGTATGGCAACTTAAAAGATTTTCGTTACCAGTTGTTAACTCTCTGCAAGGCCTTTTTCGTGGTTAAGGGAGCGGATCTGCCCTATGACTTCGAACTCACAGACGGATTTATCGACGAAATTGTTGGAGTCTGTCGAAAATATCAATATTTTAATGACAACCAGCGTCCTCGTACGAAAACTGATACTAAAGGCTTCCCTAATGGCAATGACAGCGCGTTAACGCTGCCCAAACAGAGCATCCGCAAGCATGGGTATCGCGAGGCACCAGGCCGACTTTATAATATCTCAACACCCCCATGCCGTCTACATCCATTAGAGCAGAGCCCAACAGAATCCCCAGCCTCACAGAATTATTGGCCGGAAAAAGATGTTCTTACAATAACAAACAGTTTCTCGTCCACTTCTCGAAAGATACACTCTGTGGTAAATATTTTATAATGGTTGCATATACCTCTGACTGACTATCTTACAGGAATGCATACAGCCTCCAAAGCGCATGGCACCACTTGAGCCATTCGGCCAGCCGCCAGTCCCGCAGAGATCTCCGGCTCCATCTAATACAACCGGTCCGTCATTACTCCAACCTTTTGATACCTCAGTAGCATTAGATTCAATGCGCAGCATTGAAGAGTATTTCGAATTGAGTAACGAAAGCTCAGGTCTGAGCAACGATCTCGATACCCTTAACAAGAATCTTGCTCGGGTCAAGAATGAATGGGGTCTGCAGCGAACCAATATGATAGCACACATCGATGAAGAAACACCTAGACTGCAATCGGAACAACGAAAGCTATTCTCCGAAAAACAGAATGGCGAGATGCTACGACTGAAAGCAAATCATAAAGAGGAAATGCGGAAACTCATAATGGAACAGGCTGAAGAAGTTAAACTTCTCAAAGAAAAATACGCGAACTCAAAGCGAGAATACGGCGAAGAGATCGAAATGCTCGAAGAACAGCGCATCATTAAACTTGGGAGGAAGAACAAGATTGATGAGGACGCTCGGCAAAAGCACAACAGCTTCACAACAGCTCAGCTGCTGGCTGTGGTTCGCGACCAGCAAAGGGCAAACAAACGGACGAAGATCAAACACGAGGATACAGGTGATGCTGAGATGCTATAGCTATCTGACAAAGTCCCATGATTGAAACGTGCGATGGTGTCAAAAGTAAGAGAATCGGAAGCTTACTGGAGTACGACCTTACATTACGGAATGTCACGATGGCCGGGGGAACCCGTGTGTAAAAGGGATTTCTGAATCTCCCTTTACGCGAGTGTAGGGCTGAGTCAAGCGGAAGGGCGCGTGTCTTGATGATTCAAATTGTATAAATACTCCACACGATGTACAAAAAGAGAGTGAAGACAGACCAGGCTCTGAAATGAATCACTTTATCAGTTCCTATTAGAGTATTATGCTAGGTAGTTTGGGAGTATGCATAGCTACCGAGGTATAGGATGGTGGACGACGATTTGATTATGTACATTATAGATGAACGTGCTATGGACAAATATCTGATCTTGGTGATGCATATTGGTGGCATGTTAGACCTTCAAAGTTCGTTTGTGTAACGCTTGGCAACCCTTAGAGTACCACCATTTCACGTGTCGTCTGGCTCGGAGTTTCCTCGGACTATCGAATTGGGATGTTCTGGGATGCGTCTGGTGATGATTGCGCAGCCTTCAAGGTATACGCTTCTAGTGAGTAGTGACTCCACTCAATCGCTGGCTTGTCTAGGATGCCGATGAATAAGGCCCAGACGGCAGTCGCGCCCCTGCCTAGACTTCTTGTTCCCCCGATCGCGTCCTGCCTCTACCTAGGTACTCATGCACACCAACGACCCCGTCTCGACCGTGCCCTACCTGAATCTCGCTGAACTATTGGCTCTCTTTCAACCGTGCCCTCCTCTCGACTCTCACTCAACTATTAGCCCTCAACTGACCTCGGGATCATCACCCATCCACAATGGCATCCCAAAAAGTCCAACCTCGCCCACCTTCTCGAAGGTGGCGGTCCTCACTCGCCAAGATTAGTGCAAGGCTGAGTACATATCGCTTGCTGCAGGTCCTCGAATCTTTCCCAGCTGCTACATCATTATCCTTTTACGAAACAACCATTCTCAAGGAAAGTTCAATAAAACTTCGGCTCGGCCTCCGACAACAAGTACATGAAGATCGGCCTCAAGCGACATTGTGGGCATATATCAGGCTCAAGAGCACCGAGTTCGGCCCGCCTATCGTTTTCAGAGACGAGGTCACCGCCGCGTTAGGAAGCCAACATAAACCACAATTGTTTCCCCGCACTGCAGCGTCGTTACTACGCAAAGCTGGGGAACTCGCCGTACCGTTTCGTTTTCTTCAATGGGATCCACCTGAGGTTAGTGTCCATGGAATGCTATGCGCACTAGTTCTGTACTACACAATCGTCAACGGCTTATGCGACGTCGTCATACGGTGGGGTGCTTTTGAGGATAACTTAGTGAAAGCCCTCAGATACATCGAAAGTAATCCAGCTTACCAGCAATGGCGAGATGAGCGGATCGGAAAATTTACCACCAACGCAGGCCGAAGCGAAATTTCTACTGCTAACCTACCCATTAGTAGCCCGGAGGCTCCAAAAAGCGGTGGGGCTGTGTATTCCTATGGAAGTTCAGTTGTAGTCAAGCCAGGAACAACTCTGGCTAAACTGAAGGAAACACTTGGAGATAGGTTTCAGCTCTTGGACGCCCTGCCCTCAATAGCAATCCAGTTTGAACGCCAAAATTTGTTTCCAGAACACTTCCCGTTTCGATTACATTTCGGGAAGTACGGAAATTGCGACGTATACGTCTATTTAAAGATCGGCCCCAGAAGTAGCGCCTCAATCGTGGCTCAAGATGAGAACGGCGAAAACCGGACCTGGAATTTTTTGGACCTCCGACAACTACAGCTGTTCGAACCATTTAGCTCCATCATGCGCCTCAGCAACCGAGACTTAAGCACCCGCGGTAATAAGATACGGTACCTAGTCTACTACTACTTCATGCTTGCGGAGAATGAGGGGGTGATTGATAATCCGCAAATCCCGGGCTCTTTTTCTAGCATGCTACCTAGCTTTTGTTCCGCATGTAGAGATCTGGAACGGGCGAATCATAATGCAGGCGAAGCTGAAGAAAAGGCCTGGACACCAGAAAAGACAACAGCAGACGCTCAAGAGAGGCCATCGACCAAAGTACATCAAAAAGTTAAGCCTCAGATCGTGAATCGAAGCTCAGAAGATGAGAGCTTAGCAAGCAAAGCCAATCCAATGTCTGTGATACTCAAATTCAATATCAAACCGAAGGCCCTCGCTCGGATAATGGAGCCAAAGCACCTTAACCAACGCAAAGAAGTACCGGACAGTGATGACGAAAAAGAGGAGGAATGTTCGGGAAGACCCAACCGCGAACCATCTCAAAATATACGATCATCTACAGAATTACCGCCTATACCTTCCATTGAGGCGCAACCGCCGTCTCAACGAGAGGCTGAACAAGACCCATACATGGACGATGCATTCCCGAGGCAAGCTCATCCACATGTGTTCAGCCAGCAAGAACTCTCAACAAAGATTTCTAACGATAGTGAATTCTCATCTCCGCCTGCCTTTTCAAACCCACTAAGGATTGCATCTCCAGTTTCCGGTAATTGGGGACGTTCAGCGCACTTACCGCATATCAACACAACGCCAGAAATTATCGAACTATCTAGCGACGAAGTAAGTAGCTCGCCTGCGGGCTTGCACGGATTTGAAGAAGAGGCGGCATCAAAAGAAGGCCATGTTCTATTCCAATATCGACGTCACCGACGAGGATCTGAGCAAACAGATAATGGCGAACTTCGATATCCTCCTCCAAGGGAGCCAAAGCGCAAAGCCGATGATATGGTCAGTGAAGAGGAGGAATTACGGCGCAAAACTTTGTGTGCTATTGTCGATGAGGATGATTCGTGTCATGAAGTAGATGGCGACTTATGGCTTCAGGCCTCCTCCAGGAAGCCGCAACCGGCGCTGTGACGATTTGTGCTAAAGAAGCTACACATGTAATGTTCTATGAAGCGAGTACCTATCTGCACTATCTTAGTAGTGAAATCTGAATCATAATATTAATCACATATTATCGGCAATGCTTAATGTAAACTTATCAACTGTTTATGCACAGCTAGCTACAAAGGTCAACAAGTTAAGAATCTGCTGCTAGACCCCACTTCTCTAGCTTTGAGGATGATATTAAGCACCTGGGCCAGATATACTCTCCCGCTCTAGTTTGTTGCTCTTCTCCTTCTCTAGAAAGTCGTCCTGTTCAATCCGGCTCTTTTCAACGTCCACGAAGAAGTACAGCCATGCACAGCTAGCCAAGCTTAGCGCAAACAAAAAGTAGAAAGGACTACTATTGTTTCCCGTATCGTCGATAATTGCGCTGCTCACCAGTGGTCCGATAAATGCACTCGTCTTGCCAACTATAGAGAATAGACTGAAAAACAAAAATTCTTTGCCGCGAGGTGTGACTTCGCTTATCATGGTCTGTGAGTAACTGTACCATGGACAAACCAATAGTCCGTAGAATGTCTGGTACGCCCACACCTCCCACTTTTTATGGAAACCAAAAGTCTGGGTCCAAATGCCGATCATTCCCCAACCATCCAAAAGAACAATGGAGACAGCAACGACCATGAACATTGTTTTTGTGGAAATACTATAGTATTTTTGAATACGCCAAAAAGCACCAATTCCTACGGCTTGGGCTGCAATGCCGACGATAAGAAGGTAAGTCAATTGCAGGCTGTTGTAGGCAACAATCTCGTTTTGAAGGGTTCCAATGACGGTAACCGTAGTGTTGAGGCTATCCCCAAGTAGAAAATAGCCGACCAAATATGCTAAACTCTGACGAAGTTGCCACACTTGCGTTAGCGCATATCCAAGCTGCTTGATTCCCGCGAGGATGATATTCGTGCTTCCTGGATCCTGTCCAGGTCTTCTCTTTTCGAGGATAAACCATGGGAGAGCACATAAAATCCAGACTCCAGTCGCGAAGGCAATAAGCACCGAGAGACCCCAGTTGTTGTTTGCTGTGCTGTCGTTGACGTGCAGACCAAACATAATTCCAACAATTACCGCTAGAATGGCGATTTCGAACACGCTTTGCATATAGAAAGCGGTGTTGGACAGCTCATTTCGCTTCATCATGTCTGCAAAATCGTACTCTGCCCGGGTGATTCTTCCTTCAGAAAGTTCGTCGGCTTTTATTCGCAGTTCCTTCGAATTCCTCGCCAGGCCGGGAAACGCAGCAGTCCAAAAGGTAACTGTCGTTTGATAGGCAATCAGTCCAACAATATACAAGCCAATGCCGGCGTGCCATCGGTCCTCAGTGTGAACACCAAGCCAACCAAAACCAATTCCAAAAGCGCAGATAGAAAGTGCGATCAGAATATTGGGCCGCCAGGTGCCGAAGTCCGCAAATGAACCCAGGATGAGGAAGACAATTACCTGGATAGCGAAAGATAACCCATTTGATACAAGGACTATACTGTTGATAGTTCGGTTCCGGCCCATGAAGTGGAGTTTCCCCGACTCTCCAGCCGCTTGGTACAGCAAGTTTTGGAACGCTGTAGGCCCAAAATTGAACAGGGCGAGACCATTGTCACCAACATAATAACTGTGCAATGACCGTGATATCAGAGAGAGCTATGGTGGACGAGGCAAACTTTTGGACTACATACGAATAATACGCCCAGAGCTCGAATCTCGTTGTTTCGAATCGTGGGTCGAATTGATCCGGGGCAACGGGTGTATCGTCGTTGGGCAAGCCGATAGCTCCCTTAGTTGTATCTTCAGCTGGCGCATTAAGCGGTGCAAGACCAGGGTCGTTTGCGGCCATTGCAATAGTTGTCGTTCAAAGGTCAGTGGAAGGAGCCGTCAAGAATAAGAGCATCACGAAATGGCAAAGGAAGAGACTTCTTGTATGCGGAAAGCGGGCGCCCAATCCTTGCTGGAGAACGTCATCACCGGCGATAACACGCTCAAGTCTAATTAGAGAGCATACTAGAACGATGTATTTAGGGCCTAGGGCATTGAGAACCTAGCAAGCTAGAAGAAGTTGGCCTATCATGTATTGCGAATTCACGGCAAGAGGAATCGCTTCGGGTCGCTAAGCTCCGCGTGCAGGCAACAAGCTCGAGAGATAGCAGTCAAGCTTTGCGACCATGGCGGTCTGTGCGCAGTTCTTGTGAAGGAATCTCTCCCGACCCCCGGGGTCTTCGATCTCGCGTCATCCGACACAATAGCAACATAAAGTGCGCCTATCACATCGGCAAAAGCGTGCTGAGTAAACAATTCAATAGCAGCCGAACAAACCTTACTAATTTTGCTCGATACTTGCCCCGAGACGTTGACCGGTCAGCATCGTCTGCAGCCACTCGCAATCCATAGTGGGTTTACTCACTAGAACGCCTAGAGAGATAAGGGATGAGCGGGGCTTTGACATGATTCGGGAAACTCTCGGTGGGTATGTCGATGGCATACCCCGCAATGAGGAGTTGAAACCAACACTCTCCTCAACCGTCCAATTCGGGGCGAACGCCACGGGCGCTTCCCCTGCTGCACACAGGTGTATCTGACCCTCACTTTCGGGATAATTAACCGAGCTACTACACACGGATCCCTATGAGTATCCCGAAGAAAGAAATATAAGGCTTGGCTTTCAAGGGTGTTCGTATTAGCGTTTCACTGTAGCCAGCAGCTGAAGGAGTCAATCCTGATATGGCGTCAGGCTATGCAACCCTGTAATTCAAAAGCCTTCCCAGCCCACAAATTCTCTTTATTTCCAAGTCTATTACACACACTCTTTTGAGACATATCCCGATCAACTACAGTCATTCATTGCCTTTCTCTCCACCTGCTCTTTGCATATACACAATGCCAACACGTCGGCTACAGAGAGAGCACTTTCGCTTGCTTTTCACACTCGCGACCATTTGCCTATTCTCACCGGCTATATATGCCCAGATTGGAACAATCACCCAAGAAATATCAACATTTGGAGCATTTGCTGAACAAAAGCCATGCGCTTTCGCGTGCTTTCAGTCATCGGATACCATGTTCTGTCCCAGAGACATTCTAGGGTACCAAATCGGGTGTGCTTCGGTCAATGGATGTTCTTCTCGAGGCTGGCAGGCAAAGAACGACTGCTATTGTCGTTCTGATCTACAAAAACCGGCACAGCAATGGCTGACCAGCTGCATCCAGAAATCATGCTCAGTGGGCGATCCACTCATCGACGCATCTACTGCAGGCTCAATCTATGCAAAGTATTGTTTAGAAAAGGGTTATACTCCAGCGGCGCTTCCAGCAAACACACCAGCTACGGCAACAGCTGGAAATGGCGCGGTCCATACGTCGGCCAGAGTGCTTAATAATGGCCCGACTGCTACTTCAGGTTCCAACTCCGATACTTCGTCTTCGTCGTCACCCCCGCCGTCAACCGGGCCGTCCACCATGACTATTATTGGTATTATTGCTGGAAGCTTGGCTGGTCTTCTTGTCCTAGCCGCAGCGCTCTGGATATTGTCAAAGTTTTGCGGGTCCTGCCTCAAGCGGAAGCAGAGACAGGATAACCAGCAACTTCCGCTTATCACTCAAAAGGCATACTATCCCCCTGACCTACACCACGAGCAATATTATCCTTCCCCGTCTCTCCGAATAGATCAAGAGCCAGGACCGGACGACTCTATATCAGTTATGGGGTTTGGAGGACCAGCTATGCCGGCACAGTCTCTTGTTTCGGAAGGTAGACCCTACCAACGTTGAGATGTTACTCTTGATCCGCTTTACAGCACAAACACTGGAACAGGTTATGGAATTTCATCGGTTTATGTATAGCGAACGGATTTATGTTTAGTTGCCATTTGATGGGCATTAAGTTACGACTATCCTTTTGTCCCTTTTGTATCAAGCTTCATTATTCAATTTTTTAACTCCATCGTGGTTGTCCTATTTCAAACCTCCATCGGGTCAGGTATCTCATGGTAGATTCACATGAACTACAGCTGCCATACGGCAGTGGCCGCACTCTAGCGAGAAGACACAGTGTAATAAAGTTTGCCAAGTCTACGGAGAACCAAAAAAAAAGCCTGCAAGGACAGCGAAACCAATCAGGCCATTTGATTTTGTTGCAATCTGCACTTGAAAGGGGTTGGCACTCGATCCCCCACAGATACGCTTAAAATCATCCCTTTTTTTTGGTGTGTAACCACTGCTTACATTGGTGGGGATCCGATTCGCCGGGTTGAATAGATCCCCTGGTGATGTGGCTGCGGATATGGTTTGATCAAGCGAGAGCTGAATGCCGGGTAGCAAGGCTGTAACCTCATCTTATACACAGCCTACTAGGTGAAACAAAAACAATATTGCCAGCTGAACACTCTGGAATTCTTGATAATTAGTCACAACCGTTGTCAAGTTTTTATCTCTTAGAATCCACTACGCACCATCAACCTGACACACCATGGCTGAGAACATCACGACAGAAAAGATGCATCCCGATTTATCGCCAGTCTTCCCAGAGGCGCCAAAGGTAAGCCATATCTTGGACAGTACTGGATATTGCCTGTTGTCTTTAGATGGTGGTGGTGTCCGTGGACTCGCAACTCTCTATATTCTTCAAAGAACCATGAAAGAGATGAACTTCGAGCGTAAGAAGAGGGGCCTTGGGCCTAAGGAGCCTCACGAAATTTTCGACCTTATGGGAGGAACTAGTACAGGAGGGTAGGCGGAAAAAAAGAAGTCGTTGATTCCTAGATACTAACAGTGCTTAGGCTGATTGCAATAATGCTGGGTCGCTTGCGAATGTCAGTAGAAGACTGCATCAATAAATACACGGAATTGATGACTCGCATCTTCGAAAGAAGAGAGAACCGATCCATTATGGACGTCTTTGGTCGTGTCACGCCGAGGTTCTCTACCCAGGCACTCTCGGATGCAATCAAAGATGTGATCAGATTCAGTGGACACTCTGTGGATGAGAAGTTCGAGGAATCTAAGGAGCCCAGTTGCAAAGTGTATGTATCGGCACCACTAGCAAGCCGGTCAACTGACGAGATGACAAACAAGGTTCGTCTGCGCCCGTTTCCAGAAAACAAACGTCACAACTCGTCTACGAAGCTACGCAACGGCGCGAAGCAGTTATGATCCGACGATCTTAGAGGCAGCGTTAGCCACAACTGCTGCGCCGACATACTTCTCGTCTGCTCCCGTCGATGGAAGTAACTTTGTTGATGGAGCGCTTGGCGCCAACAACCCAGTTGTGCATGTTGAACAAGAAGCAACGGATATCTGGTGTAAGGAGACCGGAAAAATTCAGCCGCTTGTCAAGTGCTTCGTTTCCATTGGGACAGGACGTCCTGGTGTTAGAAGTGTGGCAGATAAAGGTCTGAAGCATCTTGTTCAAACGCTACAGCGTGAGGCCACAGAAACGGAGGGCACCAATCAAGAATTCGAAGGCCGATGGAGAGAACACATGGCACTTGGAAGATGCTTTCGATTCAACGTGGCCAAAGGTTTGGAAGAGGTGGGGTTGGCGGAACATAAGGAGAGCCCCTTGATTCGGCAAGCAACAACGTCCTATCTTGAAGAGCGGGAAACCATGAAGAGACTCTGTGAATGTGCTTTGAATCTACGGGAAAAGGAACGTATGTAAAAGCTCTTTGGCTCAAAGTACCTAGACAAATAATTTTACTCTGCACTGCTGATACCATTGGCGCTCAGATCGCCCGACGCCCGACTACGCGCTGAAGATGAAAAGCCTAGAAAACGAAAACCCACCAAAACCCGCAGAGAGCTTGGAAAAAGCGACAGCCTCGGAAGTTGGTAAGCGCCACAGCCTCTCACTACGTACTTTTCACACCAGATATTGACGTTTACCCAGCCGAGCTCCTATCTCTTGGAAATATAGCTCTCAAAACCCCATCCGCACAACTCACGACGACTCACCTCCTTTATGCGCGCCACTATTTCTCCAAAGCGCTTCATTTCCTCAGTAAGGACCCTTCTAGCTCTCCAAAACAGGTCTCCCGTGTGTGCCAGAAACTCATGGAAACAATGCTTCTGCTTAGCCAGCTGGCCCGCCCCCTTCCCGAGCGAAAGGAACATGCAGATAAAGCACAAGGATATGGAGAGGCAGCCTTGGAAAACGTGGAGAAGTTTGGAGACAACTGCATGGTAGCCCAGGTTGAGTTTCTGCTAGGGTGCGTCACAGCCTGGAAGGTATATTTGAGGATGAAGAGTGGCGAGGAAGGTGCGGCGGGGAGAGACGGCGTGAGAGTGCTTCTGGATAAGAGATTGGCTACCTTGAGAGAGTTTCCCAATTTGAACATCGAGTGGTACGAAGGGCAGGCTAAGCTTTATTTGGGATACCTGGATGGGGCCCGAAAGGGGATGCTCGAGACCGCTTTCCAAGTCCGTTGAGACACAAGCCCATCTTACGAATTCAGAAGCAAAATCAGGGAGGACTTCCGAGATTGGGCAGCTGGTATCATGTTTCTGCTCATGGCGTGAGCTCTAGCGCGTAACTGCCAGGCTTCATTTCCACTCTACGACCTTTCTTTTCAATAGCTCGCCCCCCCCCTTCTCTTGTGATAACAACCTGACTTTCATCCTTTGGTAATACTAGGAAACCAGTTGTACTTGTCGGTACTGTAACATTCATCTTAATGCCGCTTTCATCAAACTTTTCATATTCAATCTCAATCAAACCATATGGGCAGTCAACACTACCTTTAATGTGTCCGAACTCCGAGTTCAGTGGCGGCTTCACAGTCCATGTTCGATATGCCTCGGATTCTGGTTTCAATCCTAGAACTGCCTCGTAGAACCATTCATATATTGTACCCAGCATGTCATGACATTTGCTACGACATGCGTCCTGCCAAAACTCGTTGAGTGTGGTTTCGCCGCGGCGTAGAAAGCGCATGTACGAAGGATGTTCTTCTTGCCGCGCCATATCAAGGACAATGTCATGGCGGTCGAGATCTGCGAGTGTGTTCCACAGGTATTTGAGACCTATCTCTCCCGCTTCTATCCGATTATTGGCGGCCGCGCAGCAGTCTAGGAAGGCGCGCCGAACGTCGGCGATATATTGGACTGGAACGAGGTTGAATTGAAGTGCAAACGCTTGAGCTACCATGTTGCGGTCTTGTTTCCCAGGCTGGTCGCGAGATGTGTAAAAAGCATACGGGTGGAGTTGTTTATCGGTGACTAGCAGTTTCTCATTGTATACCCCTTGTATGCGATCAGCCCACTCGTGGAAACGATGTTCGGCTTCTGGCTTTCCAAGCTCCTGTGCCATACGCTCGATGTTGCGCAAACAACGATAGTAAATTGCGGTTTCGATGTTTGCTTGGTTGTTGCCGAATGCAATATCGCGTCCCCAATCACCAAGCCCGTGTTCGATCAGCCCGCCTTCTCGCTCTTTCGTTTTTATATATTCCATGTAACGCACACAGGGCTCGAACAGTTTTTCGAATACGTGGGTCGAGTCATAGTAGAAGCGGATAAGCTCCGGCAACAAGGCCACAGCGCCACCCCATGTGATCGTGTCGTGTAGAGGCCCGCACATGTAGCGGATCTCAGGAGCCATAGTAGGGCACAGTCCGTTCGGTTCTTGCGCATCCACTATATCATCCAGGATCTTAGAGTACAGCGGCTCCATATCGCGAATATATTGCGTTGCGGGCGCTAGAAGATGTGTCACTTCAAGCCAACCAAATTTCTCAATCTGCGGGCAATCGGTGTGATAGCTGAAAAGATTACTGGCAAAAGACCAGTAACACATATCAATAAGCGCATCAACATCATCTTTGCCGGTCCTTATTGAGCCCAGTCGTCTCGAGGCCGATGAGACATGTCTGCTCACGATCGAATGCACAATCGGCAAACCGTGACCTTCCTCCAATGCAACACCCTCGACCTGGATATAACGTGCGCTAGTGAAGCAGAAATCCGGTTCCCAACTTTCAATCCCTGTTCCAGCGAGTGTAAATTTGCAGAATACGCCGGTCTCAAACTGCTTGAAAAGAGGATCTGGCATCATGACTCGGCCACCTTCATCGACTGATTCCGAGAAGCGTACAACAACGCTGGAACCTGCAGGCCCAGACACCTCCAACTTGACCATGGTTGTCATATTCTGGGCAAAGTCGAAACTGACAATACCCGGCTCCAATGTCTTTGACAACGTTGGCTTGAAAGTTTCATGCAGCATTACAGGAGGTTGGCTCTGGTATCTTAATTTCCCTCGTGGGCCCGTGACTGGCGTAGCGTTTATCCAGCGTTCATCCTCTTGATATATTGGGGTATCCCATCCAGTAGGGTACTCCCGGTTATCTTTTGTTTCTGAAGAGTATATGTTTGCGAGCGTCGTCGCACTCTTGCATGTTTTCCAATCAGGTCCTGTTGTGATCATTTCTCGAGTCCCATCTTCGTAAAACATGTGCAACTCAGCAAAGAAGCACAGTTCGTTGCCATATCTGACGTACGTGTTATCCTCGTAGCACGGCCAGAAGAAACGATCATCACCTTGATCGCCTGCGTAGAAACCGTTACCAACATGTGCGCCAAGGACATTATCACCCTGCTTGAGAATGGAAGATATGTCGTATGCGACGAATTGTACGGTTCGATGGTAGTTTGTCCATCCAGGGTCCAGCACATGGCCATTTGCTGCCCCCGGATCGCCGTTACAGACGAAGTTGAAATGGCCAAGGCCAGAAGCAAAGATAATTGCGCGAGCTGGTCTACGTTCAAGTCTGAACAATTTACGTAGATAGATTGGTTTGTCGCCGTTATCACCAATCCAAACTCCTTTCCATCGATTAAGTTCATCCTCGAACCAAGTGCGGAAAATAAGACTGGTATGTGGCATGTATGTTTGATTCATACTGTAAGGGGGTAATAGACCGCTAGAACGCGGGTATGCCGTAAAGAATTCGTTGACGGCACTTTGCATCGCATTGCCAGTCCGGTCCCATATGGTCACCCGCCAGTAATGGAACGATGCCGAAAGCAAGCCACGCTTCGGCGCACAAAGAACATTTCGTTGTCGATTACCATTGACCTTGCCCGAGTCCCAGAGAAGAAATTCAAAAGAGGGTGAAATGGATAATTCAACGCGGTAGGCAGTTTGAACGGCATGTTCATCAGTCGATTGTAAGACCCAATACAGGCGTATCTTATCGGTGTCGATACCAAGAACTTCGTAGTAAGCGTGAATGCCACAGCGGGATATTGTAAAAGGCATGATCGGAAGGAGGGGACACTAAAAGAGTTCAAGGTTGGGACTATCGAATGCCTAAGATGATATCCTGCTCCTTGATTTAGTATCTAAATCATGTGTAAGGCAAATTACTTGTCTCTCCAAGCATATGCACGGGTTATCACTGCCGAATCTAGATCCGATTGTGGTGGACTCGATCACCCTCGGGCTCTGTTACAGCGAGATCCTGCCGCACGTTATTAGGCTAGTCGCGTTGTTTCCATGTGAGTGGCAAAAGAGAAAAGTGTCTGTCGTGCTATCGGTGGATAGTTCACCGATTCTGACTCGCTCCGAGATGCAACTGTGGGGCGTTTCATGCTAGCTCCGAATACGGTAGTGATTTGACTTTCGCTCCCGATTTGAAGTTTTCTTAATCAACAGCAATTGTGTATCTACTACTGATATTAATAGTGGGCATATACATTCTTGCCACATCTGACGGAGTTACTTCTAGGGTATCCGGAGAAAGTACGCACAAGCGTGGTGTGGAGTGGTGTGGAGTGGTGTGGAGTAGTGTGGAGTAGTGCGGAGTGTGTGGAGCCAAATACCAGCCAACCTCGGTCAGCGTCCGTGGTAAAAATACCAAGGCGCTATTATGAATCTAGAGTCTTGAGCTTAGCATCCTAGGATTCGGGGGGATGCTTCCCGAGATCTTATACAGAAGGATACCCGGGGAAAATGCCCGTGTCACGGTGGTTCCTGATATTTATGTCTAGTCTGCCCATTTAAGCGCAACATAACGATTACAACCCGCTGGTACTGACATCACAACAAGATGGGTGTCGCGATCACAGTGCTTTCTGCTCTATTCCTAGCCATAGGAGGCTGTAAGTGGAGTTCTGGATGCTGTTTACCTGAAGTAACTGCTGACCTAGCATTCCACATATAATTAGTCCTTTTTGGATACGACTCTGGCATTATTACGTCGACAATTGCTCTCTCCACATTCAAAGAGTACTTCAATAATCCATCCGACAACACTGTAGGCGGGATCGTGTCTGCCTTCCAAGGCGGTGCAATCGCGGGGACCATTTTCAACATGATGTTTGCAAATCGGTTGGGGCGTCGCATGACTATATTCGTCGGTGCTCTTGTTTCTATACTCGGCAGTTCACTGCAGGCGGGTGCTATCAATATGGGCATGCTGATTGCTGGACGTTTCATTGGCGGTGTTGCTGTTGGCCAGCTGACTTCGACAATTCCCATGTACGCAGCAGAAATATCTGAGGCAAAGCATCGCGGTACCCTTTCAGGACTGCTGCAATGGATGTTGAGTTGGGGCTTCTTTGTTGCCCAGTGGCTGGGTTATGGGTGCTCCTTCAACACCACTCAATTCTCATGTAAGTCCAACAACGCCGAATCTACAATGCGCCAACTAAATGATCGGTCGTAGGGCGCTTTCCACTCGCCTTCCAAAACGTGCCTGGCATAGTTCTGGCTGGAGGAATCTTCTTCCTCCAAGAGTCACCGCGTTGGCTTATGGAAAAAGATCGACACGAGGAAGCTATGGCTTCCCTCACGAAGCTCCGTAGTGGTACTGATGATGAAATCATTGAACTTGAGTTTCGTGAGATTCGCGATGTCATTGCTGCTGATCGTGCTCTCGGCAAAATCAGTTGGACATCTATCATCACAAAGCCGACATGGCGCAAACGGCTTTTACTGGGTTGCGGTGTCCAAATTTTCAGCCCATTATCTGGAATCAATGTGTTAAACTATTACGGGCCTCGCATCTACAGCCTTCTCAACATAACTACACGCGAATCTCTGTTGATAGTCGGCATCAGTGGTGCGCTATCAATCATTTGGTGTACCATCGGCCTCGGACTCCTCGACAAAGTTGGACGTGTCAAGCCGCTCGTCATCTCAGCGGCAGGTCTCGCCTCTGCGCTCCTTGTCAACGCTATTCAAGGCCAGTATCTCAACCCTTCTAACGGTGCACAATTACGCAGTATGGTTGCAATGAACTTCGTATTTAGCTTGTTTTTTATCCCTCTCGGCATCATATCCTGGGTGTACCCCGCTGAAATCTTTCCCGTCGAGTGTCGCGCTCTCGGCAATGCGGTGACAACCTTCTCGAACTGGACTGTGAATTTGATCTTTGCACAGTTCTCGCCTGCAGCATTGACCAAATTGGAGTTCAGGTATTTTTACGTCTTCTTCGTTTTCAATGTTGTGGCATGTCTGTGTTATTGGTTTTTCTATCCGGAGACGAAAGGGCGGTCCCTTGAGCAGATGGATGAAATATTCGGGGACCAGCTGGTGCCGCACGCTTTGAAAGATCCGGCCGCGGCGGCAGCGGCAGTTGAGAAGGACGAGAAGTTGCACACCGAGATTTATGCAGATCGCACGGCCTAGGGCAGGGTAATCACTATCTGTTATAGCGTGGCTTAGTCGATCGTTTTTACAGTGGTACTCTAGGGGACTCATCCAATATGTGCGGTATATTATAATGTGTACTAGGATTTGCTACTTAACGGCGTACCGATGAACAACAATTTAATAAATTGAGGGTTCGTGGTAAATATGCATCGTGTTGTGACTACCAAAGCTGGCAAGTTGGCTCCTTCGCCTTACACTGAAAGCTCTCCCTGAACTCACGGCTATTAGCCATAGTACCTAGAATCCGAGCCCACTTTGGCGCATGAGGATCCGTATATATTCTGTTGATAGCTGTGTCTTTTCGTGACTTGCCGCACCACCAGTTCGAGTATGTGACAAAAAACAGCTGGTCGTGGGTAAAATGATCTAAGCCAGGCAGGTCCTTGTTGGGCTTCTCAGCCGCACGGCGTTGCCATGCCTGGAAGGATGCAGATAGCCCACCGGCATCTGCGATATTTTCACCAAGAGTAAGACGTCCATTGACGTGAAGTGGCTTATCATCAGGCCCAGGAACACTGAAGTTGGCGTATTGATTGACGAAGCATTCGGCCTTCTCTTTGAAAGCATCGACTGTCGCTTTCGACCACCAGTCAGTGTAATTTCCATTTTGATCATAGTGGCGACCAGTGGAGTCAAATGCGTGGCTCAGCTCGTGACCTGCTACGGATCCAAAAGCACCGTAAGACATGTATGCGGGTGTGTCGACATCGAAAACCGGAAATTGCATGATACCGGCTGGGAATACGATCTCATTGCCGGGTGGATTATAGTAGGCATTGACAGTTGGTACAGTCATGCCCCATTGCTCGCGATCCACGGGCTTGCCAAGCGCTGACCACTCGTAGTCAACGGCGAAACGATTCAAAGAAAGAGCATTCCGGAAAAACGTTTCGGATGAAACGTTGATTGATTTGTAGTAGTCATTAAGGGTAGGGGGGTCCATAATATCAGGACTCTTGGTAGGATATCCAATCTTCTGAATGATGTTGTGGACCTTCTGGACAGCCTTCTTCGTTGTGTCGTCGTCCATCCAGTCGGCAGATTCGAGCTTTTTTGCAAATTCGGTTTTGATATCAGTGATGATGGTGTCGCCGAATTGCTTAGCTTCAGCCGAGAAAGCCTTCTCAACGAAGAAGCGACTCAAGATCCATCCTAATCCATCGTCAACGTGTCCAACGCAAGTTCGCCAGCGCTCGGGTGTAGAATTAGGGTCCTAGACAAGTCAATATTTTCTACATTGAGGAGTAAAAATGCACGTACTTTTCCAGCAAGAACGTTGCGGAATTGTTTATAAGGCTTCACTGCGTCGGCATCGACATAGGATGAGAAGGCCTGAACAGCCTTCCACAAGAAGTAGGATTGCAACACCTCGCGATCTGTGGCGGCTACAATCACCGACAAGTCCTTCAAGTATTTCGGCGCCATGACGATCACACGCTCAATCCTAGAGTCCGCTGGGGCAAGGCCGTGAAGCAAGGATTTGAGCTCGATTTCTGGGGCTATGGCAGCAGCTTCATCGATGAGCATTGGGTTGTAATACTTCTGCATATTTGTTAGTACCTTTGTTACATGTGATTGTGACTTGTTACGTACTGTGACGTCCTGGCGGTCTTCCGTGGATGGGGAAGCGGCAGCAAGTTTCTTCTCCAGATCAATGATCTTAGCGAAAGTCGCTTTGTTCCCGTCAGGATAAAGAGCACTCAGTACTTTGACAGCAACTCCACGGTACTCCTCAACTAGCTTTTCGTCCTCGTATCGCTCCTTAGAAGGAAGACCAATACTGTATGGTGCCGCAACAGAAACTACAACGGTATCTGGGTCTGTGTCATCCGCACCTGTGCCGGTGCTCACGAGGGAGGAGATACCGTACTTTGCAAGAAGCAGTATGGTGTCCTTGGGGGCATGGGACTCGGATGTCCCTGGCACATTGACTGGGTATGCCTTCTTGATCTCTTCCAAGACTTTCACTAAAGGAGCAGCGCCAACCTCCTTGATCTGATTCTCGTTGAGGCATGCATCGTAGGTGGCTTTCATCTTGTCGAAATTTGCCTCATCAGCCGACTTTTCTGATGCCTCAAGTTGCATGGGAGAAAAGGAGGAATGCTGTAAAATGTCAACAGCATTCAACAAACGTCAGCCAAAGACGTACTTGGCTGTCTTTAGGGTACGGTGCTTCAAGGATGTGACGGAGAAGCAACTCCGATTGCTCTGACATGATTGTGCCCGTGAAAGCATCCCCTTGGTCTGCACGCAAATCATGTCGGTCCCTCCAACCACCACATACGAGCTCCTCGAAATTATCACAGGGATCGAGCTCCTTGTACTTGGGGGATAGATTGTAGAGTAGTTCCGAAGCAGCGTGTACGCAGGCAGGAGTCAGGCATAGCTCTGCTTTGTCCACAGTAGCAGCAGGTTGACCTTCTATAAGCATACGTGTAAGCTCAACGCACAATGACTAGCAGCTTTGGAATTTCAAGTGCTGAACATACCGGAAGGTACTCCATAATAGTAAAGACCGGCCGCGGCAGCTATGACGAGAAATTTGCCGATCACTCGTCTCTTCGAGCAACGCTTCACGTGCGAACACTGCTCAGCTCCGGCATGCACGGCGACTGTGATCAGTGGCGCCTTCTCTGACATCATGGACGATAGTAGCAATTGATGCTTGATGGTGACGGGATTCTTCTAGAACGATGCCAGCCAGCTGAGCACGCGAGATGGTGATGAAGGGAGAGTCAATGGACGACGGAAGCCTGGAGATGATGACGCCGAGGACGCTAGAATCCGGGGTGCAGGCTAGGTTGGCCCAGGAACGGACGGGATGTGACGGGTACGTGCATGGAGGCCAATGCGCATTGCCTACCGCTGACACCAATAGACACATGGCTAGGAACCGCCATTCCATTTCATTATGTAAATTTCCGGTATTGGGCTCTCAGGTTCTTTAAATAACTCGAATGGTGTACTTATCCATTAACACTTGCGCCTTTTGGCATCCCAATACCCACGGCAGCCGTCGCGCCAGCGTCAATAGGCAAGATAGCCCCTGTAACCCATCGTGCGTGGTCGCTTGCTAGGAATGTGACAGCACAAGCTGTGTCCCAGGCAGTCCCTTCCGTCCCTAACAGACTTCGCTTGCGTCGAGCTTCGCGAGCATCTTCACTCATGCCTCCCGCGTACATCATCGGTGTATAAAGCATCTGTAGCATATTAGCTTGAGAATACAACCCACAGGGGTGCGGGCATACTCCAGGGCAGACGCAGTTTACGCGAATTCCGTCTGCAGCATGGTGTGCAGCCATTGCTCTCGTCATATTCACCACCGCACCCTTGCTAGTTGGATACAGAAGATGCGGTGTACCGCCCTTCAAACCAGCCACCGATCCCATGTTGACGATGTTTCCTTTCATCTCTCCTCCATTCTTTTGCATCGCTGGTATCGCATACTTTGCCATCTGAACCATGCTGCTAACATTAATCTCCAGCCCTTTGGCCCAAGCATCCATGTCAACTTCAACCGCGGTTCCTGGCGCGCCTCCGATCCCCACATTGTTCACCAAGATATCTAATCTTCCAAACTCTTTCAACGCTGCCTGCACAGCAGCTTCACAATCTGTGGCTTTCGTAACGTCAGATTGGAGTGCGATAGCTTTCCCTCGACCTGGCTTTGAGGATAATATCTCTGTCGTCTTTTGCGCCCATTCGAGATTTAGGTCCAGGCACAATACGTTGCAGCCCTCGTCCGCGAGCATGATAGATATTGCACGTCCATTCCCGATGCCGTCGCCCGCACAGCCGGCGCCGGTGACGATTGCGACTTTGCCCTTCAGTCCCCTGGATGGTGGTTCGGACGGAATATCTGCCATGTTTGAGAAGTGTGGAGGATTGGAAGCTCTGAGAACGATCTGTAGTGAATGAGTGAATTGATCAGATTACTACATAAGAAAGATTGGATGTCAATCCAGAATATATACGTTTTTAGGACCGTTGGAAAAGGATCCTCTGGTCTTCGATTACCTCGGCATTACTCCAGGATCATTTGATCCTGTGATCAATTAGTCTAGCTGATTGTATACCACTGAAATGCTCGCAACGTCCTGGTATTAATAACTCGGGAGTGGTTCGGTAGCGCGGTAAACCAAACTAGGTAAGCCGACTCGCTACATCAAAAAGAACAGTGAGCCCACAACAGGATCAGGCTCGTTCCATTTAAATACATGTTAATTTGACTTTACAGCCAGTCGGCTAGGCCTCTTTGTCTATGCGTATCGTTAAACGTAGCCCCATAGGCAGCTATTGTAGTCGCCATTCATCGAGAGAGCGAACAACATGTATTCTTGCTGCAAGCAGCAATCAATCGGGACATCTTTATTTATACGTTTACGATAGCTGCATACAGATCTGATAATCGTGTCTGTATATGGTATTGGCCGGCGATCTCTCCTATTTCTTTCATGCAACTAGAATTTTGATATCGAATATCTTGAGATTGAGCAAGTCATAGGTAACCACAACTAGCAAAACCGAGCCTCATTCACGCAGTTCCCCAACTCATATAACAGACTTAGCAAATCCCTAGGCCCATATCCATAAGCATAGCACGTCCACCTGGCCCCACAGGCTGTCCATATTTTAACTAGGACATATATCACAAAAAACAAGCAGAGCAAAGACGAGCTTGCCAATCCCACCAACTGCCTCAACGTATGCCATTATTTGGCTTTGCTCGATTTGCTCTTATCATATGTAGATGCAACACAATACTCCACCCGGGCATCAAGCTCTGCCAACCAAACTCGTGCTCTACATTCGACATGTAAATCCCCTCCCAAAAAAAACCCCCCACTCCTTAAAGAGAAAACGGCGAGGTCTCCATTCCCCAAACCTCAACGTGGCCTGTACAGATATCTTGCAACTCAGTCGTAGTACATGCTTACTGCAAACTCAAGTTTCTTCATCTCGCTGCCTCAGGCAACACCACTAGCGCGCCAACACTCTCCCCTCTCTCCCCCCTGTAACCATTACGCGAATCGCGAATCACAAGCCCCAAACCTTGTCCCCAATGACGTACACCGTCGTCGCACAGCACAAAAGGCTTGATGCCAGGAAACTTGACGTCGTAACGGCAAACTATTCAACGTCTATCCATCCCCTAGGGAGAAAGAGAATCTATTGAAGGAAAAAAACCCCCGATTTCCTCGTTTTGATTACTTGACAACGACAACAAAAATTGTTTTGTCTGGCATACTCATCGTTGTTGCGAGGACCAGCATAGCAAAGGCTGCAACAATGTCTATCCCCCTCCTCTTCACCCTCCCACCTTCCAACCGTCATGAAGTCATCCTCCTCGATGCATCCTCGAAGCCCACGCTCAAAGCGCTGAACAAACAAGTCACCTCTGTGATTGCGGCATCGCCAAACTGCGCGGAATGTATGCTAATCATGAAATATATGGTTTTTGAGCATCTGCTAATTCGTGTAGTCATGGGCAAGTACAAAAAAGCCGATGGCCCAGCGGAAACGATCCAGGAATTCAAGATACACTGGGACACCAAGGGGCGGGACGGCAAGATCTGGCCTGAGTACACGATTGTCACGGATGAGAACTTCGTGGCGATATTGGAGTTGCTAAGGATTGCGCCGGGGAAGGATGTGCTAGAAGTCAAGGTGGGCAAGGGCGAGTAGCTGAAAGACAAGCAGGAATGTAGAGATAGGTTGGTTGTCAAAAGAAAGGCTGTATGATACATTTATACAATAGGTAGAATTACCCTTTTACGATTGAAATGAGAGGCTCCCGCGATGCAACCTGCATGGACTGAATAGTCGGGGAGGGTATCCGAAATGAAAAAAAAAGCCCATGGTGGTTTAGACATGATGCCATGTTGGAAACGCCGTTCTAGATGATATAACCAAAGTCTCGCTGCTGGAGTGTATGCCAATGCGCCGTAGTGTGTGTAGGAATAAGAAAGACCATTTCTCACTTGCCGCTCGTCTGCGCAATCATTCGTTGCCAGTGAACAAGATCACGGCTCAGATCGTCCATCATTTGTGTGGTAGTGAGGTCCTTGAACTTATCAAGGTCTTCGCCCTCTCTGACCTCGTCTTCTGCTGGAGTACCATTTGACATGCTGATTGCCTGGACAGCCGGAGCAGTCACGAGCTTCTCGCCTGCCATCTCTACTTGCCGCTGAGCGATATAGCTTTGCATGGCCCCTGCTGGTCGCCGGATGTCATTCCAAGAAAGCTTTTGCAGACGCCAATTTTTAGTTTTGGTAGGCTTGCTCCCTGTGGCTCCATCGCTGCTGTCGTGTCCATTGCCGGCCCCATTCGTAGAACTTGGCTGAGGGGAGTTGGGTGCGTCGTTGGCGGGAGAACCGCCATTGGTGGCAACCACAGTATCGCGTGAGTACTGGTTCCGGCCGAGCCGTCCGCGCGACTTTTGCGGTGGGCGGCCTCCTCGTCGTGGGGCAGATGCTGGCTTTTGGTCTGAGGGCGGCGCATCTGGGGGCGCCGGTTCAGAGGCTATGGAAGGCATGACAGGCTCTTCGTTGGGAGTAGGAGTGGATGTAGGCTCGAGAGGTTCGGGATCTTCTTACTGTCAGTAGTTGCCCATGGCAATAGGTACTATTTTCTTACCATCAAGTTTCCTCCGTTCCGCGCGTCCTTTCCGCCTGTTCGCGGCTTCGGTGCGCTCCTTCTCTCGTTCCTTCTCACGCTGTTCTTTTTGGAGCTGGCTCCGTGCTGCGGCACCACGTGGTTTCTGCTTAGGCATTGAAGCTCTCGTGCTTTCGTCTTCCGACTCAAGCACAGGCGATCCACTTGGAGACCGAGAAGTCGTACGCTGTCGTTTGATGTCCGGCTTGATCCTGAGACAAAGTTTGTCAGCTTCTCAGTGCTTCCATCATGCAGGGCAGCAAGCGCAACTCACTCCTCGCTGTCATCACGACTCCTCTTCTTGCGGTTGCCATTCTCTGTGGCTGGGGCGCCCTCGTGTTTGCTCTCTTCGAGCACCTTTCTCAGCACCTCGTCTTCGTCGTAGGCGGCGCGGCTGTTCATTGTAGAGCGGCGTTTGCCAAACGAGTCAACGCTAGCTCGGGAGATGCGGTCCCTATCTCTGCCTGGTTTGTTCTCGCCGTCTTTGGAGACGGATGATTTGCGGGTCTTGCCCTGTTGCTGGTCGTAGACGGGGAGGTAGCGAGAGTATTTTTGACTGAGGGAGAATTTGTTAGCGTGAGCTAGCGATCTGGAGAGAGAGCGCACCCTTTGGGACTGGTCATGACTTTGTGCAGCTCTTTCCTGCACTCTTCGCAGAAGTACTCGTCAGGACTGGCTTCCTCTTGCATGATGCCGACGCAGCCGCCGTGCTGCCAGACCTTACAGACATCGCATTGGATGAAGAGGCCGCCGAGGTCGTCGCCTTGAGCCTCAGGGTCAGTGGTGGTAGAGACAGACTTGGCACCGTCGGACGGCGGGCCGGGGTATTCTTGGTAGCCGCAAACGCATCGGGTGACCTCGTCTTCCTCGGCAACATCGTCGTCAACGTCGTCGTGTAGTTTGACGGCGTCGTCTCCATCGTGGTCCTGCTCGCGTGTTCGGCGGCGGGTCAACGGCGGCTCGATGAGGGAGCCGCGAGGGGCCTCCTCAGGCTCTTCAGAGGAGAGAGAGTGTGGGGTGACGGACTTGTGAGGCGAAGCGTGCTTGTTGTTGGCCCTGGCCGGACGATCGGTGCGCGCAGATGAGACGGAGGATGACGAGGTGCTGGGAGCGGTCGCAACGCTGGGTGGGGGCTGGGTGGTGCGCGCTCGCGACGAGCGGCGCGGAGACATTGCGAGGCGCCGAAGCAGGCCTGGCAGAGACGCAGTGCTGGGACGCGGCGTGCGCGCGGGAAGGAGGAGGGCTGGCGGGACGGGGGGAGGAGAGGGCTGGTTGACGGCGCGCAGTGGGCGTGGTGACGCCGCCAGTCGGTGCGGAGAGGGCGGGACAAAAGCTTCTCGAGCTTCAAAGGGCGACGGCAGTGTGGATTGGGAGCTGGGAAGGCAGAGTCGGGAGCGAATAGAGCATCATCGGGCATTCACGACGGCTCTGGGGCGTGGTCCTGCGGCAATGCGGCGGGAGGAGACGAGCAGCGTCGGTGAGGAGTAAAATCGAGCCGAGTCCTTCACCCCAAGGAGCAAGTACCAGGTGGTAGCGGGCGGAAACGCGACAGGGCCTGGCTGCACCAACCGCCCGCCGTAGCCCGCGCACGTGACCGTCCGTCTTGCGCCGCGCCCAGTGCCCGGCGACGCTCGCAAATCGCTCCAGCACGTCTGGCGGCGGGCCAAATCCCGGCAAGTTCTCGCATCGTGCAGCATGCAGTCTTTGGGCGCGGCATCAGCGTGCTGCGAAGGGGAGGGGTGAGGGGTACAGACGTTGCCGGCAAGGAGCGAGCGGTGACAAAGGTAGGTAATTAGGTGTCGCCGCCCGTCCACGGCCACCAACCTGGCGCGCCTAGTGCCACCCCCAGCCCCGTCTGGCCAATGGCGGCACCCCCCCCACGCATCAAGTCCTTTTATTACCACCACTCCAAAAGCCCTGCATTCTTGCGCAAAGGCATCATGTGACGTACACTACACTACGCTGCACTTGCGCACCCTTCCTTCTTGTCCACACCCCGAGCCGGCCTCAACTTCTCGTCCTTCGCCACCCATGCGCGATGCAATGTCCTCTGATACCTCCCTGAAAATACTAATCTGCCGCTTGACGATCTCCCTGTCACTGCAGTTCTCCATGTGTCCGCTGGTATTCTTGATGAAGCGCTCCTTGGCACTATCGTCGAATACCTTCTCCTATAGCGCCCGAGGTGCGTTGAAGTCTTCAGGCCGGACCGCAGCCAAGAACGTAACAGCTTCGCCAACGAAATGGCCATGCACTTTGTTCAAGTTCACGGAGCAAGCGCGTAAGCCAATAGGCTCCATGGACGAGAGGTAGCTAGGTCGAGAGCCCTGGTTGTAGAACGCCATGTTGCCATCGCGTTGGAAGTTGGCCATGTGATATGGAACGCGAGGTTGGTTCACTGGCTGCTGCTGATAATTGGCGCCAATGCGGTGACGGTGTATATCAGGGTAGGAGAACAGGCGAGACTACACAACGGGATTATCCTTGTGGCCAAACATGCGTGAGATCGAAGACATTGATGCCTTGCTTTGCCCACACTTCCTCGGCCTCGTTGGCGGTCATGGTCTGGACCATGACATCCCAACCGGGGAATTCTCCCTTCTCGATTGCAGTGCAAAGATCCTTCGTTGAGTAGTCCGGCCCGTAGCTATACGAATCGTCTTGTGTGTTGAACCCAACACCCTATTTAGACCTGGAGTATAGCTGCACGTATACCCAGTCGCCGTTCTTGTTTACAAGTCTATGCGTATGGCCATGGTAGCCATGCATCTTTCGATAGCCGTCGGAAATACCGCGGTCGCTAAAAGGAATCACGAGTTGATGCACTGACTCGGAGTTTTACGACTCATAGTCCCAGACAGTTGTAGAGTCATCAGCATGCGTCAAATGGGTTGCCGGATGCCGGTTTTGCGTATGTATAAAGTGTGGCTTAAAGTTGTATTAGCTTCAATAGTTATTGTTGTTATTGTGGTAGGAAAGTCTTCGGGTTATAAAGGTCCTAGGTCTTGCGGAGTGGGCCTCTTCACACTAGAGGATAGGAGTTAACTTACAAACTTCGCCAGATCCCTTAGAAATAACACAGGGGCGTTGTTGGCTACAACATTCCAGTTCCCCTTCTCAGTGCTGAGCTTGACAGAGAATCTTCGAGGATCTCGAGCACAATCATGCGACCCAGATTCGCCACCAACAGTCAAAAGCCCCACTGAGACAGGACACGTCTTGCCAGCTTGAAAGAAACCTGCCAGGCAAAGGTCGTCCAGTGGGTCTGTGGCCTTGTAATAACCGTGTGCACCAGCACCTCTGGCGTGAACAACTCGTTCGTAAATTCGCTAGCAGTTGAAATGTGAGAGAAGGTCAATGAGGTGGTGCCTTGCAACAACAGTGGCCCATTCTCGCCTACGCGTCGTACTTCGTATGTATAGGGATATGGGACGCTGTTAGACATTGTATGTAATTTGTCTTAGCTTGTCGCATTCTAGTCGTCTTGATAGCTTTGAATTTCACCACCATGGTGGTACCCGCTGGTGGAGTGCCCATTTGTGGTTCCGTTTGTTTCACCAGCCATACTGGGAACGTTTAGGATATAAGACTAGGAGGATGGGTAAAATTCGAGAACAATTTACCTGCAATCCACCTATCTTATGCTAAAAGCAATCCATCAATAGTACTGTCACTCACCAATCGTCGAGTCTCTTTTTAGCGCAGCTCGATGACGCCTACGGAGATATCAAAACAGCATCTATCACCAAATTAGACACTCGGAAGTCCATATCCCAGCCAGAACGTGCACGATTGACGGGGCAGGAGTAGGAAATCGGCGATATGCTTTCGTAGATCGATGATTACCCATTATTCTATCATGGGCAACGACAACGGCAACACGTTGATTGGCCAAGACTATCAGAAAGTCTTCGCAGCTATGTAGTTAGCATCTTTGGTTACCAACGACAAGACTTGAGGCATTAGGATAGATGGGGAAGAGTGATACGCGCTGGAACGCGTGCTGGCGTCGCGCTTGTATCTTGACGTCACGATGATTTTATCATGCAATTTGATCGCACAACCATCTTTCTCCCCTTTTTCCAAAAAAATGCGAACATCTGACTCATCTTATTCCTCTGTCTTATGATCTGAGCGATACACCAGCTCTTGAGATAGCTGGACATGGGAAAAGTTCTACCTCGCTTTGCTCAATCCCACGCCGCTATGAGGGGAAAGTCAAGTGGCAGAATGAGTTTGCTATGCAGAGTAACACATACTATGTTCTCCTGAATATGTTAAGCAAATCCAGCAACCTGGTATTATTGAGACCTGTCTCAAACAGCATGAACTAAGTTGTAAAGAATGTCTCATATATACGCAAAGTAGAAGTCGATGGCTACACAGGCTAAAGGAATGAAATATATCGAGGGAAAACACGCAAACTTGAGGCAGGCAAAAGCCACAGATTAAACAAGTCGAGGTATGCGTATATCTCGCAGCTTTCAAGTTGGTAGAGTGGCAAAGCTCCTCGGCTCGTCCTCGGCCATCTTTCGCGATGCAACACCCGTAAAGCGCCTGACTTGTGTTTTGGACTATAAGTGGCTGGAAGTATAGAACGCACGGGGTACGTGGAATGCATGGAAGGCATGGAATATCCGTCGACTTATTCTACGCCTCCAGTACGGCGCTGGCGAATCAGCAGAAACCATTCGCGTTAGCTCATTAAACCGCCTAAATGCCGTTTCGACTATGGACGAAAGGGGCGCAGCGCAACAGGACAGCACTTTACATGAAGAGGCCACACCTCGAAAAGTGCCCTAAAGAAGAAGTGTACATGGGCCGCCAGCACCAAAAGGGTTTACCAAACAAGACGATGGAATCTACCCCACAGTCTTTCCCAAGCTGCAGCAGCGACCGGCTGTTCTCGCTCCACATGGCGGTATTAAGCACTATCGATAAGTCCCAAAACCTGGGTCACAGGATGCCAAGTGTAATTAAGGAGCCGCTGCTTATTGGAGGGTTCCATGTCTTTCATATGGTCTGCACCTGAGCACATGCCACCCCCGGAATCTAGGTTGGCTTTTCCATCTACACGCTGCAATTCATCACACCGTGAAGAATTTTAAACTCGGGACGCTTGGGCGTCGTTCCAATCTATCTAGGCATATACAATGTTGCTCCCGCCTGAGCTTCCCCAGACTTTGCCGACCAATTTGCTTTGCATCAGCCTGGGGAGAAACGGCGACTACATTGTAATCTTCTCGACCAACCTTACTTTGGCACTGAGTGCTCACCCAACAACATGTTTGTCACACCCATGATTGGCGTGTATGTAATCCCTTAGCAGAATCCCCTCCCATATACTGATGGGGTTTTCAGTATTCCTTCCGACTTGTACGGTCGTCCGAGGGGTCCTAGTTTTGGTCACCCAGAGCAAACATCAAGAGCATCCACAGGTTCTGGGGCTTCATCTTTGCATCGCACGTCATTATCATCGTCCAGCAGTTCAACATCTGCATCATCTGTTGCATCAGACGATACACAAGGTAGACATCATCGAAGATCCTTGTCTGGTAGCAATTTTCATCTCCCACGAGTTCTCCAACCATTTCATAAGAAGGCGCTATCGCAACCACAATCGGAGCCACAAGCAAAGCCACAGACGAAACCTCGGTCCCAATCTCAACCGCAATCGGACCCAAAATCGAAATCAATCCCCCAATCCCAACCACCGGCAAAATTACAGAAACCAAATCCGAAACCACACTCACGGCCACCTCTGAGCCACCGAAATCTTCCTACAGCAACATCGACATTAAACCAGCAGCCACGACAGCCACCACCGAGACCACGGCGCCCATCGCAAGAACAACTACCATGGGTAGATCCAAATGCGTTGCGTCCGACCTTGGATCCCGCATTGTTGGCCACTAGTCACAAGAAGCCAATCGGAAGCCCCGTACTGCCTACCCGAAATTCTTCACTTCCATCTAAAAGCCCTATTTCACCAATGAATCCTTCATCGCCAACGAGTCCCGGATTACTGGCAAGTTCTTCATCGTCAACAGGCTCCTCGTCACCAACAAGCTTTGCTTCATCAACCAGCTCCTCTTCACCAATAAGTTCTTCGTCACCATCAAGCTCTTCATCACCAATAACTTCTACGTCACCAACAAGTCTTAGATCGCCAACAACTCCCACATTGCCAAAAACACCTACATCGCCTACAATTCCTGTATCGCAACGAGGGTTCAAACTAACAACTCCACCCATTCTACCAATCAAAACCCCAAAGCTGCCAGTTAAACTACCAATAATAGCCCCTTCTGATACGCAATGGCAATGCTCGGATTTGGTTGTTCGCTGCAAAACAGACATATATCATGTGGATCGGACGATCATGTGCTATCACTCTCGATGGTTTGCTCGGATCTGCGCTATTATGAAGACACCTGTAAGTCTCAAATTGCTACTTATTCGTTTTATGGGGATCTGACCAAAAACAGAAAGCATCGAAGAGTGTCATAGATCTTAGTGCAGATGATCCGGACGCTATTGCTGCAATGATGCAGTATTGCTATCAGCTCGATTACAATGAGAAAACCACAGAGTTGAGCTCTTCGATGGACGAAGTGGCTAATCTTCGTCCACATGTAGATATATATATGCTCGCTGAGCGTTATGGAATTGGTGGCTTGAAAGAGCTCGCACTCCAGAAGTTTGAACGGCTAGCAGTTTCCGTGTTGGTGATTCATGGTAACGAAGAGCGCCTCTTGCAGGCAGTACGTGCCATATACGAGCCATCGCGGAGGGCCAATGCCGATGAGCTACGACAGGTAGCTATCAAGATTTGTGCCGATCACGTGGAAGGCTTTATTTCAGGAAGTAACACAACCATGGCGCTAGTATTTGAGTCGATGGACGAACTTCCAGACTTTAGGACAGATCTATTCGAAGAGATGGCATTGCGGTGGAAGGGAACTGAGTCGTAGGGAGATTGTCTGGCTGTTAGGCTATGATGTCATTCACTTCAGCAAACGCGAGCTGGTCAACTCGCGTCGACTTGTAAACGAATCACTTTGCCACGTTTTCACGTGCTCATTTCGCTTATCAAATAATGTAGTTGTATTCACCTCACAGTTGACGTCGAAGCAATACAAATTTAAAGTAATGGCAAATACTTTACGCTTCCCTCTACTTTGACCCTCACACCTAGCTCTGCTAGTGACAACTCAAAACGAAACGGTTATGGAGAACACGGTTACCGAATCTAGTCGCAAGCGCAGCTACAGCCAACTCGCTGTGAGCGCCATCCCTGATCGCCATACACAAGTGCCTAAGGTTGGGGCTATCACATCCATCTCCAATCCCGCCCTGGTCCATTATCATGAAAACAAGGAAAATAAATCGCCTTTCGACGAGGGCAAAGCTCAATCTACAGGTGCCTCAGAAGATCTTTTATCTATGTTCCCCCTTCCTCAGCTGGGCGGCAAACTTCCACTTCGCGGCAAGCCGCTTCAATCCCTCATACCATCAACTTCAGGAAATGTTCATTCCCACTCGGAGCTGGTGCTGAGCCCCATACATCATTTGAACAGTGATATTCTGGGGACAAACGTGAATGCCGCAGCTGGGCCTAGCATCTTCGAGGACAACGATATGATGAGCGGTATAGCCGAGACTGCTGGACCACTGACCCCAAGTGCGCTCAACATGCAGGATCTATCATTGGGAGACACGCTAAACCCTCTGCGTGAAATTATGCCGCTCCGTCGTACGCGCCGTCACCTTGGTCCCAGTACGCACTTCGTCCCTTCGGATGACTTGACGCTTGCGTGCAGTTACCACGAGATCCGCCCCAACGACACCATTATAGTTTTCAACAGAGGCCATAGCGATCTCAAGGCCAACAAGTATGCCCTGTGCGCTGCATCCCGCCTCTTCACGGAGATGCTCGGTGGCCCATATCATCAAGGCCAGACATGCGTTGTCCGGCTGCGCGGCGACTTTCCCTACGCCATCCGCGCGATGATTCAGTTCGTCGAGACGGGCAACTATGCGGTTCATCCCATGCTGCGCAGTGAGTACCCTCGTATTACTATGCTTGACTTCCACATCCATACCTACCTCGTCGGCAACAAGTACGGCGTCACCAGCCTGAGCATATATGCGCTCAATCATTACATGGCTACAGCCCATTCGTGCCTCAGCATGAAAACTCACATCCCTTCGAGTCGAGCATCGCCTTACAGCCACGACGGCCCCGTTCAGTTCCCTCTTCCGCTGCACTTTGTGCGCCAGCCTGATCCAGCTGTTGTCGAGGCTTTTTTGGAATCCTTGGCCCTGATATGGCGCAACACACCAACTCGCTACGACCCCATTCGTGCCGCTGCTTTGGAGATTATCAAATACCACCTACAGCGCTTGACACGCTACCGCACTTATGCGACCTTGATCCAGAACGTTGCCGGCTTCCGTACCGATATTGAAGAAAGCTTGGCCGAGGATGGGTTGGAGGTCAAGACGTATCTTGTTCCCGGAGGCGGGGTGGGCGGCCTTCGATATACTTGAGATGATTACAAAAAACAAGCAAACTTGAGGCTGACATGATTTGAATGAATGGAGATGGATTGACATGTATTGGTTCCGAGATCTGGAACTTGAAAGTTTAGCCAAAGACGGCGAAGTAGGTACTAGGATGGCGTTTGCGTTGCGCCGCATTGGTGACACTTGAGAAGCTTGAGCTTCAGCCTTGGGCTTTAGTATAGCTCGGCAATTGTGAAGCTGACTCGGAAAGAATTGTGGTGTTCAGGGCTTCCGATCTGGACTTGGACATGGCGTAAAAAGTGTTAGTGTAAGCAAACCTAAGAAAAAAGAAAAAGTAGAAAGAATAAATGGCGAATACAAGAAGAGTGAGTGTTCTGCAACGTGTGTCAAGAAATGCAATAAACGGAAACAGAACAACATTGGCAAAAGTTTCCTGCATTAAAGTGAAATGGCTTCGTCCGAATGTAATAACGTATGCTCAAATACCCCAACTGGAGACTTCTCCAGATATGCCAACCCATACTGGGGGGCACCTTCTCTAATCTAGTCCTTATGCTTGTACAATGAAACACAAAGGAAGCCTACAACGGCACGCGTAAATACATTAGACTTCCGCCATCATACTAGAAAGAAGTATAATCCCTCCTCACCCTTGATTACGGAGCTTGCATACACTGATCCCATGAGTTGTAAGCCGTTCTACTGAGGTTAGCGTAAATTAGTTAGGAATGAGCAAGAGCCTTTTTTTTGGGGCCCACTAGAAGAAAGAAGCGCGTAACGATCCTGTATAGCTTTTCTAGAGTTTATCCTTCGTGAGTTTTCTTCATCCTCATCTTGACCTCCTTTATAGCCGCTAGGCCTGCACTAGAGAAAGAAATAATCGCAGCGACTGCCGCACAGCTAACTGGGATCAGATGACCTGTCTTGCAACCGTCTAAGTAGCTAGCGAGGATTACATCCAGATCGCCTCCGCGGAACAAACTTCGGATCTGGGTAGCCCCGGCATCAAGCACTTCTCGGGGGTCGATTTGAGGAAGATTTCCGCGTAGGCTGGACAAGAGGCCGTTGGTAAATGCCGCTTCGCCTGCTGCAACAAAAAGTGCAGTACCACAATTTTCTACGAAAAGGGTGAGGGAAGTTGCGGCCGGAATATCATCAGCTGTAACAAGAGCTTGGTTGGAAAGCATGGGTATCTGGAGGGCAAGACCTATCCCAGTGGCCGTAATGAGCTCGTACCCGATCCATTGTTTGGTAGAGGTATTGCTATCAAGCGTGTAGATCCTGGCATTGCCTGTGGTAGCTAGGATAGCGCCGACCAAAAGCCAAGGTTTATAATGTCGCCAGAACGTCAGCAGCCCGTTGGATATCATAGTGAATACCGAGATGCCCATGACTAGGGGAATGAGTCGCAAACCGCTCTGTGAGGCTGAGTTGTCGTTGACGGATTGGAACTGAATAGGCAGAATGTACATCAGTGGAAAAAATGCCCCGGCCAGAAAGAATATGAAGATTAGGTTTGCGAGCAGAGGTCGGTTCTTAAAAAGATGTGATTGAACAAGGGCCTTTTCGCCCATGGCCCATTCATTCAAGACGAAAGACGCAAATAGGACGGCAAATCCAACAAAGCTACCAACCACTCTTGAGCTTGTCCAAGGATTCATGCCAGCCCAGTGCATAGCAAACACAAAACATGAGAAACAACCTGAAATGATGAGAGCACCATTGAGATCAAGATTGAGGATTTTTTGACGAAGAGAGACTGATCTCGGTTGGAGTGGGTTCTTAAACGATAAGAGCATGATCAAGGCTGCAGTAAAGCCGATAGGCAGGCTGATCCTATGTGGGGTCAGCAAGTTTCGCTAGTAATTTTCTGCAGATTCTTGACAAAATCAGGGATTTGGTACGACAGATACTTACCAAAAACACCATCTCCAGCCTGGCCCATCCGTCAACGCTCCACCGAGTAATGGCCCAACAACACTTGCAGTGCCAAACGTTACGCCAACTAGGCCGAAATACGCTGCACGGTATTCTGGCCCAGCAGTCAATGCAATGGAGATGAATGAACCGGTCATAACGCCTCCTCCTCCCATGCCTGCTACTATTCTTCCAAAAATCAAGAATTCACTGCTTGGGGCTGTTGCGCATATGATATTTCCGGCTTCAAAGATAAGGACCGATAACAAGTACGTGGTTTTTAAAGGGAAAAATTGATAAGCTTTCCCCCAGGATGGCTATATTTGGTGAGTATTGGCACGCTCATCTTATTCATCATCTTGCTAGATATACTGACCTGAAACGCAGCATTGGTAACAATGTATGCACTCCCATACCATGCAATATTGCTGATACTGCCAAACTCTGTAGTGATGCTAGGTATCGCGGTGGAGATTATGGTTGAGTCCAGAGCTGCGAGAAAAATGCTGAGCATAAGTCCAGTGGTGATTAAAACTAGTCTAATGCCACGGGGAAATTGTCCTGGGGGTGAGCCTTGTGTGGCGGGTGATGATGACGCCTCCGCTGGTTCTTGTTCAGATTGCATATTATTCAGCTCCATGGCTTCAGATAGCGAGCCACGCGATGCAGCTTTCACTGTTGGCATTGTACTGGAATTCTTAGTGTATACTAGTCCTTCGAAGGCGTTGACTCAGCGGGGGAAGCTAGTGCTATGCACTTAGCCTGAAGTGGTAAGCATCGGAGTTCGGTATTCAATACGACAACAGCCGTGCCGAGGTGAGAGGGTTCACCATCAATGCTACACTTCTATCTTACTTTTAATACCGGGGCATTAAGTTACAAAAGCCAATATACACTTCGGAGTATAATACATTAGAACACACCGCCGCCACCAAACCCCATACCTGTGTAACACTCGTCGCCCCATATACCCATATCAAAGAACTGCTCCATGTCAAAGTCGGCATCCTTCATCATCGCGAATGGGTCCATATCGTTCGGGGCTATGTTGATATTCATGTCTCCAATACTAATGTCAAAATTGGGGGTGTTGTCATCGGCCGACGGCGTCGGCAGAGCGAAAGAGCTTGGTCCTGATCTCTCACTTCCAGCCTGTCCACGTGGACGGCCGGGAGTATTTTGCGAGGGCACGGCAGGTTTGGTTTGACGCATATACCAAGTCTTCGTCAGGTCGAGTATCATGCGCATCACGTACCAGTAGTCAGGATGGGCTTGTTTTATCCTTTCATACGTCGAGAGTTGTTGCATGCGGTAGCAGAGTGATTCAAGAAATAGATCAAGTCGCACTTTATCTTGTGCGGCATTGACATCCCATCCCGAGGCAGCATGTGCAGCAGTCGGTATACACAGTCGAGCAACTATCCGGATCACGGTTGGCAACCGCAACCACTCTGAAAAAGAGATGAAATGGTATTCCTGTATCGGGAACGACAGCAGAGCATCCAGGAAAGCTTTTCCTGCCTCTAGGGCTGAATACAATGCCGTCAGTTGTGTTGAGTCTGTGGCCACTGACGGCTCAAGCGACGGTGCCACACGAAGTGCAACACTATGCAGAAGCATAATCGTGTATGAGGCGGAAAGATCAAGTACTAATAATAAGTTAAGAAGGGGCGCTTGTTGTCTGACTTCGAGCGAGCTTACAGCATTTGGCTCTGGGACCTTGAGCTCTTGCATCTTGACTATTTCTTTTCCATGCATCAAGTTGGCTCTCCATGAACCTTACTTGCATGAGCGTCCGTGCATCGCACAGCAGCGTATTTACGGAATCGCGACTGAACAAAGCATCTTGAACTTGATCATCAAGTTGCCGCAAAGAGATAAGATGACAAATGGTCTCATCCGAGTCATATTCGCGAGTTTGTTTCAAACGTATCGCCCAATCAGTCATAGAAGATGAATGCTTGAGCAGATTCGGCTTCTGTAGTCCGGCTGCAATCCTGGAGATAGTCAGTAAATCAAGAAATATCGACTCTTCATATACATACATGGAAGAAAGATAATAGCAGCCAAGGAAGGCACGCTGACGCTCGTGTTGTTCTCGTACGGTAAGCGGAGGAGGCTTGGGCCGATGAGGAATATCTATCGGCTGGTAGTCTTGGTGAAGGCCAATGTCAAGTGCTAGCCCAATCACAAGGTGATGTAGAAAGAAAATTTGCTGTGTTTTGTGACTAAAGATGAAGTGATACCTGTTGCTATAAGCCCTGGACATTGATTGGGAGCAAATCACTCACCATGATAAGTAGACTAACACACTTTGGACTAGACCCAGTGTACGTCTTGGAGCTACGATAGTCCGATGAGCAAGCTCTTTGCGGTACACGGTATCAAGTAACATCTGGCGGTCATGGTTCTGCCACGAAGCTGCTATCAGTATCGCAAGCAGAAGCATAGGTGTATTATCATGTAGCTGCTGGGCACTCGTCCCCGGCGGTATGATAACAAAAGGAAAAGAAGGGGACATTTGCCGATACACATCCAGCAAACCTTCTGCCTCGCGGGTTTCGAGTAGTTGCTTTACTACTTCGTGATCAATTGGGTCTTCTCGGCGTCTAGATGGCTGGAACATGCCATCGGGTGCTTGAGAAGCATCTTCGGCTTCAGAAAATCTGTGTATAGTGCGGATCCTTTCATGATATTGACGATCGGTTTCTGCATGGACATCTAGATGCTCACTAGCCGTTTCAGATGGCGATGGTCCTGGTTCAAGGGATGATGGGAAGGGAAGCCAGCTTCCGGGAGCTACAGTTCCTTGCTTCTTCCACGTCTCGGCCAGTGCATTCACTTCGGTAGATGGACTTCGGCTTTCCTCAGATACTGTTGATGGCAATGAAGTTGACTCGTTCAAGCTTGTAGTTGAAGGATTGACAAGGCTTGCAACGAGTCCATCGATCTTCTGCTCAACTTGCGAAATGCGCCTTGCGCCCGTCAGGTGCGCACAAGCTTCTACATGATTTAGGAATACTTACGATGGCGCCCGCTGCTTTCGGGCTCGTCGAGGCATTTCGGCCCATATGCATTCCTTCGAGCCAGCAACACATCTGAATTGGAATAAGCGTGCATTTGGGGCGACAAAATGAGGCTTTCAAGCGACCCCATTGGCTGCTTACCTCTGGCAGACACCAGCCTGGGTGCTCGGCAGACAGCGCGTCTTCAAAGTACGGCACCGCTGACATGCCTGCGTGGTTCGGATGATGGCCACTCTTGCTGCGGCTGGCTGCTCGTTGTCATCCATCACATATGCTGGGTGCATAGGTTGGAGTTCGAGCGGAAGTCGGGACGGAGGCAAGTGTGCTCTCCTCTCCGTTCCCGCTAGCCCCTGAGACAAGTTGCCCGAAAATGGCTTAGCGCGTTTGTCCCTCATCACGCCATCAACCAAAGAACAATCCGTTTTCCGGTAATTAATGTGGGTTGTTAGTGCTTACAAGCCCTCGTGAACACGATTTCGATATTTTTACATCGGTAGAGACTCTCATTCTGTATATTACATGATCGGAATCTATGGTACACTTTGATAGTCGTTGTCGATCACCCGCCCATTTTACACTATGTCGAAATTGAACTTCTGTGCTAGTCGCAAGCCATAGAATAGCGTCGCTCCGATCGTGATCAGATTTAAATGAATGCTCATTGCATGGGCTCTAGAGAAAGCTTTGTTAAGTTTCTTCATGGTATCACTCACGGCACCGGCCTTGAGCTGGAGAGGCGCATCACGCGTCGCTACGTCCTTATCAGCAATTTCCTTCAACCCAATCTTAGAAACATACTTTGGTGGACCCTTTCAATCATGAGGTCTTTTGTTCTAGGCCCGAACTTAACCAAGTTCAATCCTGCGGTTACGCCAGCAACCAGAAAGCTGATCCAATCCAACTTGGCGTGCAAGAGCGAAGTTGGACCATATGGTGGGGTAGTCAAGGCAACCGCGACGAGGAGCAGAGACTGGCCCTGGAAGTATATAGGAAATACATGTTTTTGGAGCGTTGTGAATGCCGAGCGAGGAAGTGCTTCGTATGCAACTTTGGTCATGACAAAAGTCTGGTAGAGCTCAGTCCCAAGAAATGTCGAATAAGCGAGAAGGTGGAGTGGCGCAAGGATTGAGGCCGCCGACAAGGACATTTTGACAACAACTGAGATAAAGAAAGTGACCTGAACGTTTACTTTGGATACAGTGCAGGTTGACTTCTTCTTGCACTGGAGCCTGAAGTCGACCGCCGGAACGGATGACGTATTTAAACCTTGATCCGTGCCGATTTGGCTCGGTGAAAATGCTCAGTGATCCTGCTCTGCTGACATATGACCCACTTGATTATTAGGGCCTGGATTGCACAGTAAGCTAAGCTCCTGTCATAACGAACGTTCGTAGGTTGGTGCGCGTCTGCACACTGGTGCCTGTTGTGGAGTCTCTCTGAGTCAGGAACCATACCTACCTGGTGGGTAGGTTCAGTAGGCGCAATCAGACCACCAGGGTCCGGAATTAAATCTCTACCTTAAAGCGCAACGTCTACTTGAAAGTTAAACTTATTCTTAATAATTCACGCTGCCTATTTATCTCCCTATTATTTTCAAGCATCTCGGAGTTCGGGTCAAATAATTGCGAAGACCTCGCAGATTAATCAATGTAATTGCCAGGGTACCCCGCGAAAGGTAATCTTTTCGAGCTCGAGGTGGGGGCTTGCAAGGATCAGGACTGAAGCTTTGCCCATACGTGGTATTTATAACCTATCTATCTCTATTCTTCGGTGGATAATTTCTCAAGGAAACCTGGACGATCTACATGTTCCCGAAGTCGTTTCCACCAAACAGCCACGTGGTGGATGCGACACCGACCACTAGAACCACCATGGGCAACGATTTATATGAGGTATTGTCCATCTAAGATTCAATGCGCGCAGCGACCCGAGCATTCAGCAGCCTTGCAAACCTTTCAAGATGCGCTTCTCATTCCTCATATTTCTCCCTGCTGTATTAGCAGCACCTTCGTCACGGCTCGAACGTGGCCCAAAACCCGTATACTGGCTGCTCGCAGGAGATTCAACGACTGCACCTGCCGGTGGGTGGGGCGATGCATTCCTCTCTACCACAGTCGCTGCGGGCTCATCAGGTCACAACTGGGCCAAGGGGGGCGCAAGCACAAAGTCTTTCCGTGACGGCGGCTACTGGAAAAGCGTGATTGACGACATCAAGAAATACAAAGGCAGCTACAAAGTGTATACAACAATACAAGTATGCGGACCGTGCTAACGAACTGCAATGCATCACTAACAACCTCGTAGTTTGGCCACAACGACCAAAAGGCCAACTCCGGCGTTAGCCTTTCACAGTATGCCACGAATTTAGGTGTTATGGCCGATGAAGTAGTCGCTGCTGGTGGCATACCTATCTTGGCCACGCCCTTGACGAGGCGCACATTCAGCGGTGGGAAAGTCGTTGAGAATCTTGCCAACGAGACTGCCAAAACCATCTCCGTTGCGAAAGAAAAGTCTCGGCATTTCATCGACCTTAATAAAGCTAGTACGCTTTATGTAAATGTAATTGGTTCAGCCGCTGCCGACAAATATAACCTTGCATCGGGCGATCGCACGCACCTAAATGAGTGGGGTAGTGTAGTATTCGCAAGAATCGTGAGTGACTTGCTAGTAGCGGCGTATCCTGACGAATTTAAAGACGTAACAGTCGCGAATGCGACTCTGAGCGCTACGATCAAGGCAGGTAAGCCAGCCTAGCTGAAATTATAATACAAGAAGGACATGGCATTTTTTGTAGAGCTAAGTACAGCAGTTACATAATTGAGATGCCATTTTGTTGCGGTGCAACTACAGGCACTAAGTGAATTCGTTCAAGAAAGTGGTAGCGCATCCCTATTTATAGGAATGCATGTTTCTCGATGGACAATATTGATGTCCGCAATCCTTTTCTTCCCACTAGTCGCTACTATGGGTATCTGCCGTACCCATCTCCATCGTATCCACCTGTCCGCCACCTTCTTGCCTGGGCTTCATCCATAGACTGGGAAGCGCTCCCTTGGCTGGGAGTTTGAGAAAAGTTAGTCTGACTGGACATGGGCGTGTCCCATGTCTGAGATCCATACGGTGTACTTCCAGTGTATTGACTACTCTGGAATGATGCTTGTGATAATCTCTGAGATCCTTGATCGTATAAACCTTGACTGTAAGGAACATAACTAGGTGCCTGAGGAGGAGGTGATGGATACGCTTGGTACTGTGACGGCGGCGATGCTTGATATGGTGCTTGCTGTATTTGATTGAATTGTTGTGGTTGTTGGTGGAGGGGTGGTTGCTGGGTGTGGCTGAATTGCGATGATTGTCGTTGTGGGAGAGGGGAAGGATATTGTTGCTGAGCGGTGGGCGTGTGGTAGGTGTTTGTTGGGGGTGGGGTGTGTTGGGGTGAGCTGGTAAAGTTCTGATGAGGCGTGAATTGGTCTGCCGAAGCCTGTGGGCTTGCGTAACCTGGTTGGTGTTGCTGGTACCTGCCAGTTGACCCTGGGTTAAGCAGAGGCTTACGATTCGGCACTTTGCTTTTCCTAATTAGACTGTTATCATCGCTACCATTGGTGTATTGACTTTCCGGTTGAGGCGGAGGGGTGGGATACTGTGGACGATCTTGTTGTAGGTAGGGATCAGCTGGTTGTTGATAATTTGGGTCTGAAGTGAATGGTTGGCTCCATGGCTCCTGTGAATGCTGTCCATATTGTACCCCGAAGTTACCGCCTCCACTTGGAAGATTGGACGAGTAATAATTGGTATTTGGAGGAGGCTGAGGGTTTGGCAATGGTGGGGGCCCAGCAGCAAGACTATCCGGCAATTTACGATGCCTGACAGTTCGGAAGCGCTTAACGGTCGGGTTGCGTTGGCAACGAGCAACTCCACTCATGAGAAGCTTACGAATCTTAGCTTCTTCGGTAATCTCATCTTCTAGTTGAAGATCTGCAACACTTTTTCCATCGTCGGTTTCGCCAGAAACTGACACATTGTCACCCTCCCAAACTTTATGGTCGTCACCATCTTCGCTATCGTCGTCATTGTCTTGAAAATCTGCTGCATCGTTATCTTCAATGTCCGAGTTCTCGTCAAAGGCTACTGGTGCTTCCAGTGCCTCGGCAGATAGACCGAAAGTAGGATGTCGAAAGCTGATATCAGCACCAGATTCCAGCAGTATTTCTACACTCGAGGCCTGTCGATAGGCGCACGCCTCTACCAAAGCTTCGTCTATAAGATTTTCAGGTGGTTTAAGTTCGAGAAGTCTGTCAAGCACAGCTTTGTTGCCTCTGATCGCAGCCGCCGTAATCGCGCTGCGGTATTTTCCACCTCGAGTTCGAAAATCTGCTTGGCTATCGAGAAGCTTGTTTACAACCTCAAGATGCCCAAAGTATGCGGCTGCAGTAAGAGCTGTTTCATACTTGCCGCCACGGTAATTGACCAAATCTAGAGCGTAGCCAAGGATATACTCGAATACCTCTAGATCCCCTTTTACAGCAGCGGCCTGTAGCGCAGTGCCATACTTGCCACCAGTAGCCAGTAAATTGGCATTGTGCTTGAGCAGAAGTTCGATGTTGTCCTTGTCATTGATGTATGCGGCTGCAATGATGGCGGAACCCCAAACCCCACCCTCTGCAGAAGCATTCGCGTTGTGATCTAGCAACAATTGCACGACCTCAGAGCTGTATTCAGACTGTGCTGCAGCCATTATGGGGTATTGATGTTTACCCCCCTCAAAATTAACATCTGCGCCGTGTTTAAGCAAAAGTTTCGCGATCTTTTCGTTTCCTTCAGCTACCGCTGCTGACAGCGCACATCCGAAAATTCCGTTTGGCGGTTCCACGTTAGGTTTTGCACCTGCTTTGAGCAACGCTCGTACGACTTTGATTGAGTCTTCGGCTGATGCTGCCTGTAGTGCTGTGCCATAAAGACCGGAAACCACAGCCTCAGGTGTTACATCTGCATTCGCATTCAGCAGAACCTCTACTGTTTCAATGTTCTCAGCCCAAGCAGCCGCCTGGATAGCTGTTCCATATTCGCCTCCAATAGCATTGACGTCGGCACCAGCATCGAGCAACGCCTGACAAGAGCTCTCATCGCCTACTTTACTATAAAAGTGTCAGCATAGCCATCATCTTTGAGCACCAAAAGTAACTTACGCGGCAGCATGTAGGGCAGAGCCCAATATTTCCGAATCGATGTGCACATTAGCTCCATTGTCAAGTAAAAATCTAACCCCTGCTTCATCACCTACAGCTGCACAATTGATTAGTGCGGTTGTGCCTTTGTCGCAACGTGCGTTGATATCTGCCCCCTTGTTCAGAATGAGCTCTAGGTCTTCTTTGGCTAACTTAGCGCCAGCGAGCGAGATGACGGGCCAGTTGTTGTCGTGTCCTCGAACGTTCACATCGGCGTTGAAGTCCAGGAGAATTCGTGTTATGTTGCTATACCCTCTGCTGACTGCAGCAATGATGGGATAGGTATACATCCCTCCCCATGCGTTGACGTTTGCACTACTCTCAAGTAGGAGTCGGACTGTGTACTCGTTACCATTGAATACAGCCGCTACACCCAAGGATTAGCTAGTTTCAGTGAAGCAATTTACTAAGATGGTACCTTGTAATTCGTTTCCATAATGCCCAATTGGCTCTGTATTCAACAAGGCACCATTGTCGATAAGTAATTTCACGTTTTCTGCGTTGCCGTTATATGCTGCTGCCTGAGGTAGGATTAGCATGCGTTATTATAGAGTACGGTCTTTTCTTGCCTGTAGCGCTGTTCCGTAGTCTCCCCCGCGCTTGTTTACATCAGCATTCTTCGCAATGAGTGCTTTCAAGATACTTGTGGTGCCATCGTATCTGGATAATTATAAGCTAATTTCATGAACTCCGATAGATGTACTTACGCGCTTGCGGCTAAGGCAAAACCGTAACTTGAATTTCTCGTTAGTGAAAGCTAATACAAGCATATAGTCTACTTACGTTGGCCCCTCCGCGTTGGGGTCTGCACCATGTTCTAGGAGTAAGGTGACAGCTTCCTCACGTTCGTTATCTGTGGCCTGGTAAAGTGCATCGTTCATGGCACGGGAGTTACCCTGTATCTCGTGATTGTGGTCCAATTCGAAGAGGAGCTCTAAGACCTCTGTCCTACCATGAAGTGCAGCCAAGGAAAACGCCTTAAGGAGGCGAAGCGCCGAGTTCTTCTCGAGAATTGCTCTCACCACAGGAACATAGCCTCTCTTCGATGCAATTTCAAGCGCCGTCTGCATGGTCAGAACTCTATCTTCGTGCTTGAGGAGCTTTTCCACAACTTCAAGGTGGTTGTATGCGGCTGCGGCTATCAAGAAACCCCCATAAGTCTCCATTTCGCGATTCAGGCTCCAACCTTTAGAGAGTAGGTATTCAACAACATCGTGATGCCCGTTGCGCGAGGCAACACCGAGAGCACTCCCGTACCAATAATCCTCTTCCGGGTCTACATCGGCGTTGTGCTCTACGAGCAGCCTAACACCTTCAAGATTACCGACGGACGCACCAATATTAAGCGCTCTTAATGCAGGACCACTGATAGCATTAACATGCGCGCCACGCTCCACGAGCAATTCTGCAATTTCTTGATTCAAGTTTTCTATAGCCGCGTAGAGGGGTGTTCCATAATCTTGTGAAGGAGCATCCAAATTAGCATCGCCTTTGAGAAGAATCTGGACGATTTCCATGTGCCCATTGCTCGCCGCTGCCAACAGAGCGGTAGGCTGGCTACTGTCATTATTGTGGTTGATCTCTGCACCGTTTTGTAGGAGCTCGATCACAATTTCTTTGTTCCCGCCCTCGCATGCATAATAGAGCGGCTGAAATTCAAGGGAATCGACTCGATGTATTTCATCCGTCCTGCCGCGGCTCAGAAGATGCTTCACAAGCGCTGGGAATTCGAGGATTACAGCCACATGAAGTGCTGACACTTGGGCCTGATTGTACCAAGTATGTACATCCGATATAGCCTGCCACCAGCTTTGGCGCGGCTCGGAGTACTCTTCCCAAAAGGGATGGTAGAGATCGATCTCGTCGAGCATGTCCACTGGGGCCAACTTTGCGTGCTCGACCCAATATCGAATAGGATATTTGACAACTTCTCCTGGCGAGGCGTCATCATCAGGTTCGCCACTATAGTCTTCGCCGCCGTCGTCAATGCCAATGTTATTGTCATTGCCATTTTCTTCATCGTCATCGTTATCTTCGTCTTCATCGTCGTTACCCTCATCCTCGTTCTCGTCGACTTTCTCGGTATCTCCTTCGTTGTCCTCTATAGGTTGGTTTGAACCGGTGTTGCCATACTCTATGCCCTCACCTGTGCCATCATCCTGAGCTCCTTCGTCGTCATCTTCCGGTTGTTGCTGTTCTTCATTATTGCGTTGTGGATCGAATGTTTCATAGATGTACTCAAGTGACCGGAGAGCAATTATACCATGTTGCATGTCTTGAAGATCCAATGCAAGATCATCTTTCGCGTATTGCTCGAGATACTCTTGCGCAGAGGTATCAATCCACTCGACTGTGGCAGTCTCCAGGTCCCATTCGCTTCCGCTTAATGTCAAGAACGCACCACACCGAATAAGATATGTTTTGATCGTCTCCAAATCTTGGCGATCCTCTTTTGGTATACCAGCGATAACTGCAAGCTCCCGCAGTGTGGGTGCAACATGTGCACAGATTAGGCACCGCAACATTTCTTTCGTATATTCCAGTCCTTCTGCTTGTGAATTGAACACCCGCTTTCGAACATGGTCGAACATATTCGTGAGACCGTACGGAAAGGATTCAAGTAGTTTCCGAATGTCGGCGTGGTGTGTAACCCCGGGTGTCCATGCATTTTTGAGCTCCTGGATGACCAGGTCAACGTATATCTGGTTATCCTCCGCTCTCGAATAAATGTGGCGCTTGACAAAATATGCAAGCGACGACGGCAGCTCGAGTACGTCTACATTGTAAGAGATGTGAAACTTGAGGTCATTACTGACTAGTGCCAAACTGTCTTTGTCTTCAAGATCAATTTCCAGGGCACCTGGTTGCAAGCTCTTCTTGATATCAGGCCGTCCTGTGCGGCTCACAAGCATCCACTTGATATGTGCCCTGTCCGAACCATCTTGTGGTGCTGTTGATTCTTTGGATAGCTCACTCATGTATCCGAGAAAAGTATTCAGAGAATCGTCTGCCAACTGCTCAAATGCGTAGATTACAACATAGATGCTGCCGCTAGGAAGATGACTGGCCATAGTTTGCAAAGCATTCCAGAGCACTTGCTCTTTAATAGTTGCTTCTGGATCGAATTCTTGCTTCCCGGGTTCTTTGCTCTTCTTTGAGTCGGATAGTAGATGCGCCCCAAGATCCTGGTCGGTTTCAATGATTTGACGCACGACCATCTGTAAGAGGCCCAAGAGTGATCGTCGGGCCTTGTCACTCTGATCGCAGTAGAATGATGTGATTATCGATCCACTCCCGCGAGATGATGCTTTTAGACTCTGAACAGCTGATGATGCAACCACGTCCTGGCCTGTACCGGCTTCTCCATGAACCCAAAGAAGCTGGTTTATGTCCCCTTCCTTCCAGTCTGTAAAAGCCGGTAATTCCAGAATGCTAGATAGTTTGCCCCCTTGAGGCACTTTGTATTGCCCATGCATAGCAGCGTCGATGTCTTGGAAACCTTTTGCCAGATGATTGGACATGCTGCAGCGTACAGCATCATCAACCGTCGCATTACGCACCGCCTTTTGTCTCATCTTCATAAGTCGATCTGCAGCTTCGGCTGTGATGCGAATTTGTTGCGAAACGGACGCATAGTTGCGATCCTTTGATCCTGAGAATTTGTTGAGTCCAAAATGGTCCGCGTCTAGGCCTTCTTTGGTTGCAGAAGTGATACTGGCGGAAATCTCGTCAACGATGAGTTCTTGTCGTTTATATGCCAGACTCTTGACCACACCCTTTTTGAGAATATCACTGTCCTGCAGTTCGAAAAAGCTGTAGAGACGGATCTGAGCATCTCTGACTAGAATTCCAAATTTATCGAGTAAGCCTCGAAGCATTTCAGAGTCTTTTTCAAGCAGTTTCGCTAACTCATCAGGAGAATCCATGCCAATGCTAGCAGCCATATTAGCTAACAGCTGTGCTCTAGGCTCAGCGATGCCATGGAATGGTGTCCCTAGGAAGATCGCACCAGCGACCCATGGATACACGTATGGATGCTCGGCACGATTCGACTGTGCCATCAAAAGTGCTTTTGCAAGAATGATCCCACCTAAGCTGTGGCAGACAAAAATGATGGGCGTTTTAGTTTTGTTCTATACCACTTTGAGAGAAGAACGATAGTGTAGCGCACAATTACTTACATGTCTTCTGATATGATCTAGACCTTGGACCAGCCTAGTCGCAATGTTGTCGAGTCGCTGTTCAGCGGTTCCTTTGCTGAGCCATTGTTTTGTATATAAGAAATGGCTGATCCGTGCTTCGGGTATTTTCTCCTGCAGCATGTTTGTATTGTCGAGCCAGTTGACCCCACCCAGCTTCCACGACCACTTTTTATCTGCGCCGAGACCGGGAATTGCGACAATTCTTGAGAAGTCAGTACAACCCAGCTTGCAATTGCCGCATGGCGTACTTACTCATATTTGATGGGATTTCTTGACGCCGTTGGGTCATCAAGAGAAGGATATAAGATATCAAACCCAAAGCTCAATGCCTATAGATATGAGTGTTGGCATTGGGGGAGTAGTGGAGTATGCATACCGTATCCTTAAACTTTCCATACTGGATCTTTGCTAAGGCTGTCATCGTACGCTTAGGGGTAGAAAGAAGTAATGCGGTATTCGTAGACACAGTCGGGGATGATCTAATTACGAAATTTGAATTTAGCGGCGCAATGAGAAGATATACATATTCTTAGCGCCCACGTCGTAGCGTCACGACCCCTGAATCGTAGGGCTGCGATAATTGACAACTAAGGGCGGGAGTCTGGGGGCCAAAATGCAGAGAAGAGCTTTGTGGGCGATGTTCCGTCAGCATTCGTTCGGCAGGTGTCAGCCTTTGGCTGTAGCGAGGTAGGATCAATCCACTTTCGGTATGTGGCGGAAAGGGCGGTGGGGGCCAAGCAACGCGCAATGGCTTTGCCCAAGACTCCTTGTAAAGTCAATACCATACTATGGAGGTAAATATTGACCAGGGCATCATCGCGACCAAATATCTATCTTATCAGAACATGCAATAATCAGCCAATCACACATCTCCCTACCAAAGCAGAGAACACCTGTCGATCAAACACGAGGAGTTCAATATCTTCGCTTGCTTTGCATGCATAGTGCTCTGAGTTACTTAGCCCTGCTCTATATAAGAACGGGGCGAAACAGACGTTTCCTCCTAACCCCCTTTCCCGAGTTGTATTATGCAGTTTCCAAATTTCCTTTTGTTGTCGCAATTCTGCATTGGGTCCAGGCATCATCGTTCGTAAATGGGCTCTGAGATAAATTCCTGCTATGCATTCTGGGTTTCCAGCGACATAACCGCACGAGTTAGACCGCTATAAGGTCAAGCGTGGAGGAGCGCGGAGGAGCGCAAAGGAGCGCGAATCGAAAGGATCCATGATACAGCGCGTCGAGCTTCACGCGAGAACCTATTTATAGCACACTAGTCCGACTCCCGCCGGTGGGTCTCATCTGGACTCTTACCACCATCAGCATAATGCGCAGCACCTCAGTCCCTAGCGATTTTCGGGTGCACATATCAATATAAACATCTGCATTCGTCTCATCGCGAAATTACAGAGCGCACCTGACCTGATTCATTATCTGCAAGCGAAAGCTTGTGACCCTGATCTCTATAAAGTCACATGCATTGACGATCTATATACAAAGAATCCATGTACAGCTGACACAGTTATGTACAACCATGGAGTCAATCTCCCAGAATATAAGCAAGAAGTCAATCAACGTCATTAAAACTCATCAAAAGCAATGAAAAGATGTGGCCGTAAACCATGCACCTCAATCCTCTGCGCACCGTACCCTAATTCCCACCAACGGCAACCGTAAAGAGCTGTGGACTGCCATCGAACAATGTTCCAGCAACATCTTGGCCACCGTCGGGTGCGACATCATCGTACGGGAACGCGTAACCACGACCGTCCCTTTGCACTTGGTGTACAATCCTCGCGTAGTGGTTCGTTGTTTCCATGTCTTTGTAGTACCCACCAGGGTTATTACCATTGGGGAAGTTGTTACCGGGAGTGCTCAAGAGAATACTGCGGTTGAAAGCCGCTGCGAGGCGCGGGATGACAGCATTGCGAGCCTGGTTGGAGCCAGTGGCGAAGGGACCCGTGCTGCAAGTGAAGATGTCACGCGCCGAGGGCGGAGAGAAAGAGCCTGCTACGCCGAGCTGCAGTTCGTCGCCGTGGACCCGACCCGTAAGATTGCCTGCTGCAGCTTGGGTGTTGATTGTGATGTCTTCTCTGCGGTATTTATCCCATACCGCATCAGTATACAGGTTCCAGTATCCGTCCCACGCGTTGGCGTTACCAACAAGGAGGTTGTTGGGGCTGATGACTCGAAGTGGTCGGCCGTTAGCTTCGTAGACGAGCCTGTCCCATGGTCGGCCGTCGCGCTGAGCCTGAGCACGAAGCTCGTTGATCACGGTCTGGAAACCATCTGGCCCCATGCCCGGCACTGTTTGGGTTCGACCTTGCGTGTTGGTAAGTGAAAGCGCGATAGGTACGCTGAGGAAATCGACGTAGGAGATATTCGCAAATAGTTGTGCGTCGTTGTACGTGAACTCGCAGAAGGCCCAGTCTATGTTAAAATTCGGGTCGGACGGGTTCGTGACACTTGGCTCAACTACGGCGGGACCTGGATTCAGGAGGAAAGTCAACTTGGCTCCGATACTGAACCATATACGCCCTCCAACCATCTTTGGAATGACGACATTAACGGTGTTTCCTGGCGCTCCAAGAGGAATCGCAACGTCGGCCTGAAGCGGCTGCAGTATGTCACGCGGCGCAGTAGGGTAATACTGGCTCTGGCCATCGGCTTGCACAAACATAGGGGTGTTGTTCCTTTCTATGGCAAGCCCGGTGATGTATGCATAGACATTGTTGGAGTTGGATTTGTTTTGCAGCGCGATCTGTAACATGCCAGGTGCCGCTTCTGCAATAACCTGTTGCTGTTGCGGAGCGGCTGCTTGTACAGAGGTCCGCTTCTCGTTGATGGGAGGTACAGGCGGTGTCGCGGCCGGCTCCTTTTGAGGTTCCTTACGATTCTGATAGCTCTGTCGGCGCTTGTTGACAAACTTCCTGAACGCCTTCATGTTCGGTCTGTAGTCTATAACAACCAATATGAAATATTTCCTGTGGCGCAAAAGATATTGATAACAATGGATGTGGCGAATAATGATGATGCAAGAGGACTCTAGGATTTAAATAGGTAGCTATTCAAGCGGATAAGAAAGATAGGTAGGTCGATGTTTGAAGGCTTGCAGGTTGTGCAAACAAGATATGCGCCACCTTCCGAATCATGGTAATTTTATATGCAATGCCAAAAACACGCGTCCGGACCTGGCAGCGTGAATGCAGCGTCCCATTCTGATGTCACACACACAAGAATGCCGGCAACGCTAAGCCAGTTGGGGCAACGCGCCACGCCAGCGCAGAAAGCGCACTGATGGCTTGAGGTCATTTTAATCCGCTGCGGCCAATCATGCCTCGGTCCCTGTCACACCTCAATTACATCCGGCACCTCCTCCGTCGGCCCTTTCAGCATATCCTGGCTCTGGGTGCCACGCACATTGTGCTCGTGGTAGCTGCTTCTGAAACCTAAGGCGGATTAACGGTGGAGAAGTTGGCCTCGCCCAAAAGATTGGTTGCACCCACCACACCCAAGTGGCATGACCTCACTGCGCAAGCATCATGAATGCACGCCTGCAACCAAGGAACTTCCATCTCGAATAGACGCAACAGGACACGGAAAATGAGAATCCCCTAGGCAAGGTCCAGGAGCACGCGGAAGATGCGTTGGTCGATCCAAGCATGCAAACCGAGAACGTCGCATTGCCCTGGATGCCACCTTCCTTGCTTTGCTGATAGAAGAACACCATGTGTGAGCAGCTCGTGTATAATTACGAAATGGCATGTTTGAGGGTCCTCGGCAGTTGTGCCTCATGCACCCATCATCCTTTGATATTGAAGCTCGTCTTGACTCGGTATCGGTCATCTCAACCTGCAGCACGAGCCTGGTTCTTGGGTAGCCATAAAATGGATGTGGAAAGTGACATTCCTGGGACGGTATCGTGTTGATCCGGTGCCCAGGTAGCATATCATCGTAACCGGGTTGAGGTGTAGCTGCGCGCATCAAACTATCAGGCGACGGAACGGAAAGACATGAGTAGAGCCCCATGGCTATGAGTTAGCATGAAGTTTATCAACTTGGTTCTCAAACTAACTAAATTTTGGGGGGCTGGCGTTCGTAAGTGCTGTCAAAAGTGCCTTAGCTAGCCACATCGCGGCTAAAACATATAAACTCCCCAAGTCAACAAAGGCACTTTTATTGTGGTTTTGCAGTTCCCTATGGCTGTTAGCCCCGACCAAGGACAGACGAGATCGTCAACAGATGTCACGCCGTTGTAATCAATGCTGAATCGTGCTAATTGCAAATTCGTACATAGAGGTTTCCGTATACGTTAAAAACCAATATTAATCACACAATGCGGAGGTAATAATTATGCACATGATGCGAAATGAGCAGGCGTCTCACCGGGTCAGTCTGTGGATCTTTACAGGGAAGCTTACTTTGTCGTGACCTTAGACAACACTAGCTAACTTCTTTCCTTAGTTAGGCACGCGACTCTTACTCTCAATCAGCTAACCTAGGTTATCCTATTTTAGCCTATTCCGTCTGCCGTTCAACTATGGACGCTAAGCAACGTCACAAATTCGCCCCAAGCGTCAACAAGCAGTCGCTGCGGATTGGCAAGTGGTATTCGTTCACACCGCATCACATTTATTTAAACAGAGTTTGATAGTAAACAGTCAGTAAAACTGCCTTACAATACAGCACCTGAGTTTAACGGACCATAAACACATTGATATTGATATTGCAAGAATTAAATCTGTTTCCTTCAAAGATACTCTTCACTTTTTATCAATTTCTCCACCCAATGATTTCACCGTGCACTCCCAGACACGCATCCAATACGAGTATATAAACGGGTCTTGCCCCATTAGAAATGAATTGCTCTTGAACATCATTTGGCCATGCTTGACCGCTGAAATTTTCTGATACGACACTCTTGCACTCAAACATTCTCACCATACGACCATCCACTGCGATATAATGACAAACTAAACACGGAATGGAAATGATGACTAACTTTCCTATGCGAGATTTTGTACGCTTCTCTGGTACGCACTTATTTCGTTTACACAATTGAAATGAGCGCCGCGTACACATTATACTATGAAGAGCGCTGATTAACCCGTCGTAGCGTTTTGAGCCTGCGCATTGATCCCACTTATCATTACTGAGCTGAACTCGGACTTACAATCGAGCCGTAACCCTCTTGCAGTACATGAATTCGAATCACCGAAGCTCCGCTTACATAGTTTGACATCCAAAGCTACAATGTGACCTACATATCTTCTTTCCGATATTTGCTCCTGATCCTCACACATAATTTGATTTTCGGGTATACTTTCAAACTTTCAACCCGTACTCATCCCACAGATTATGATCTTAGGACGCCGCTGTCGGTTCCTAGCAGAATTAATATTAGGTGCAGCGGCAGGTGTCTTTTGATATGCGAAGCCCACAGTAACTTTGTAAATTCAGTGACCTTCTTTCACAATTCGACTCGATTAAGGCCAGCTTCAGGTGGTTAAACGGTCAGGGTCTGAGGTTCCAGTAATGTCAAGTGCCTCTCAATCCTAAGAGGCAGCGACTGTTTCACGTTAGTAGTCTTTTCTCACCATTCATCCTTAAGGGTCACGGAAATTGTGTCCTTGCAGTAACATTCTCGTACCACTCGACCCGGCCAGTGTCAGCGACAGTCTCTAACTAGCTATATGCACCAGCTCATAAGACAACCAAGACCTGGGACGCACGCAGCGGAAAGTGTAGCATATCGTTCAACAACATGTACTTATTGATTGATAGTAATATTCTTGAGATCGAAACTTTATCTGAAGTCAATTTAGAACCACCTCGTCCTCACCATGGAAGTCTAGCTCTAAGCGCAGATCACAAGTGGCTAACATATGCCTAAAGAACCTATTGCAGCTACCTCCAGAATATCTATCGTTCTGCTCAGCAGTGTTAGGAAATGTTGTTGCTACTTGTGTGGAAGGCAGAAGATTATGGATATGCGAGTTTCAGCGGGACGGTTTGGAGAACTGTAAACTTATGCAGTGATGAAGTTCACCTCCATATCCTCGGGTTTCTTTTTCATCTCCATTGTATAGAGGGGCTTGGGATCGTATTATTACTAGAGCTTCGAGCACTTTCCAATCACGTAACTGCGATTTGCCAAGTTCCCACATACTGTCAAATTTAGCTCTAAGCAGAAGAAGTCTATATGCTCGCTGCAAGTCTAGGCAAAGTTGGTAAGAAATGAAAATCAATAGTTATATTAGGTACAGTTCAAGCTCGAATGAATCAAATGGGTCGATGAAAGTCAATGATTAGGCGACTGCATGTCTCTTCCATTGCGATACAACCATAGTGCAATGACAACCAAGAAAATTCGATCAAGGCTGCTCCTATTCAAGGTATGAATCAGGCGGCTCTGCACACAGCTTGGCGTCGTCTTTCGCCGGGTGCCGTAGCTTTACTGTAGCTTTCAAAGCATCCGCCAAAGCCTCTTTTGGATACCCATCAATGAACGTCATCCAACCAATGCCCTTCTCTGTGTCGTCATGCGCCTTGAGCGCGAAACTTTCAGCAATAAAACGCCTCAAATGTGAGCCGGATGGTGTACCACCGTAGACGATGCCAACGCTCTCTGGCCCCATATTCCAGTTAGAGCTATTTCTGACTGCTACTACGTTCCTCACCACTGCGTTTTTGTATTTCGCGTCGATAATCTTCTCCCCAAAGACGTAAGCTTCTGCAAGCTGGATGAACACCTTTTCTACTTTCTCGGCTATCTCCTCTCTTTTGTCATTTTTGCTCGCTTTGTACAGCGTCAAAGGAATGCTTCCAGCGTAGAGCCATTTAACATAGTCGCTCACGGCGTCGAACGTTTCATCAGCAAGTTCAATAGTATTAGGACACCGCCTCATACAGGCCCATTCTGGTTTCATCATGCGCTTGAAAAACTCAGAGCTTTGGCATATCACGCCCTGATGAACATTGAGGGTTTCCGTTTCCCCTGTTGGTACCGGAACCACTAGCTTGATAATGCCGTGACGAGGACTATAATAATCAGCTTCAACACATGCATCATACGGCTTGACACTTACTCCATTTTCGGAACGTTAAAGTCGCATGCAGTAATCTAGTTAAGGTTTTGATCGGGTTGTGGTATAAAATAGTCATTATGTGATGGAAATTTCAATATATACAAATGCTGCATTGTGAGTCAATGAGGCATATAGCCGAGCACGCTACTGCATTCCAAGAGTAGCTATTTCACTAGCTGCCTAGAGAAACTTCTGGAAGCCCGCAATCCCTCCCTTCAATTAACTTTTGAGGGCCTACAAATGATTCTTAAGATATGTACTGCCTTTCTAGTTCTCTGAATGAAAGACTAAGAGCCGCTGTCGCGAGCGGACAGGGAGTATTGAGGAAAAGTTGATAGGCAGCGCTGAAAGATTGATAACTGTAAGGTCGATGCGGGTTAAGCTTATTTTTGTATAGGTGCGTTGTGGGGATTGCGAAGGTCCGGGATAAAAACGTCTCGCTACGCAGTGTCTCACCACGCAGTGACGGACATTAGATCCAGATTCCATGAAGCGGATGAGCATGGATCAGACTACATCATGATGTAACTCGCATTACTACGACTACCTCTCCCCTCCCCCGAAATGGACTCGAGTTGGATTAACGATCAACGCATTCATCCGCTTTTTTTCACTAGGAGTTGAAATACTTTCTGTGCATTGTATTAACCTAGGTATAATTACTCTCTCACAATTGCGTCACATTAATCATAATTTCTTAATATATGTATAGAGAAGTTTGCGATTCGCATTGAAACTGCTGTAAGGATAGACACTAGTACCTTATCTTCTCTCCCATAATCATATCGAAGCCAATAGATGTAACAAGCCAAGAGCCTCGGCATTCTTCTCTTTAAAAACCCATCGCTACTTTTTAGAACATATTCACACACACGCATGCACATCTGTAGTCACTGCCACGTCAAGTCGGAAAAGTATTAGCGTGGATAACAGAACCCACATCTAAAACTGGATGGAAAGTACAGCAGAAAATGAACTGGAGTATGCCACAACTGCCCCGGTCATAGCTATCAATATTCAAAAGGACTGGGTCGGACGGTCAGAACTTTCCACGCAGCTATTGTGATCAAGCTAATCAAAGATGAACAATACTAATTGCCAAATAGGACTTAGCTACCACACAACTTCGATCCTCCTTGCTGCCCATAGTATCACACCCTAGATTCTCTGTCGCGGTACCTAATTCTCGAAACCGAGATCTTCTTTAATCCATGGTACAAAATCATGAATACTGCTTCTAGGATTTTTGGAGAAGCCAACAAAGCCTATTCCATTACCAATGACTTGGGTTCTGTTCGTGAGAGTGAGAGCAGCATCGAACTGTCTCTCACTGAAATCTGAAAAACTTAGAAAAACCTTCGGGCCACAATGATCTCGCGTCTGATAAGAAATAGATATTTGGAGGTAATGGATAGTTACGGCGGTAAGTTGTTTAGTCGATGGATCCTAACTCTTGTAAGTATGGATGATACGGAGGGAGAGTCAGTAACTGAACGTGTTAGACAAAATGTGATTAACCTACTTACAGACGACATTGAGAATAGGTGCTACTGGAGCGAGCGGGTAGTTGAGTCGGCTGTTGCCAACTACATCCAGTCCTTACAAAGCAAACTCTGGTTTATGAGTGAGCGTAGTAAAACCGACATTGTCAAATGGCGAAACAACCACACAGACAGATGATTATTTTCGCACAAAGTGCCATAGTAGCACCTTAATTTACACTATATCTTGACAATGCGCTTCTGAAAAAGTTGCTTCTATGGCACATAAATATGATAAGCTTCTCCGTCTCTCTACCATTGACAACTAAGACTTATATAAATTAAAAAACTAAACTACACGGCGACATCATAATACTCGAGTAAGCCCAATCATGTACGGATCATATCTATCGGCTACATTGAATGACATTAAGGAGTTGGCAATGGCTCAAGAAGAAAGAATCGAAATTCTAATGGAAGAACTCGATAAAATTCTCGAAGAATACCAATCTCTTGGTACATACTATCACAAAACCGAGCTCGCGGCTAGAGAAATGTCTAATCTCCTTCCTCCGGAATATTCAAAGCTTGTAAGGCATTTTTTCGAGATTTCTAGTGAGGAGGAGTATTACAGCGTCCTAAAAGAGTACGATATTTTATCTTGCTACGACGAGCTTCAAAATCTAAAAACTAGTAATTACCAGATTATAGGCCAACTACTGGATATAAGCCATCACTTGGAGGAATTCCGCTGTCATTATTTCAATAATATAATACCTAGACTCTCCCACGTCGAAGACAAGATCGATAGAATTGGTCTGGACCTCTACAAGTGTCTTGATTCGATAAACATGATCATGTTTTACAGTCACGAAATTCTTAGGGAACGCAACCAACACGCCTGGTACCAAGAGACCTATTCTCGGGATGACAACTGCGCCAGACCATATGATGAGGAAAGTGGAGAATGGGAGCTGTTTTTAAATTGGGTTAGCTCTCTTCCTAACATATATTTTCTTTTAGAAGAAGGCGGTAATCGCGAGCAACTTGCGATGAAGGAACTGTGGAGCTCGTCCGATGAGGACAATGAGATGTGTTCGCCGAATTTCTGTGCGTAGCCAGAACTAACGGGTTGTGGACACCGCGATAATGGCTAAATCCGAAATAAGATATCTAGGCTGGGTGCCCACTGTCTCTCGACACGGTGATGTAGATACATAACATATAGAGTATAATGTCTAAATAACTAGTTTGGTTTAATGGTAGAGAAAATTCCAATTATATGCCAAGAGCAACCAATTTGTTTTGTTGAGATGTTATGCATAGGTTTGCGATGGTATCCGCATTATACCAAAGGATAGCGTTCGGGGCGTTTGTCCTAGGAGCATTACACAAAGACACGGACCTTCCTCACGAACAATTGGGTTTTTAAAACCGCATGTGACTTCTGAATCTTGATTTTATTTGAGCGTTCTATACACAATTTCAGCCCGTCGGCTAGTTTTGTATCAATATAATTGGTACAACATTATATGACATCTTCAGGTGCTAGGCACTAATGAATGTCGGGTTTAGTACCCGATAGGCTGAAGCTAAATTGATTTAGTTTCCAACCCCGAACTAAGCTGGCATAAAGTTCAAGTTGCTACCGGGTTATATTGAAAAAAGCTAGCTGTGCGCGCTACGCTGGGAAGCTCCTGTCATTGCAGATTCTATTTGATAATCTTATAGCCTCATCTACGTGGATGCGCTCTTATGAAAAATAAGTCCATAATCTACGCCAGCTCAGGTATCTTGGAGAAAGCATGAACCGTATGAGAAACATGTTGATAGACAAGTGTCAAGTCATCATATCAATTCAACCCGGTATCAAAGTAGGCTGGAAACGGAGGCAGATTCCATTTCACTCACAGTATTTTGGATCAAGAGCTGCATGGCTACAATTCGTGCTCGCATGTGGCCGCTGCCTTCAGCCTTGTGGGTATTCGGCATGCCGAACAAAAGCTGACAGCTGATCAGTTTCCAGTTCCGTCACCCGCATATACGAAGCGATCGTAAGCAAGTAGCGTGCTGCAGCCCTAGACGATTCCTGCATTCTTGTTCCCGCGGAGCCGTGTTCTTGGGAGCCTGCCGCGTCTGTAATATGTTGTTTTTACCCGCGACAAAGTGACACATAACCGCGGGATGAAGACTACGCATGCCTGTAATACTATTGGCTATACTAGGCAGGGTTAGCAACGACTGAAATGTGTGGCTCGCTTGAAGATTTCAACTGCATGTTTCAGTTGCGGCAGTTGAATCCCCGCCAGCCCGGCGGGGAAGGGTATGACTTGCAAGGGCTAGCCTTTTTGAGGGACAAGAATTGTGCCCTTAGCATCGATCGGTGAGCAAAAGCGGGAATGCAGTCGGCCGCAAAAACATCGAGTGAGGCCCTTCGGCGCCCGTAATTCCCGAAGTACCTAGGTAACTGCCTGAAATTTTAGGGTATTCCGGCAAAATCAGGCAAAGAGCGCGTGCTCAGCGAGGAATAAACAAATAAAGTTACCAAGAGATAAAGCAGCGGCTCTGTATCACCAATTGAAGTGCTTTGCAAGACGGCTTACATGCAAATTACGGTCAGACGTGCCCAATGGAGACCTAGCATCAGATGAGCAGTCTTTATTGGGGGGGTCTCTAATATTAGAGCATCATTGAGACGACAAAGCGGGTGCTAACGGACATGATTGTGCAGGAAGGTGGGACTTGGCATTCGCGCGTCAATCGTAAACTGGCTGTCAATCTTGCAGCAATGTGCCCCGCGCCATTCTATACTTGCGGATACTTGCATATATAGGGCAAGCTAGTATCAGCAGGTTATTTTGATGGCGCTTTTGAGGTGTGACAAGCATGTCAATCTCGGGTAGAGTACCCCCTCGATGCTTTTCCCGACCGTCATTCCGCCTTGCATGAGGCCGATTGCATGACATATATGATGTTATTTTCGGGAGAGAATTTCAATTATCGTCATGAATCAAATAAAGATTGGCTTGCCTACTAGCATTATACTAGGCAAATACGGCCGACCCGACTTACGTCGGGCGCACTTGAACCTCGTGAGGGTCACAACCTCGGGATGCTATGTCGTGACAACCTTTGTGAATATATGATGCGTTAATATTTTCCGTAGTGGACTCGCTACGAGGGCAAAAAAGTAGTTTAGTTCGTTATTTCAATGTAGAGCAATCGCCGAAACCCTTTGTTATGTTTTATTCTATGCGACCTTCGCAAAAGTCCCCCCGTAGTGTGTTGTGATATTGAATGCCTATTGCTAGCTTCCTCTTGTGGTAAACCTTATATCGTTTTCTGTAATTGATTCGAGGATCGTGGGGCAATTCGTCATTGCCTTCTTCCAGTAGATCTAATCGAATTGCTGGCTTCTCGCCTTTACTAATTGGATATTCAAATGATGTTCCTGTGGTGTAAACCCTTCCGATGTCCGCTAACCAGAAGCGAGGCATATGAAGGGTTAGGACAGAGCAGCCCTGAATGGAGCTATCATCAAGTTAGTAAAGTTCACATGATATACATAATACTATACTGTTGCTTAAGATATATGATAAACTTACACGCACCAGCTGAAGGAACCTTTGTTGTCAAATGATGATGAAGTGACGGATCATGACGCTTGCTTTGCGAACATATCTTTGCGGGCTACACTCCCTGGATGATTGTGAGGAATTCCCAGTGCCATCATTTGTGTAGCCACCCTAATTAGTCTTGAAAATATAACCAATATTAACAAATTTTCAATGGAAAAGGCGTGTGAACATAGGAAGTTGCTATAATAACCATACTCGCTCGTCCGAGCGTGAAGATTCTTCTGTAATCAGTTGGAGGAACAAACTCAAAAAAAACTTCTTATCAGCTTCTTGACCGAAAGAATTAATTGGACCTTACCAAAGATGCTTGGGCCTGCACCTGATCCTGATGAGCCGTATGCTGTGTCTGACGGTGCATTGCTGCTAATGTCACCTACGCGACGGCCCATCGTGTCGGAATCCGCTCCAGGGCAGCTGCTTATAGTTAGATGATTCAGATACGAAATAAGATAAACACCAGAATGCTATGGTAAGAACGGATTTCATGGGCTCGTGTAAATGTCAAGAGCAAAAATGTGGGCTTACAATGACTCGAAGTCTTTTGGCACACTATGATCTGCCTCTATGTCCGGCTCATCCTCGGGTAACGGTCCTTGGTGTTCTTCACTCTGGTGTGATTCTTCCGCGTCAGAATTATGAGCACTATCACATCGTGAAGGAGATTTGGTAGGCTTCAATCGTTCGGCAGACGGACCTTCCTCCATGCTAGGTACGTGGTTGTCATCCGGAGCCGGAGCTGGAGCCGTCACTTCTACTTCTGGCACAACGATACTAGCTTCTTCTCTCGACAATCTACGTGATTCATTGTCTTCTTTCTCGTCTCTCATTGGACTACAGCATGAACTGTTATTACCGGCTGGACTTTCGATATCGAACTCAGGTGGCTCACGATGAGCAAGCAGTGAAGAGGTATCGTAGTAACTAACTTTTCTCTCCCTACCCGAGTCTAGATCTGACAGCAGAATAGATTTGTAGGTCTCGCTGTGGTTTTGTTGTTCGGCTGAGCCAACTAGCTTTGTGACGCCTCCAGTCTGGCTGTTGATACTTTCGCCACCGGGTAGTGACATTGGCTTATGTATGTCCGACAGCCATGTCTTTGCGATAATATCTCTCAAATCATCAAACTCGAAGTCTTCTTGGCCTATGGTATCCATAGTCTTTCGCAAAGTGCTCATGTAATGTAGTCTCTCTGTGGTATTCTTCTCTAAACAATCAAACAGCCATTCTTCAATGCGAGGTGCATGCTGTATGATGTTTCTAGACCTTGGTACCCCGTCTGACTGGGCTCGAGAAGCACTTCGAACAGCTCCAGGGCGACAATTTGTAAGGTCAATTGGTTCTGAACATGCACGTAGCGTTCTGGCGAAGGAATTAACTTGTGGTGCCAGATGTGCTTTAGATAGTTGCATTTTTACTTCACAATCGATCATGTCTTTAAGGGTATCGCTAAACTTCCGTTCAAAGCCAGGAACATCGCAATCCTCGCGTGACCTGTTGGTCTTGTGATTTGCAGCCTTTGCCGCCTTTTCGATCGATTCCATATCCGCTTTGCGAAAGCTATTGAATCGCGTTGTAAGTTTACGATGCTGCTTCATAGCCACCTGATACTGAACACTAGGAGAAGGAGCAAAATTATCCAACTGAGAGCTCGTTTGCTGATAGCTATAGTCGCTCTCGGAGTGATCCTCGTGGAGTAGCTGCAGCAAATCGCGCTGGTACAAATCGTCCTCTTTCTCTAACAATGTCCATTCAGCAATTTCCAGTTCTTGCTCTATTTCATCGTATTCATCCTCTAGTATGGTCAAATTGTTCCGAGTTTCCTCAACTTCCGAGTAAGCATGGGCCAAATTTTCTGGAAAGGGTTGTCCAAGATTATTAAAATGCTCTCGGAGGGCATCCATCAACTGAGCTTCATTATCCAAATTCCGATGCCGAGTTTCGCGGATTTGTTTCGCAGCGGACACAAGTCTCTCTCGGTCAATCAGAACCTCTTTTCTGTCCTCTGACAGTTGTTCCTGCTGTATTGAAACGTCTCTGAGTCCCTTTTGTAGCCGTATCCAGAATTTGTTATTGACGCCTCGATTTATTGTGCCGAGGATTCCATCCGTGTGCAGATTTGGAGTAGCGGTCGACATTGTCGAGGCTGCTCATGTGCACTGGTACTTGCTGTTGTCGTAAGATAGGTTAAGAAACGCTAGAGGGTACTGGTGGAACAGTCCCATAAACTCAGAACAAGGTTCCGTATATCAACGGAGAGTAGGTTTGATACTTCGTGGTGGAAATGAAGCGTTTGAAGATCGTGTCCATCCGTACAACGCACGGTCTACGTGGAGGTCTCTGAACCAGCTGAAGTCAAGAAGTGTGTAATGTCAGCATGGTAGCACAAGTCCGTGCTCAAATCTGAGCTGAACCAAAGGGACATGAGGCAAGAAAAGGAAGGAGTGGTGGCGTAGACTAAATATTACAAATGGGCCATATTGCTGCTACGGGTGCATGTTCTGTATCTAGCGGCCTTGTTACAGCGTCCCGGGGAGCCGGGGTCTCTTCGAAAGGTGCAACCGCGGCCTGTAGGTTCCTTTTGCCGCGAAGGTGCATACTCTCCCCACTTTTCCTCCTGCAAGACCATGCGCGCAAAACTCCTCTATGCAGAGCTCGACAGGGTGCATGCATACTGCAGAGGATGTATTGTAGGTAGGGGGGGGGAGAGCGACGGCACACGGCAATCGTTGACCTACACCCTTTTTCTCATGCGGCTCTGCATCTCGGCGGCAAGATAAATGCAGCGCTTTCCTCCGCCTAAATGCCCCATCCACAAGGGTAGGCTCTGGGCACCATGCCTCCGAAAAACTCCAACGGCGATTGGCAGTGGAGCACAGATCACAGACGCCATTTTCGCTATGAACTCAACAGCGATGGATCATATCGATTGGATGCCAATGGTACATTAACTTTTAATGGACATTTACCCCTGTCTCGGCCGTTTTACTTACCAGCATACGTAGGCCAGGTAACATGCATCTGGGAGACTCCGAATGCATCAAGTTCCCAGCCACAGCCCACTCCTGTGCCACCGGTGGTAGTTTATGATGCCGAAACATCAGCTGGGCGCGGCTACACACAAACGACATATGGCACGGCCGAGGGAGAATGGAGTCAGCTAACTAGGGTAACGGAAGCTGACTCAGGCTCAAGGAGAGGTAGGACGGACTCCTCCTCAAGCTATGACCCGAACATGGTGTCAGCAGGTAAGTTAAATGCCCGACGAATTACCAGCCTCGCCATCTGACAAGATATAGCCCCAGAGGACTATCGTTCCCAACTCAGTATCAGGGGGACACCGGATCGTGGCTGGTATGAGGTTCTTGACACACGTGAGCTAAAAACACATACTCTTCCCTTTCCACTTGCTTACCACCAAAGGTTACCGTGTGAGGACTAAATCAGAAGAATACGAATTTTTCAAGCAAGGACGCGTGTTTTCAATGGTATGGGCAGAAACGGCAGGCTCATCCCTGGGCAATCGGAATGGGACTGAGAACAGTAAACTCACCGTCCATCCGAATGCGGCAATCATCAAGAGCAGGTTTGGAGAGCACGTGCATTGTAACATTCGTCGATTTGTGATCATGAGGGTGAACAGACAGCAGCACTTTGTTGAGGCTTGGTCAGTATCCCGACGTTTTGTGGGCCCTGTTACTGATTCTCTCTCCTTTAACAGCGCGATTACGACGTACGGCAATCGTGGAGTCCTAAAGCCCGGTTGTAATCCTGCCGAGCACACTATTGTGCATCTTGCTGGAACGCAGCCGCAGCCGATATACGGAGAGATCCAGCGTGGCATGACCAAGGATCCCATTGCAATCGTGCCCACTGAGCCAGGCGAGCAGATACACCCAGCGTCAAGGCTACGACTGGGAAAGATCCACACCATCGAGTGCAACGTCAAGGTACGTGATATTGGTATGGTGGTGAATGCAGACAGGACCAAGCTTCTGCGTTACCATAATCAAGAAAAGAACAGTGGCTTTGAACCAGACGACTACAATGACGAAGACCACCCCGGCTACCAGTGAACAGCAAGTTGAGCGAAAACATACGTTTCTCTTTGGCTCAAAGTGTTTATGTTGTTGCAATCACATTCCTTCCCTGTTATTATGGGCCTGTCTTTTGTAGGTGTTAGTTGACGGCCTTGCTCAATACGTGCTTGTTATGATCTGCTTTACAAGGGTATATACCTGGGAGAAATTGTTTGAGATGACACATACGTTGATAGTCGGGGATAACACAAGTTTCATTCATATTCGTTGCAGGTTTTAACTCAACACGATGCAAGTAACACGGTGATATGTGTCCGCCTAGTTGCTTCAGAGTATGCAATTCTGAGGCGCAAACAAGGCCCCAGTTGACCAGCAAATCCTTGTCGCTGATTTAGTCTGTGAGTCAGTGTGGTCTTCCAAAGTCACACACCAATCGCTTACTACCTGCTTTTGCAGCATAGAGTGAGAGTCACCAGAAAATCAGGCCACGAAATGACTGTCCTTGTCACAATACCGGCCGGCGCAACTGCGGGTATGACCCGCAATCCGCGGAATAAGCACTTACCCCTGTCATGCAGTGCATGGAAGCTAGGTCACATGGGGTACTGCGGGAGAGTCCGTGCGCGTGTACTCCCGCGTGGTAGTGGGGCCATCTTTCGTGAGCGCCCTACTGCCCTACTGCCCTACCTGAAGGACTTCAGGACGGCACCTAAGGCGGTAACGTTAGCGATCTTCGTTGTGCATTAAGCACGGGTATGCTAACCGTCAGAAAAAAAAAAAATCCGGGGAAACTTTGTGAACATGCGTTCGCCGCCGTTTCGGAGAATGTTTTCGTAAAATGAAATTGAGGGAAGATTCCACCCGAGATAGTGTGTGTGTGTGTGTGTGTGTGTGTGTCACATCTCTTGGTCCACGGGCCGGTAGCCTACTGCAACTTTGCGGTAAAAGCGGCAAATGGAACTGCACCCTCCAGGGTGTCGCTTGCGTTCCAGTCTGGCTTGCTCCAGGTGAAATGCCTCGCTGAGGTCTGTCATCCGGCCAGCGCACTCGATATAACTCAAGGGTAAGCCCACTGCTGCGCACTTTTGAACGTTTCAGACTTCAGCTGTCTTACAAACAACGACTCCCTTTCGTACTCAGTTTTGTAGAACACGGATGCTAGCAGCCGCAACTCAGCGACGGCCGAAAGGTTGGAGACACTGCGGGGTAGATGGTCAGGAGCTGCCTTGCTGCTGGGAGGATCACCCATGCTGCAACATGTGCAAATCGTTGGATCTCATTAGATGTTGCCTGCACGGCGTTTTCAGTCAGCCCTCGGTCTTGGGTCAAGAAGGCGTAAAACGGTGCCACCAGTCAGGTGGCGTTTGCCGGGGATGGGTCGTGTGCGCCGTATGCAAAACCACTTGTCTGCCCTTTGGTGGAGAGCACCATTGTAACTCGAGACGTGAGTTCACGTGCATGAGACATAAGATTCAGGAGTTTGTGATAACTTATGCACAGCCACCCAATAATAAATGCGGGAACTAAGCAATAGTTAGGCGACACGCCCGCTCATGCGGCAGGGGAGATAACACCCAGAGAAAGGCTAATGTGATCTGCCTGTACAATATATCGTCTTGGAAAATTGTGGTTGACCTAAATTCTGTAATTGGATGTTTGGAATATTGACTATGACCCAAACTCAGACGATTGGTAGTGCATGCATTGCCTACTAAAACAAATTAAGGAACGTGCTCAAGTATTGATTGTAATATGATTCATGAGTTGATGAATCGTGTCTATGAGATGTACTCGGGGGGCGTCAGAACTGAGAGCCGCAAGTCGAGAGGTTCATCTGACAGGGGAACCGGGACAATACTATCAATGCAACGTGACGCGTGTCAAAACATACAATAAGGCGAACAACATTTGAAGCCCTAGGGAGCCTCATTCCAGCCGCGTATCGCCGAAGTGAAATTTACTTTCAATCTCCACCCAATCAGCTTGCCTTGACCACGGAAAGGACCAAAATTCTGACTCACGTATTTTGTCCACCTCACCTAGGCAGGCTCCTGGATATTTCCTTGAAATCCTGGAAAGTCCTTAAAAATAGTGTGCTGGGTCGAATCAGGTTTCATAGAACTGTAACTGTGTAAAGGGCGAGAAGAAACACTGGGTAAGTCCATCTGACAAGGCGGGTGAGGCGTCCTCCTACAATTGGCAAGGTTCTAAAGTATCCTGGCATCCAAGGGAGCTGGACAAGTAGATCGGTGATCCAATAGAGAGCAACAGGCTACAAGCCATCCCAAACGAAGTACCAGTGTGGATGTATTAGGCCAATGCAACCATAGCTGGAGCTGGCAACATAATTGGAAACGGTCATCATTTTAACGCATTGTGAAGAAAAGAGGAAACGTCTTATATCGTATTTTATGCATTCAACAAAGTTCAAAGAAACCACGCGGGTCCTGGTAATCGAAAAGAAGAATCAGATATCCTAACAAAGGGAATGTTCTCTAAATGATAAGGCGTGTCAATATGTGCGGCACGAGCAGGCGGTGACTGTGAAACCGGTGTTAATCGTAATAGGGGTAAACTCCAAGGCTCGGTGCTATGTATCGTAATGAAAGGGACGTACGGGGGCCATATTCCGGGCGTTCCTTCAGGCTCGCTAGCTTTCATCGGCAACTCCATCGAGTGAACTTTATGGTCAGTATTAGGCTTAGAATTGCTAACAGATTGAACTTGCTTATCGGTTTTGGGCACCGCTAAGAGCACTTCGTCGGTCCTATTAGATGATCGAGGGCGCATTGACGCGGTCGAATGAACCTCCAACAATCTGCTCTCATGTGAAGTTGATGCTTCGGCTATGTCAGCATCGGCTGAGCTTCGCAAGCTAACTGAGCTGTTCCCATGGAATCCAACTGCGCTTGCGGATTGGTGTTTCGAATTTAAGTTTAAATCCACACTGCTTGGCCGTTTGGAGAGCCGTATGGTTGTTGCGTCACCCGATGATGCACAAGAAAAGGCTTCTCCAAGGCTAGATATTGAGGAATAGCCCTGGGGGGACGAAGCTCGAGTCCCTACTGTAGGTTGGGTGGATATGGAGTGGGGGCTTGCAGATCGAGCCTCGTTAGGAGCGGCCTTCTGGGTCGATCCAACGAGATCGCTAGGTTTGATACTAGTAGGAAATCGAGTTTCCTCAAAAGCATCAACTACCTGGTCCAATGCAACCAGGGGGCTTTCGGATGGCGGCCTAGTTTCGAACGTGATGGAACTAGTATGTTCGGGTTGCATGCTTGGAGTGGCCATGGAGGGCGTTAGGCTGTTCCTAGTTTGGGAAGCTGTGGTATCGCCAGTGTGAAAAACGGAATCATCAGGGCTTTTCGAAATCCAATGTTGAGTAACAAGTTGCCACCAATTATCGGAGTCAACGGCATTGGCTATAAGCTCATTATGCAATTGTACCCTTTGTAAAGGCGAATTCTCAAGAGCTTCCAGCAACCACTTCTCAATTTTTCCACGCGTAGCGGACCAGTTCAACCGGGTAAGATCAGCTTCGCTGTAAGGTCGAGAAATAGGCGGTGCGGCTGTTGAATTCTTTTCTGGAAGTGCACCAAGAGACACAGATGTGATTGAGCGTTTTGGCGGTGTTTGAGGCTGGATAGGGAAGGAACCGTCGGCCTGGTCTCCATTCAACACGCGTAGAGTATTTTGAGTTAGATTCGAGGCATCCATGTCTAGAACTGCCACATCGGTACCATCAGGTACCATCTGTGACTCAGCAATACCAAAAGATAATCTTGTGAGCCCTTGAGTGTCCAAGGTTTCCAAAGCCGGTGCAGCTGGGCCGGAGTCGAAGGGCGTGCTGGCGCACAAATCGTCAACAAATTTAGTCTCCCTTTCTGTGTATTTCCATTCATCCAAATTGTATTTTATCTCAGCTTCCTCAAAGTCAGCCTCCTGTACTCCTAGTCTGTTCCTCCATGTTTCTGCGTCTTCAACGGCATATCTGATATCCTGAGGTAGGTCAATCTTCTGTTCAAGCAGGTACCGACGAACGAGGTCGAAGGCAGCGGCGGCTTGCACAGCTGCCTTGTCACGGGTGGCCCGAAGTTCTTCACGTTGCGAGCGAAGGCGAAAGCGGACACCAATAAGTTTCTCTCTCGCATTTCGCAAATCCCAGCGCTGTTGGTCAATGCGGTCGAGCAAATCGTCGTAGCGATTTGGCGGAGGGGGCGGCGGAAAGGGTGGGTGGAATGCAGAGGGTTCTTGATGCACAGGTGATATGGGTGACGGCATGACAGGGCGTTGTAAAGGCCCATGGTCCGTCAGGTGGATGGCGCTAGTGCTTGGGCGCCGGCTCGTGGCGCCTGTCTCTGGGCCAAAGGGGAAAACAGGGTGCTCGCCGCGGTGAATAGAATATGCTGATACAGGTTGCATAGCGGGAGGGGCCGAGAGAGAATGCAGTCTGGAGACGGGGGCAGCAACATGCCGCCCTGGCGGTGCTGGTGGCTCGCCATGAGCCTTATGCAAAAAAAGGGGTGTAAGCTGGTCGGTATGCTCACCGAACAGCACCGGGGCAAGAGGACGCTGAGCGACGGGTGGGAAACACGCCTTGTTCTGTGACATTGATTCGAGATGTTCATGGCTAATTGGTATGGAGGGCTGATGGGAGCTGCAGCGGCCATGACACCCATATACCGCATACATTAGCGGCCACAACCAGGCCCCCGGTACGGCTGAATGCTAGCCCGCACGACATGCACTCCCCGGGCCCGCGCCGCCACTGCCGCGCAGCCATTGCGGTTTGATTGACGGCGGCCAGCGAGCACAGCGCCAAAGTTAAAGCGGCAGCATTTGCTGGTGCCGACCCGACGCCTCCGCCAAAATCGTCTAGGCGGGCGGGGCCAGCACACCTTGCGCCTGCAGCCATTTCGCCAGCTGCCATGCCCGCCAATCACGGCCGCGCCCGAGTATACCAAGGGCATGTGAACTTGAGCATTATAGATTCCACTGCATGCTAGCACGCATCGCAAGCATACATAGGACCATGTGCCCCATCTTGCGGCTCTGCTGGCTGCTGGCTGCTGGCTGCTGACTGTCCGCTTCTCCGCCTGGGTCCTAGGCTTAAGAAGGATCAATGTCACCCAAGTAACCACAGCTGCGCAACACGGTCCCGACATGTTGCACACGTGTGACGTGCGTAAAAATGTCCTCACCAACTAGTGCCGACACGCATTACACCTTCGATACCCATTACCAGCGGTACAAACGGCTGAAATACGACTACCAGACCAGTCTGTATCACTCCCAGTGCGCAAGCGGCCCCATCTGACATGTCTCACCAGAGCAATGGGTTCTCCAAGAGTGGATGCCCGCCGGATGGCAACAACCCCTCCCACAACACCTTCCACAGCCCCTTCCACAACCGGCCCCACAAACAAAGTAAGTCGCGGTACATACGCTTTCATAGCTCAACATCTGACTCGTCGTGCCAGCCATGGTCGTAACGATTCCGCACAGACAATATCGCATGGAGCAACAGCCGCAGGTGCAACCGGAACGCAAGCAAGTTCGCAATCAACCACAGCGCACTATGCAAGTTATCCAGGTAGCGGCCCGTCCGTGTTTCCTTCCTTGCCCCCCATAATGCAAGGGCAGACCACGTCAAGCGGAGTACATCATACAAATCCTATGCCTAGGGGAGAAGGCCGCCACCTACATGGAACATACCACGGCCCACCAACATCTCATTTTGAACCAATGGACCCATCCTACTATGTACGATCGAAAGGCTTTTTTGTCGAAGGTCGCGTCTTCGCCGTTATCATGAACGAAACGGCAGGCGAGAACGCGACAAGTAATATTACCGACTATAATTCGAACAAATCCTTAAACACTGTCAAATACGACAAAAATGTTGTATACACAAACGTGCGCAGATTTGTTGTAGTGCGTCAGAAACGGGAGTTTTGTTACGGCTGTCCAATCTTCACATATTCTGGGAAAGCGACTACTAAAAGAGGCGTGCGCCCATCAGAGCATGGCATCGCCTACACATGGGGAGGGAACCCAGAACTGATTCCGGGAGAAGCTGGAATCACAAAGCCATCCATTGCTGTTGTCATGGCAGAACAAGTACCGGCCTTGAGTCGGGAATCTCGCATTTACTACGGCATTCATCATCCTATACAATACAATGTCAAGGTGAAAGACATTGGGTATGTCTTTCACGAACATGTCCCGACTTTGATTGGGAATTGGAGAGCGGAAGACGAGAATGAAACAGAGCAGTCACGTGCCGTCACAGCCAGGGCCGAGGAGCCTGACGAAGATACAACAAACCCCACCGAATGACAGGTGGAGGGCAAAGCAAAACAAGCACCAGCCGCCAATCACGCAGACATGAATCAAGTTATCCGACATCTCGCCAATACCAACCTATATGGCCCGTATGCCTACCAGAGATGATAACCTTTTCACGATAATACATTGCTGTCCTGGTTTTGGCAATGTCACCTCCCCACTTTTTTTTTTTCTAGCTTTACATTTATTTCTTCTTGTTTAAACGATAGTACGTGATTTCGACTGACGCTTTGAACGATATACGACTTTGGGTTATATCATTTCTTTTTTTTTTTTTTTTTTTGGAAATGATTCGTCCTCCACAATTGATACGTTAGTTCTCTTTCATTGTTCTCACACATCACTTTTGGAATCCCCAACGCTTCGCTTTGAACTTTTCACGAAATGAATCATACGATAACCAATAACGCCTATTTCTTTTCGCTTGCAATGAGGTGGTCTTTAGGCTTTCCTTGGGAGGACTTCACGCTACGGTACACATGCGGTTGATGAATATATGATTGCTCACGATAGCGCTACTACGCGTTTAGTTTGTTCCTTTTACGCAAATCTTTGAGAATATCATACGTAACTACATATGCTGATGCACCACTAAAACTTTTCATTGTCTAAATATACTCTCCTGCTGCGCATTCGTCTGCACCTAAACAATATGCGGGGTATGAGCAAGATGGCATCTTTCGTGAGCAGAATGCAAGGAAGCCACTCCAAAAAAAAATAATCGCATCTTGTAGATTTTTTTTTTTTTTTTGGTGGGGGGGGAGCTGAGTAAACTCGACAAAGAGCGCACCAGCGAAGTCACGAGCGCGCGCGAAGCCACAGCCGTAAACCCACCTATTCCCCGCTTCTTCCAAGACCGATCGACGTCAAGATAAGGTTGCCATCTAGACCCACATATCTCGTTTATCTAGAGTGGAAAAAATATTTCCATCCATTGAATTTTCGTTGCCTGAGGCTGGGTTGTCCGGTCAGTTGACCGGTGCACACACACATCCTTGCCGGAAAAAGCACGGCCGCGCCACAACGTGGGTAATTCGTTCTTTCCGCGGTTCCGTTTCGTGGTAGCATCTGGGCGTTTTTTTTCCTGGTTGATGGTAATGCTGGCGGAACACTGGCTAGTAGGCCCTAGAGTCTGTTTGACGCAAGGGCGAATGCTAGGTCTGGCGATAGTAGGGCTGGATGGGGTTTTGCAATTGGGCTCAGGACGCAGCATTCCTATATAGATTGGGCATTCATTGAAATACGAGCGGAAGCGGCTAGCACTGAGCCAGCGATGGGTCATGTCGCGACGCATCCTAGGTTTTATCAATGGCGTGGGCCTTAAGAAGAGAAGCGCACTTCCAAGTTGCCCAAGAGAAGCCAGGCTTTTGGGTTGTGCACTTGTTGTTATACAAAAGTAATGAGGAATAGACTTTGCGGAATCTATCTGCAGAACTTCATTTGGTAGCTGCATGCAGCCAAACTGGCGCGAACTCCCTGATAAGGTATGTGATCAGCTCTAAAAAAGCCTCGGGTACCTTTCCGTGCATGATCAACCTGGTCGCTGTGATCTGGATACGAGATCGTCAACGGCTTCGATAAGCCCCACTCCTACCTACCCAAGTACTGTAGCATGCCAAAAGAATATAAACGTGCATGACAAGCGTTCCGTCTTACCGGGTCGTCAAATAGAGAGTATCCAGAATCCTGGTGAAGGTTTGGGCTTGGATTTATAGCTGGCCTTTTTAAGCGAGTTTTTCATGGGGAAGTGGGGGGGGTCGTGGGGCATCTGTTGATAGATGATCACCTGCAGTATCATCCCGCTGAGCTCCCGTCAAACACAGCCGTAATAGTGTTTCGAAATTATGCAGCTTCTAGCCGAATTAGTTTCGGAAGAAGCGCATCTTTGATAAAGTTGTTCTGCAGCGGTTCGCCAAGGTCGTGTGTAGATTTGCGCACCGAGTGTTTTTTTGGAAGCCATAGAAAAACGGAATAGCACTCTTGATTGTGGTGTTCTATAAGATAGAAATTTAGCGGACGTGCGACCAAGCTACTACAAGACAAGAAACTTATGGAGGGTGAGGGCGATAATTCCTGTATTTGTGTTCATGATAAGTATGAGGCTTCCGTCAAGACAACCTGGGCGGAAAAATCAAAGAGAGAGACAGGAAAACAGGAAAAAAAATTGAAAGAAGTTAAAACATGAGACCTTGTCGCAATATGAGAAGAAAGCTTGACATGATCATCCAATTCTCTCGGAGCATGCAGTTTAAAATGAAGCTGGTCGCAAAAAGCACGTATTGGACAATGAAAACAATAGAATTCGTGGAATGAAAGAGTGGAGTCATCAGACCGAAGGAAAAACATAAGCCGCCCGCTTTCGTATACGATTGGAACGTGCAGTAACGCGTCTTGCGAAATTTGCGAAATCAGTATCGGGAGTAAACGAAATTCGTGAGAAAAGGCGCACAAAGGAAAAGAGCTGCCTATGGTGCAGCGCTATGCAAACCGTTGATCAACCGGCCATTGCGGATCTGAAGTAAGATTCAATGAGATACCTGTGCCGCTCCTCTACCAGGCCAATGTCAAGCACCTTTACGTTATGCTCAACAGCATATGCTTTGCCGTAATTGACGCGACTTTCTAACTCCAGTTCTTCGCCTGCGGTTGGAATGACTTTAATCGAAAACTTTGTAATGTGCTCGCCCGCGAGGAGATTAGGCGGTTGTGGGGTCGTGTGAATGATCCCATGATCTTGAACTACTAAGCCGGGCTTTGTGGCACCCCGACGCTTGTAAGTTTGTACCGGGCTGTGTGCGCTATAAGTAAAGTAGACACTCCATTGTATCAGAGGGCCCTTACATGCACTGACTGAAAGTACCTTTATTACGTACAACAACAAATCGACGTATCTCGCTATATGCTGTCTCGTGACACCAAGTGGTGCTAAAGTGAGTCGAATTGCGCGTCTTCCCGGGGTTTATCTGCCCCGCGGGCTCAGTCCAGAGCATCTTGAAGACCTATACGTTTAATTTTAATCAGGGTGATCACACTGGTAGTATTAAAAAAAATGTTCACTTACGCGGCCTAAGACGAAGAAATAAGGATGATGTGGAACTGCAACTCGTCTATAACCTGCATGGATGAGCAGACAGAAGATTGAATTGAATCTTACTTACGAGCATCAAGTCTCTCGGTATTGCTAGGGTCATCTTCTGTTCGAATGAACCGCCGATCCAAATATTTTATATCGGCTTGGACATCCACGGGCAGAGAATTCAGCATTGGCCGAAGTGCTAGATTGGTATTCGGCTGGTTTTGAAGATAATAATTATGAGTTTGGCCATGACCTTGCGAGGTGGCAGGTATTTGTTGGATAGTACTTTGAGGACTAGAACTTTGATTCCGGCCCTGTTGTGTGATAACCTGTTGATACTGATTCACACTGCTAGGAGATATGCTTAAGTTTTCCACGTATTGATGCAGGAATATTGAGTCTTGTCGTTGTTTCTCTTTTCCTTTGCCAGTGGTAACGACACTGTCGCCGTGGCCATGACCTTGCGGGGTAGCAGGTGTTTGTTGGATAGTACTTTGAGGACTAGAACTTTGATTCCAGCCCTGTTGTGTGATAACCTGTTGATTCCGGCCCTGTTGTGTGATAACCTGTTGATTCTGGCCATGTTGTGTGATAACCTGTTGATACGGATTCACACTGCTAGGAGATATGCTTGAGTTTTCTATGTGTTGCTGCGGTAATATTGGGTCTTGTCGTTGTTTCTCTTTTCCTTTGCCAGCGGTAATGACACTGTCGCCGTGGCCATTATTGTTGTCTTTGCCCTCCGCTTCATTCTTGTCCTCGTCCTCGTCCTCATCCTCGTCCTCATCCTCGTTCTCGCCTTCTTCATTTCCGGGCTCGTCATCATTATCTCCGGGCTTGTCACCTCCCTGTTGCCCTTGAATGGGTTGGCTAGGGACATATCCTGGTTGGGTTTGGGAGGCACGTCGTTGCGTATGTGCATCTGATCTCCTAATGTACTCCAACTATTAGTAAAAGGCCCTTTATGGATGGATACCCTTGCGCAGAGCCGTTCTTCGTCAAGTGCAACGAACCTGGTGTGGGCAGGCGGTGGTGCGGACCCTGCCCCTGGCGGTCCGGACCAAACGGTTTCGAGAATTGTGCGGCCATCATCGCTCATTAAGTAACTGTAATGGCGACCATGGGCCGGTGACCATTGCCATGCTGTGTAGTTCGGCATCTCAACATATTGGAAACCCAGCGGTCGCGGGGCAAAGGAACAAGTGCCTGGGTATTTTTCAGGAAAAAGGAGCTGGGAGGGGTAAATAAGTGCCCATGTGAGAGCTGCGAGGCTCTGGATGCGGCGCGCCTCCCGGACGGTATGGCTTGAGTTCACATGTTGTAGATTAGTGTCGGAGGCCACCTGGACATGTAACAAATGAATCGAGCTGCATGCCGCATGCTCTACCCCCATGCATGAAGTGCTTCCATCTAGCCACCAAGGCGTGTCTGGGGTAGACGAAGCGACAGTAGCACTGGCAGGTATTTAGTGGGGCGAACTAGCGTGGTGAGACTGCTGAACCGCCCTGCGGGCCCAAGCGCAACATCAAGCTCATATGCCTCCATTGTCACGTTCGATGTTCTTTTTCCATATCTACAACTTTTGCATCAAAATTTGCTTCAGCTCTTATCTGTTATTGAGTAAACTCATCTATCCTCCGAACTGCATGAATTGCGTGTCCACGGTGCGGCCAAAATGACCTCCCCTGACAAAGCTGCGGTAATGATCAATGGAAGACTTTCACACACTCATTACTGATGTTCGGATATAGGTGAAGTATATGATGGATGGGATTTTGCACAACCTAGCACGGAAACAGCACAAACAAAAAGCGCAACAAGCATTGACTAGGCGCGTTCAGGATGCCAATTCACTGCACGGAGAGGATGGGGACCCTAACTGCTTTCAACACGAGATCTCAACGAGTTTCACACATACACCTCTTGCTATAGGCTCCCTACATGGCCAAATAAAGGGAATAATGAAGAAGAGGGTTCACTTCCATGAAGACATCGGCCCTCTGGACGAGCCGGATCTCCCAGGATTAAATACACTCGACGCCCCATATGTTGATGACGAAAAGCCATCTCCCATCACTTCCCCACATCCTGTTTTCTTACCACTTCCCGCCCCACCCCCACCGCCGTCCGAGCAACCCGCTCCTCCCCAGTTGCCGCCTCCCCCACACGATGGTCCTTTGCCTCCTAGCTTGTTCACTAAAGAAATCGAAGCAGACGAGTATCTGAGCGAGCCTGCATATAGGCTCTATACCATGTTCATTGACGAACTTGAGAGTTTTGTAGAGCAACAAAGTGTGGTTATCGAAAAGCGACTTGCAGTTCAAGAGAAACGTACAATATGGAAAAGGTTACGAGAGAAAGTAACACAATGCGACATGGATTTGATAAGATACGTCCGCCAGTGGAGAATAAACGGAGTTTCATCTAATGACTCTGAACTAATGGCACTATTTGAAGCATCGGAAGCTGCGCGGGACCAAGCTGGCCCAATAGAGGCGGAGTATGAAATTGATGAGATTGCATTAGGTTCAGAAGAAGACAAGCTAGAGAAGAAATATGCAAATATTGAGGGACGCTTTGAACATTTTTTCCGGTTGAACGCGAACCCGTCCTCCATTCACAGCATTCCCTCAGTAATCCAGTACGAGGAAGACACATCAACAACATCTTCCTCAGGGAACAAATATGAGCGGGTTCCAGAACCTAGGGACTGGGAGCTATTCTATGGGGCATATATTGGAGAGGAAGTTCATATCGGCCAAAAACCTCTACGCGCTGAGGGCCCACTCACCGAAAATTCCGGTCGACAGGAACAAAACTCTCGGGAGGTGCGGCGGGCAGAAATGGCTTCGGATACAATAGATCAGTCGGAAATTCAAAGAAATAATGCGATTGCTGAGGAAAAAGCACGAGACGAACTCCTAATAGACTTGACTAGCATTATTAGTGCCGACGTTCCTGATCTATTACAACCTATGAAGACGGAAGCTCAAAACCGAAGGATATCTCACACGTCGAAAAGTCCCGCACCCCCTAGCATGGATGAAATGCTCGGTGACCAATTTCCGCTCTTAGACAATGTACCGCTGGATCCAAGTTTAGGCGAAATTGACCAACTTCTTCTACTAGTGGAGACGCCACCCGTTGATGACTTTGACGACTACACCCAAGTATGTTTAAGCACACAAGCAACACTCGATGACTATCTCACTGCCTTTGAGAACACGCACGATAGAGTCAACCAATGGCTAATGCATCAACTGCGCCTCTCACGTTGTGAGGTTTATACGCTCCAAAAGCATGTGATGGACTGGGCTCCTGATGTATCACAATGGTCAAATCTAGTGCTCAGCCAATGGCCTAACGATTCAGCCGGTCATGGCCAGTCTTATCACCAAGGTTCAATTGAAAATGACAATAGAAGTTCCGTCGCTGCTGCTCACCACCTGGTTGTAACATACACGGATAATATACCTCCACGGACTGGGAAGGAGGGTCACGGCCCCGCAAGGTCTTCATGTTCTTCGGCTGCGGCGCAGAGTCCAGCAACATCCGGCGATCTACATGATCACCCACTTTCAATATATCCGGACAACAGAGCATTTGATGGAAGCGATCGCGAAAGTGACTCATGATCCATAAAGTAAATTTTGTCCGCTTAAAAGTCGACTTGATTCTTGTCAACTGCATTGCAAAGGTATGTGGATATTTCAATGACGATTAGTAGCGAATGGCATTAAACTAGCGCATACTTCTCGCTACAGACTAACTAACCTTAGTGAGAAGCACAAGCTAACATCAAACAGAGTTAGAATGTACAGCATATTCGTACCCTTGCTCCGATGCAAGCAGACTGCAAGTGAGAAGTCACGCGCATCAGGATTTGTCTGACATTATCCCCAATCGGAATCATGTTACAGAGCCGCATAGACTCGCAGCTGCGCTCTTTCGGCCCCTATTTCACTGGAAATTCCGGGAAGACGTTTTCGATAGTATCTCAAGCCCTAAGCCCTGTTCTTGGAAGGGATAGATACATTGAAGATGCTGAGCAAGGGTCTAGGTATTCGGTTTAGCCTCTCGTCAGGTGCCCTTGTGATGGTCACGTCTGGTAAGCAGACAGATACCGTACATTTTCGTATTTGGCTTGGGGTAAGAAAAGTGCACTATTCCTTTCACAACTCACCGGTTTTTGTACCATCCAGCCGGGACGGTTGTCCCATTCACGCCCAATGATTATTAGGCAATAAGGTTTGCAGATCGGTAATACACCAATCGACGCTAAGCCGCCCTATGGCATGTCTGCGTGGCCGCTTTTGTCAGCTAGCCACGCATGCAGCAGCCATAAGGCAGCGCAACCTTGAAGTCTTCAGCTATGCTTGCTTTTGGCCTGCTCCTTTCCAATTGTCACTCTAATACCTCGCTTCCAAAGCATCTAGACTTGAAATGAAGCAAACAAGTTTGTTCCGATATATTGGCCTTGCAATCTCGGCACTTTCCCGGTGCCCAGGGCGGGACCAAAAGAGAGCGTCACGGAACGGAAGCCGGTTATCTGTTCCGGTCAAATAGGGCATCCGTGGGCGCGCGTTGATATTACGTGGCTACGCTGGGGGGGGTGTAATCCTTTGCCATGCACAAGCACGTAAAGATTACGATGCGGGTCACGAAGCCCCGGACATGAACTTGGCCAGACTTTTGTTTTGCCTTCCAGCAACGCGGGTCAGGTCAGGTGGGTGGGGTAGTTACCGATCGTAACGGGAACTAAGCAACCGCTTCAGTGGGCCAAACAGGGATCAGGCCGTTGGCGAACAATCGGCAAGCCCGCTAAGGAAGAAAGTGCCAAGCCTTTCACCACTTTTTTCGGTGGAACGACTTAACAATGGTACACCCGGTGTCGCATGCTTATGATCATACTAGCCTGACGGCAACACAAGGCAAATGCCGTTTCCCGTCAGCTCCAGACTCAGGCTGCAGGGTAATTTTGAAGATACATACGGACTAGGTATTGACCGGGGCCCGTTGACCGCCGTCTTTTTGGCCTCTTCCTGTCATCCCACAAACAAGTGCCTCTGGGGGCCGCTGCGGTGATTTACCCCCGAGTTGGAGGACCATGTAGGCTTCCATGAATCACACGAATAGGTATTATTACCTGGCAATCAATTTGGCTCAGCCTTCATGTGTCATTCTGCCTTGCAATGTATGGCATGAGTCAGCTGCAGGCGGTGTTTAGGTGTCGATAGTCGCTTACAGCTTAGGAGAAAATTCATGCGGACAAACAAATCGAGAATCATGGAGGACTGATAGGAGAGAATAGATAGGGTATTAGGTCCCTTCTGTATCGCTGGGCGTCTTACTCCGTTGATTGGGTTGTGGATTTTTAATGATAATCTCTCTCTCTCTCTCTCCGTGTGTGTGCATGCTTATCCAACCACCGATACTCTAGATATATCCCCAAATTGAACTCGGATCCTATCTTTTCAAACAAGTTTTTTTTTTTTTTTTTTGAATGTAAATAAGAAAATGCAGTTGGCTTAGCGATTTTCAAGAATGCATATAGGAGATCATTAAAAAACAGTCTCGTCTAAAAAGCTTAATATTTATGCAGATAGTAAAAGTGCCTCTTAATGCTACAGCTCTGTATGCCCTTTCTCACACATATTCGAGGCTACAGATATACTCAAACTACTCTTGAGCCTGCTTCTAACCAGGAAAGACTGAATACGCTCTTGATGGCTCCTTTTCCCTTGTTCAGAAATTGGCCTCGAAGGAGGAGTGATCTGTATTTGCACGCATGAGAAGGACGAACCATCGCCTAGGTACCTTGTAGATTTCTCGTGTGTCATATTCTCATATAGGTCATCCACTGAACGCGTGTGGTGTTGTAGAAATGGCGAGAACGAGGATTCTGTTCCTGCGTAGAAACTAAAGATATGGTAACAAAAGCTACTTTGTGGTCTTAATCAAGTCTCCCAGTGATTTCCTCTTGTCCAGCTCGCTCGTTAGCAACGTCGTCATCATCCTGGTGTGAAAAGGTAACATTCCAGGTGGAGTTGTAAACTATGTCTCGGAGGTTGGAAATTGCATTTAATATGAGCGCTAGGTCGAGAACCTAGTCTTAGGTTTGCACATGCATGCTGAACCCCATAATCATTCCTTGCATTGTAAATTCATGGCGATTGCGGAGTGCGATATCTGAGACTGGCTCCGGACGGAATATCAAGTCGTGTCTTCTATAACGTAACTCCAGGAAGTTCCTATCGCCTGTTCTATAGTGGACAGTGGAAGCAATGGGATAAGGACAGAATGGTCAACTTCATTCTGTATGCCCTGCCTAGATTTTATGCGAAGAAGATCTAAATATACTAGTCATACCAACACAAGCTACTACCCAGACTAAGCATATCTATGGTACATTAGGTATTAGGGAGCGTCTAGATTCGAGTCAGTAACTTTCCGGTAAATGTGTGCTACGAGTCACTAACAAACATAGGCCACTTTGTCAGACAAGAAATTGAATGCCATTGATTCCTCAAAAAGGATAGAGCCCTCGTTATGCTATAGCTTGAGCCTTCCGGCTCGACGTCTGGCAATAACGGAATCAGCACTGCCTTCGGTGTTGTGAAGTCTAGTGAAACCGTTTACCCCAATATCCGTCACTTTGTTGTTGTGCATGTTCCTAATAACAAGGACTTTGTATATACTTGGTAAGTTCAATATATGTCATCGTCTTAGGCCGCAGTTAGCGTCAACTGATATTGATTGACCTCTTCAAGTAGAGTCACAATATACCCTGGTCGTGGTATCCTCAAAAACGGTTGCGTCCCGAAGATCACCCTGCAGTGTCCTCCAAGGGTACTACTCCAGTGGTCAAGACAGAAGAAATAGATGCAGGAATGACAAACGAACCTATTGAGGTTGAGCCCGTGAATAGTACCGAAGCGATGAGCGAGACTTCGCGCCTCAACTTTGGCAAAATAATATCCATTGAGAAGAACGTCAAAATTAAAGGTCTCGAGCGATTTATACTAGGTCACATGAGCAACCTGGCTGCTTTCTAGAAAAAGGCGAAAGGTGATGAGTACGATAACTGAGCGAAAAGTCCCTCATATCGCTGTTTGCTCGACAATTTTTATTTTTATTTTTTTTTTTTTTTTTCATTTTTCATAACCCAACAACAATATCCCTCGCTCACGAAGATCAGAATGGCTGAGAACTAACACAGTTCTTATCCACCTTGTTATTGCCAAAAACCAATCTCTTATAGTCAGGCATACAGGTCCTTATTATGGTGGAGTCTGAAAGGCATAGGATGATTGATGATAACTGCATTATGGGGACTATTACTACCTTGTTTGGATCAAGGTCGTGGTGTATATGAATGGGGCAGCGACGACCACAGCGTCAACAGCCCAAAGTTCCCGCGATTGAGCCTACAACACATGTTTTGTAAAGCTTAATCATGCTGGGTTTTGGAAATTTATTTTTCATTATTCTAGCTACTGAGTATTGTTTGCGTTCTTGTACCCGTCCCATTCATCGCACCTGGGAAATTTTTCGGCGAGTACGCATCTATTTACGATACATCTCCCACTGAATAGAAAATATCTAATAGGTGCGGGACATTATAATCACTTTGAAATAATTGTACCTGACGGCTTGAACAAGTGTCATATACCCAAGATTGTTAATAGCTACCTCATTGGAACACGTAATGCAATATAAAGCCTTTTAGCATATGAACGTACTGCTCAACTGGTGCCAAAGAAGTGTTACTAGAGGCAACCGAGATTGGTTTTGCTCATATGCGACGAGGCCACGGACGAGAAGGACTTATAGGAGTTAAAGATACTATAGATAGCCTCCTCAGGACAGATCATTTTGTCAAAAAGCAATATCTCTGCTTCGTGATGAAGAAATAGAGTGTTTCTTCAAGCACAAAGTTGAAAGATCTAGGTCAGAATCATCAAATCATGATCGGTGGCGCTTCCTCCTCTTCACTACTATCAATATCCTGATTATCATTGTTCCCAGCCGGTTTAGCAACGAATGGGCGATATTGTGGGTGATAGGCATTTGGCCGCTCAGTCGGGTGATATCCCCGAGGGTTGTAATGTGGGTGGAATCCATATGGATTGTGTTGATCATGATAGCCCCACGCATTGATTTCGGAGTTATATCCAAACGGATTCTCTTGCGCGTGATAGAAATACTTGTTGCTATGAGGGTGATATCCCTGAGGATTATCGCGAGCATGATACCCTTGAGGATTGAAGTGTGGGTGGTAACAGAACGGCGCATGTACAGCGTGGTATCCGTACTGGTTGTAACTTGGATGATAGCTATGTGCATTGTCCTTTGGATGATATCCAGTAGGGTTGTGATTCTCGTGGTAGCCATACTGGTTGTGGATTGGGTGATACATGTGAGGGTTTTCCTGAGGATGATAACCGCGTGTATTATATTCCTTGTGGTAGCCATAGGGATTATGCTCAGAATGATATGCATGTGGGTTGGTGTGAGCATGATATATATGGGGATCTGATTTTGCAGAGGGTGTGTTGGAAGCCTCTGCGATAGCTTTGGTGGGGTTATTGGCAAATCTGTTCTCTATGTTCCAATAGCCCAGCAGCCTAGGAATGTCTCTGTCTTTGACTTTGCCAACATATTTGACCTTTACATTGTACTGAATAGGCTGGTGGATACCAAAGCATATGCGCGAGGGCTTTTGCAGTGGGGGCTCTGAAGCCGCCATGACAACACAAATTGGCTCTTTTTTCAGTGGCTGTTCACCCTCCAGCGTACATGGACTGTAACCATCTGAATATGCGATTGCATGCTCTTGAGGGTTGACACCAGGCTTCTTGGTACCTTGGTTGCTGTACGTGAATATAGGGCTATATCATCAGTTTATTCTAGCATCAACTGGGTAGTCACATACCAAGCGTAGCAAAATCCTCGCTTCCGGCTGACTACAACGAAGCGACGAATTTGAGTATGTACCGCTTGTCCATATTGAACATAGGAGATGGAGCTATTATACGACTTTGTCGTATTACCGGCTGCTTCGGTGAAAAGGACCGCGAAGACCTAGTGAAGTTAACTAAACACCCGTTTTTATGGAGCTAAACTTACAGTGCCTTGTTTGAAAAAGTTGGCATGCCGCACCATGAATGCTGCATTTTATGAGCTAATATCTAAGGAGCAAGTCAAAGGCAATCTCACCCCGGTCCAGAGGTTCATGGTCCTGCCGATCTATAGAACTGTAGGTGCCATAGATTGCTGCGCGATCCGCCAAGCAACTTGAACAACAAAAGCCTGGTGTATTGAGAAAAATACCGCTCACTCGTGTGGAACATAATCGATCCATAATGTCACTCTTTGTCATCATAATGACTACACCTCGGAGAAATGATAGCTTTCCTGGCTCCTTCAATGACAGCAACTGTTGGTATAAATCATCCATGATTTCTGAGAACAGCTTATTAGTATCCACGTTCAAACCCGGCGTCATTGCCGAGAGCATGTCTATAAAGACACACCCTAGGGAGTAAACGTCTGATTTGGAGTTTCTTCTCTCGTGCTCTAAGACTTCAGGAGCAGAGTAACGTCGTGTTAGAAAACCCGGCCTCCCCTCAGTTGTACTATGACTGAATCCATTAGAGTCGAAAGAGTACCCAAAGTCTGTGTAAATAAGAATCCCATTGTGAACAAGAATGTTCCGTGGCTTGATATCTTTGTGTCGGATTCTCTTCTCATGCATAAAAGCTAGTCCATTAGCTAGGCAGCCGAAACCCTGCTCCAGAACTTGTGCCATTATGTCGATCCGCGGGTTTTGACCGCCCGTCTCGCTTGCTTCCCGAGTATTGTCTTCGTATTCAGAAAGAAATTCCTCAAGATCTCCATCGCTTGCGACTGGGTGTAATAATATGCCAAAGTCCCGCTTAGTTACATATGTTGCAAAAACGCTGATGATGTGTATGTGGCTGTCGAGACTGCGGATAATTTTCACTTCATTATTGAAAACTCTTGTTCGCTCTTCTCTATGGCGCCTTGAGCCAGAGATTCGTATTGTTTTCCTGGCGTACGTTTTGTTGGTATGTCGGTCTCTCACTTCCTCGACAGTCCCGCTATGTCCGTGTCCTAGGGTTCGTACGTGGTCGTAGGGCAGGTGCGCTTCCTCTACATTGTCGTAGTCTTCGCCGTGCCTAATTGTTAGCATATTGCGCTGCGCTGGGAGGGACTCTATAATTTGATTTGATTGCGGAAGGTGCAAGGCTGACGGTTGTCTGCGAAGCTTCTGCTCGTGGGAGATAGCGCCCCGTTGTTGAACTTCGATTAATTGTCACACAAGTGCAGGGATTTGTGAATTACATGAAGCGAAGAAGAAGAATTGGTGCAACGAGGTGCAAAATATGAGTTGAAGCAGGCAGGCTGGAGTTGATAAGTTTGCGTGGGGTTGCAATGGCCACACATTATATGATTGGCAGTCACGAAGCGCGCCCTGCAGCCAGCCAGGGCCCGTTGTTGGCGTCAGCAAAACCTTTTGTTCTCCCTGCCGGGATGACTTAAAAGTAGGAAGAGGTATGCGGGGACAAAGTTTGTCTGATTACTCGTAGTCACCAGCAATGCTTATTCGGCTTTATTTCTTTCCTTTCCCTCTGGCATTGAAGGTCTTCAGAGGGTCTACCTTTCCATTCCTCCTGACAACCTTTCTGCCTTTCCCCTTCACATATGTCCTCTTATTCACTCTAGGTACGTTCAAGCCAACAAAACCAACATCCGCCGGCTTCCTGCTGCCTCCTGGTAGCAAGTAATCGGGTACATGTTTGAGATGTGGCTGTATACGTGCGGGGTGGTTGAGCGTCTGGTCGTGCCGGAGGTGCGCAAGGGCTTCGGGGTTCTCTTCAAACTACGGGAATGTTAGCAGAGCCTCATAAAGTGTAATCAATACGTACGTAGCGTGAAAGTTTCTGGGACTTCGAGAGTTCAAGTCGAATCTCCTTGATTCGCGCTTCTCGAATGGCGATACGGGTCACCGAGCGTAATGCATCCCCGAAGCGGTACCTGAATGGCTCGAGGCGCTTCATATCAAAATTATAGTTCTCGAGTTTCTGCCCTGCTTCTTGATGCTTTTCAACCTTTTTCAGCACCTCCTCATCATTCTCACAGCTCGCAAAGGTGGTTGGTTTGTGCTTTCTGTATTTGTCCTTTGGAATTATAAACGAAATGGCAGTCCCGGACTTGCCAGCGCGCGCTGTCCGACCAATGCGATGGAAGTAGGATTTATAGCTGACCGGGAAGTCAAAGTTGAGGACGCAGGACACGTTGAGGAAGTCAATGCCGCGGGAGACACCAGAATCATTCTGGCCGTCTTTATCTGTCTTCGTTTTCTTCTTTGGCCGTGGTGCGCCGTCTTCTTTCTTCCGCGAGCCCAAGATTTCGGTCTCATCTGATGCGATCAATATGTTGTAGATATTCTTGTTAAACTCCTCGACGATGTGCAGTCGCGATGCAAGAGGAAGTTCTGAATTCAAAACACAAGACTTGATGCCGAACTGCTCGAGGAATAGCTTCACTCGGTATGATCGATCAGTGTCCCCGACGAAAACAATTGTCTTGCCTTTGATCAACCCCAGCTTGAACATGGCGTATATAAGAAGAAACTTCTCCTCTTCCGCACACTTTATGACGTATTGCTTCACTCGTTTCGAGTCCTTGTCGAGATCGTCGAGCTTGAGCACGACAGGGTCGTTGCAGAGAAGGCTGCCAAGCGACTCAACTTCGGTATTGAGGGTGGCTGACATGAGAAACATCTGTACGCCCTTTGGGATGTTCTGCGCGATTTGATCCAGATCCTCTTTGAAGCCGTAGCCCATGACTAGGTCGCCCTCATCTACTACCAGATGCGCCAACTCAGCGACTGCCAATGCGCCGTTGTTGATGTTTGCGCTCGCGCGTGCCGGCGTCGCGATGACAATATCTGGATTATCCGCCAACTTCGCTTTCGTCACTACCTCAGACTCCTTGCCCGCAATATTCTGCACCCTGACTTCCTGTCCGCAGTGTGCTGAGAGCGCTTTTGCCACTTTTGTAATCTGTAGAGCTAATTCTTTAGTAGGTACAAGGATGAGAGAGGTTTTTCCCTTCCGTCGCAGAGTGTTGTGTAAGATGGGCAGGAGATAGGCGCCTGTCTTGCCCGTGCCAGTGCCGCTACGCGCGAGAATATCGCGGCCCTGCAATGCTAGTGGTATGGCTTTGGACTGAACAGCAGTCGGCGAACTCCATCGCTGATCTCGTATTCCTCTTAGTAGTCGCGGCTCAAGCTCGAACTCAGCAAAAGATGCGGCAGGCGCTGTCGATGGCACCGTCTTGTTGGCTGGCTTATTCTGGGATGCATCGCTTGCCCTACGTTTGGGTGATTGTGAGAGCTCAGGCTCCGGGACATCGTGCTCGTTTAATTTACGTTTCAAGGCCATCGTTGTATGTAATGGGCTAAGGCCGTCGAGAACTTTGTCAGTTTTGTCGGAGTGTTGATTCTACAGGCCTCATCAATCGCATCTCAGAACTTTTTGGTGACTATGCTTAATGGGGACTAGTGCCCCTGCATCGGAATAACTAAGAACCGTTTCTGAAAGCTCTTACACCTAAATCAACGTCTGCTTTTGACGCGACGAAATACCTAATTTTCGTGGACCACAAAGCAGAGCCATCTGCTCAACTATGAGAACTAACTTGCACTACCCTGATCAGTGGTACTAATGCTTCGCGACCGGGATTTCATGATGACGAACCCAGTGGCTCAACCAAGGCAGCGATCACCCATATCCCCTCGCATCAAGCATGCATTTGATCTGCGCTTATAATTCCATTCTCTCGAAGAGCTTACATTATTCCTTTTTGCCACGAGATGCTTGGCTTAGTTAACGGAACAGGCAGCGTCGCAGAGTCACCACGATACTTTTTCAACAATGGACGGAAACTGCTGATTCTATGGAAAACTGAGATTTAAAAATCCCATTAAGGTGAGCTACCACGCATCAGCTATCTCAATGGTTTTGCGTGGCTCACACAGGCGACATGATTCGAATGTGATAAATGGATGACCTCGAAGATGACGTACGTATGAAACTAGTACATTCTTAGTCTAGCCGTTGTCACGCGCCGGCCTGCGGACGTGCGCAGGCGACAACTCAACATCACGACTCACCTATCCATTCCTCCTTTAACACACACTATGCCGCAGCGTAAAGCACCGAAGACTTCCTGGTTTCGTTCCTCAAATATACTTTCTGTGCTCGGTATCTTCGCGCTGGTCGCATTTGCATTTGCCGTGCTATGTTCTTTCGGCGGATATGACTCGTTCCGTGATACCCCGGACATCAGACGAATCAAGTCTACCATCAAGCCTGATATCAAGGCCTCAGATGGGTTAACCCTACGACATATATTCCATCATGGGGCTGGCCAGCCAGGTCCAAGGGCGCGTAGACTCGATATCACAGCAGACCGCATAGCTGTGGCTGATGCTGCAGGCCAATACGGGCCATTTCCTATCAAGACATCAGCCATAAGGATCGATAGACCTGCGACCCGAATGTATGATGCCCAATTCCCCATGTCACCACTTTGGATTGCTGAGGATGTACCCGGGCCGGACGTAGAGGACAAGGAAACAGTCATCAACTTTGCTTACATGTCTGAGGATGCGTATAAAGAGGATCATGATGACCCAGAGTGGCTGGATGTTGATGACCAATACAACTCCTCTATCCCCTTTGGTTGGGATGATAGTGGCATTCGAGGTCATGTGTTCAGTGATGATACAAACTCGACTATCATCTTAGCTGTCAAAGGCACAACCGTGGCGATGTTTGAGGGTAATGGTACTTCTGGTCATGACAAGGAGAACGACAACCTAATGGGCTCCTGCTGTTGCGGTCAGGGTGGAGCATACCTTTGGCGTAAAGTATGCGATTGTCAGACAGGTACCTACACCTGTGATCAAACATGCGTCAAAGAGGAACTAAAAAAGCCAAACCGATATTATGCTGCGACGCTGGAGTTGTACGAAGAAGTTATCAAGCTGTACCCAGGCGCAAACATCATCACCGCCGGTCATAGTCTCGGAGGGGTGCTTGCATCACTCATCGGTTTGCAACACGGCATTCCGTCTGTGACCTTTGAGGCATATCCTCAGGCCCTAGCGGCACGGCGTCTTGGACTGCCAGCCGCGGGCGACATCACGCCGCTAAGAAAAAATACTGGAGGTTTCCACTTTGGCCATACCGCGGATCCTGTGTACATGGGAACGTGTAGTGGAGCTTCTAGCTTTTGCTCCCTTGGCGGCTACGCTTTTGAGACTCTATGTCATACAGGGAAACGTTGCGCGTACGATGTTGTCAAAGATAAGGGCTGGCGACAAAGCACATCAACGCATCGTTTAAGATACGCTATTGATAACGTTTACAAGGTGTATGAGCAGGCGGCGACATGTGTCGATGAAGATGTAGAATGTGTAGACTGCTATCTTTGGAAGTTTGAGAATGGAACACACACTAAACCGTCGACAACAACCACGACCATGCCAACAACGACTTCTTCGCGGACGCGAACCGAAACCTGCAAAACACCAGGCTGGTGGGGATGCCGAGATGAAAGCACGACAACCACAGGTTCGTCTAGTACAAGCACTCCAAGTACCTCCACCAGTACGAGTACATGCCACACAGTAAGTTTTTCGTAATCTCTCTCCATGGCTCTCACTAAATAAAATAGCCTGGCTGGTTTGGCTGCAAGGACAAGACTTCAGCAACAACCACGACCTCGTCAAGTGAAGCAACCACTACAACATGTACTAGTAAAGGCTGGTTCGGCAGATGCAATGACAATGTGCCGGTAACAACTACACCAGCCATAGAACGGCACGCCAATTGGCGGAGCGCACCGACAGCGACCCAGACTCGCTCGTGAGCAACCCTCACCAGAAATATTGAAGTATCCAAAGATACCATTTGATCAATTTGGATTTTACCAAATCGTAGACTGTATTTTATTTAGACATTATACATGCTTAACACAATTTATTCTCAAACCTTGGTCAGTGGAATAAGGTACAGATACTAGACGGATGAACGCTGTTGTGAATTTCGAACAGGCGCAATGGTTTCAGTAAAGGCTGATTCCTAGGTACCATTCCTTGGGCGACCCAGTCTGCGTAGATTCTACTCCGTCACAGACCTCTAGTTGTTGGTCCTTGAATTTGATTATAGCAGCTAGAACATTGTTTACTGCACTATTCATCATGGCACTAAGAACTATACCCCATGATCTTGAACTGATGATGAGTTGTAATCCACCACCTTCCTGTTATGTCGCTCCAAGCTAGGTCCTACGAAGGGTAAGATCAAGCTGACTCATCAGTGGTAGTCAATCCACTATCGATGCGCCCTATAAGGCGCAATCAAGCCACCAGTATTTAGCATGAAGGTTCCCTCTTTGCCTTCAAGGCATATGATTCCTAAGCGTACCTTTAGCGAGTGTATCTTTGAAAATGCTCGACTATAACTTCCACATCACGACCCCCCGCCTTACCATCTCCTACCTGAACCCAGCCAATGAACTACATTGCGATTTCATCCATGAGCTCTCGAATAGCCCAGAGATGCTCTACATTTTCCGTAAACGATCAAGCGGACCCCAGCCACGGGAAGTTTCAGTTAGCACACTAGAAAAGAACGCAGTCCGGATGGAGGCGATGGGCTACGGGCGATATTTGATATCACGCCCACTTGATGACCCCGCAATGCCAATCAACAAGTCAGCAGATGATCACATGCCTTTCTCGCAAGCCATCAATTCGCACGAATTCATCGGTACTGTTTCGTTGACAAAGGATCGGTTTCCATCAGCGCCTACGATTCCGGATCTCGGCTTCGGCATCATGGCCAAGTATTACGGCAAAGGCTATGCCATGGAAGCAGCGCAGGGTTTGTTGAAGTATGGCAATTTGAGATGCGAATGTAACTACATCAATGCATTATACTGATAATAACACTAGGTATTACAGGGACGAGAGAGGCCAAACGGCTTTTGCAGGATATACTGACGCCGACAACGGGAGATCTCTGAAACTATTTCAAAGGCTGGGGTTTAAACAGAGAGCTGTCAGGCTGCTTAAAGGCGTGTTTCAAGAAGGAGTAGGCCCAGAGTTCCCATGTGTAATTTGGACGTTGGGAGCGGAGGGTGAGTTGGAGGAGTATGGATTGTAATATTGTCGGCGAAGGAGCAGAGCGCCAATTCAACTTCATTTCCATTATTCGTAAATGCAAGTTGCTACCCGATTTTTACTGTGTCAACAATTACGGGCAGAGTGCAAATCAGCATAGACATTGATGAGACGTCCAAAACGCAGTTTCCTACATTAAAGCAGTCGTTCGCTTCTCGTTTGTTGACGCCAAACTTCTCTACTGTATTCACTTTCTAAAGCGCATTGGACGAATGAGATTTCAAGCTTGCTGCTGTGGATGCAATCACCAATGAAGACATGCGACTAATCTATCCTATACGGTGTACAAGTGAGTAGAGCTTTACATCTACGTACTGTAGCTTTTATCATTAGTAATGCTTATACTCCACGAAGCATTATATAAAGCTCCACTCGAAGACGGTTCAATCCAAGACATGTCAACATTGAAGCGGAATCGGAGCCTTGTTGAAGCAACGCAACGAAGACAGGGTCACGGTTTTCCAACTCCCAGAGACGTGCCATGAGAACAGACGAATTTCTCAGTGTTCTATGCGATTGAGACGACGGATGCGCTTCTCTTGTAGTGTGGTCAAAGTCCAAAGGCCGTCTCATTTCCGCTTTGGTCTCGACCGTCAAGCTATGCACTTTGAAGTTGGAGGTTTTTGTACTTTTATCAGTGTGGGACAGCATGTAGTCTGCCCTTGTGCGAATGCATGATTGGATTTTGGAATGGCACATCTCGTCACGATTTGGTACTAATCTTTTGCAAACGAGTCGCAGGTTTAGTAGGCTGCGCTGTAGGTCCGGGGCGCTTGCGGTCTTCGCACAGATTGGAGACGATCTGGAGAAGGATCTTAGAGGGAAGTTCCGGGAGTGGCGCTATTTAAAAGAAAACTTCGTGCTTTAAAATAGACGCCGCGGGTTTGGAAGGTGTGATGGGATGCAGTAGTAATCTTGTTGAATTGGAAGAATATGCATATAGATCGGGGCTTAGCTGATATTTTTCTGTTTCGATGGAATTACTGTAGCAAAAAATGCATTGTTTGCCTTTAGGAGGCGCTGTCGGTTATGATGGAGGCATGTCGTAGTTCACTTCAGGTGGTGATCTAGGAGTCAGTCCAATAAGGCAAGGCATGTGGTTTTTATTGTGGAGAATGTTACCGTTGTAAGTATACATCAGTACTGATGCATTCGCAATGAGGAGATTTTGCTAGTTACCGATTCCATGGAGATGGAAGTGCGACTGGCTCCCATGCCATTTGACGACGAGCAAGTGGTCTGTATTCCACGGCCCACTCGTCGGTCTGGCGATTGCCATTCTGTCTGGCGTGAGGCGCTTGTTTCTAGGCAGGAATGTGACTTCGCTAATTTCCCCATCCTTGAAAACTTGCTAATCAACAGGCTGAGACCGGATCGTGGTGCTGATATAGCCAAACAAAGCCGCTAGTAAAATTGCCAGCCGGCACCTCCCCCAAACCTGAGGCTACTTGCTCGCATTTCTGGGCCCCCGGTGGGGCTCATAGGTGCTGGAGATCTCCCGAACAAACTCCTCGTTGACGAAATTTGCGGGGAGTGGATAGGCGCGTTGGCGGTCTGCTGGGCTTCTTTTTTCTAAACTTGTTGGAAATTTCCGTCTATAATCGCCCAACTTATGAGACTTTGAACAGATACCCCACAAGAGCTTAGAGGCCTTGGGATGCGGTGCAACTGGCATAGATTTGGATGTTTTTCTAGAGGTAGAGCAGATGATGCTCATCCGTGGTGCTTTTTCGACGCTCGAGCACGATCTAGCAATTGCCGAGTCTCATGAGCTAGACGATATGATAAATACGCGTATGACCGGAGGATGAAGAAGCGGCTGGTTCGACTTGAGAATAGGACTCTGCCATCATCACTGCACCTTCTCTTTTTAGAGGACTAGTGAGCGGGCAGAGGGAACAAATCAGTTGGGGTTTAGATGGCCTCTGGTAGGATTTGTGGGTTGCTTTTGTTAAAAAGTGGTGGAATAACTAGAATGATTTTGAAAACATGTACCGTATCCACTAATGTTATCTTTTTTTTGTTTCGACTAAAGGTCGATACCTGTCTTATCAGTGTCTTCTCATACATGATTCTACTTTCTAAGTATGAATATTTTTTGCCTTGTGCTAACAAGTATAGGGCAGTTGTAGAAGTGGGACGTCTATTTACTACTTGAGTTGGATAGTGCGGCTGATATGTTTTTCTCCATTATCAACCACTCCATGCATAACCCCATCACGCTAGCAAACCACTAGATATGAACTTCAAATCATTCACAACAACTCATGTATTCGACATACAATCTATAGTACCCCTGTACTCATCTCCAAATCTCAAATCGTATAATACATGGCAGCTCACAATCTCTTAAAAACAGTATCGGTCCACCCAACCCCCAGAAAACGCCAATAATTTCCCGCGTCTTACGACCTTAGATATGAGTATGCAAAATGCCCTACAAAACGGAATGCGTGGGCAAACAAGGATCTACCAGTGTATTTTTTTTTTGATCGTAGAAACGCCGTGGCATGTAAATTCGTGGAAGAAAGGAAAAAAGGTATATACGCAGGTCGGAAGGACGGGGAGGGTATTTGTACAAGTCGGTTTTGTGTGCCAGATTACCAGGTTTCCTAGAGGCCGGGTTAGCATACCTATTTGATGATGATGGAATGGGGGGAGCTTACGGCGATGTATTGCCCATCCTCCTTCTTTCTTGCCCAGAATTCCTCCGCTTGAGCGCGACTGATTCCGCCCTTCTGCATGGCGACTTCCATAAGGGATTCTTCTACGCCTTCGCCCATGCCCTTGCTACTGCCACAGACGAAAATGCGGCCATCGAGGGCATTGATGACGAACCAGACAATGTCGGCTTGGACGCGCACTTCATCTTGGACGTACTTAACTTCGCTTGATTCACCAGGGGTTTTTACTTTACGGCTCTGAACAACCTTTTTGATCTCGCGCTCATGGTCACCTAGTTCACCTGAGTAGAGCTCGTCTAGCATGGAGTCGCGGACGCCTTGGATGAGCCAGATTTTATTAGCGCAGTTGGCGTTCTTGAGTCGGTTGAGGATGAAGCCACGGAAGGGGGCCATGCCGACACCGGCGCCGATGAGGACCATAGGGCCTTCGCCGCCAAACCGCTTCGACAAGGGATTAGCCATGAGCCCTCTGAACATGGGGATGCGGAGGTCGAGTGTGCTACTAGGATCAACACCCTCTTTCTCAGCTTTGATAAAAGCATGGGCTATGCGCTCCATGAAGCCACTGCCTACGCCGGTCCGTTGAGGGCGATGGGGATGCCAATTTGGTGTCTCGTGAATAGTCACGGCCATTTCGATGAGGCGACGGCTGCCTGGGAGGCCGGGGCGCGCGGAGGAGATATGAGGATCGTTAGAAAGCGAGTAGAAGCGTGGCATTAGCTGGGTGAGCACGGAAAGGAGGGCGGGTAGCGGCGGCTTCGAGGACGGAAAGGCGTGCAGGAGCTGGGAGACAGTAAGATGGGAGGTGGTGCGCAGGTCGCAGAAAGCAGCCTGTCCCTGAGCGGAGCAGAGATAGGTGAGGATCTTCTTCTCATTGGGTTCGTCTGCGTACTCGGCCATGACGCGGAGCAGGTTCTTGGTCGGCGGATTGGATTGAATATCAACACACCAGGTCAAGAGCTCGCGCCGTGTAGTGGCCAGCTCGCGGGCCTGGTCGTCGCCCCAGATGGTGGGCCATCTCCCCGTTGTGGTCTTGAGGGTGACGGGCTTGTCGCGGACAAACTTGGGGATGCAGAGGACATCAAATATCTCGTCCACAATCTCCTGCGAGTTGGGCGGGCAGATGCCAATGGCACCGCCGACCTTGAAATCAACGCCGCCCTCGTCGGGGTAGTCGGTGACATCAATGTCGAAATGTATGGTCCGCTTCTCGGCACCGGCCTTGGTCAGTTCGCGGGCGTGGTATAGCGGGGCAGAATAGACGCTGTAGGGCGGGTGGGGCTGAACAAATTTGGGCGGCGACTTGTGCACCTCGGAGTTATGGCGGCTGTCTTTGGGGAGGGGCTCGAAGGACATGGTGACGGGCGGCAGTGGGGCCGTGTCGGTGAGCTCGCTGTCGAGGGCGAGGGGGCCCAGCCGCAGACTGAGGCTGCGGAAGGCGACATTGTCTGGAGTGACGACAGGCACAAACGAGGGCGAGGCGGCATCGGGAGCCAGTGTCTTGAGCAAGCAACAGCCGCCGCCGCAGCATTGGCTGATGAGCTTGGTCGCCGTCTCGCCGTCGCCGAGGATGCGTCTGATGTCGGTCGGGCTGTCTGAAATGAGCGTGGTGGAGGCACGCCGAGGTCGCTGCTGGTCGGGGAAGGAGACAGCGGCGGCAGGCAGGTCCTGCAGCTTGTCAATGACCTCGTCGACAGCATGGTCTGGCTCGGTCAGCGGCGTATTGGGGGCCTCCGAGTCGTCGGTGCTGTTAGTACTCCATAGGATAGATTCGCCCGACGACTTGGGCGACAGGTGCTGAGGCTGCGGCTGGCCCTGCGAGCACGCCGACGGCTGCAGCGACAGCTGGGGAAGGTCACGTGGCTCTGCCGGAATGGGATCGCGAGGGTGCGAAGTTGCCGTCGTGGTGGGGATGGTGTGGTTGACCATGGTCGACTTGGAGGACAAGGCCATGCGGCGAAGATGTTCAGGTGGAGGCGAGGAAAAATGCACGCAAAAGAAGCGCGGCCGGCGTGAATGGGCGACAGCGGAGACTAATAGCGCGAGCCATGATGGTTAGCAACTCCTTACTCGGAAGCAGGCAAGCAAGCAAGCAAGCAAATGTGATGCCCCAACAGCGGTATGACGTGAATAATGTCATCGCCGCCCACAAGTTCCGCTGCTGTGTAAGCAGCTGCAGAGCCGAGACGCGCACGTTTATCTGATCTAATGGGATTGTGCGCATCTTATCAGATCGTGGGGTGACATACCGCTCTCCAACAAGGCCGATGGCCACCTGGCTCGGCTGAGGGCGCGGTGTGAATGCACGGTGGAGGGCCAATTCGGAGACTAGATAGGGGTGGCAGGTGTAGTGAAAATAATAATCGCGAGAGCAAACGAGGAGCAGTAGGTTGGCCGGTTGGTGACTGTGGCAAACGAAGCCGATGACCACCGCTTTTGGACGAGCCACCCTGATCTATCCGGTCGCCAGTGCCGAGTGCCTGCTGGCCGGCCGTGAGTTTAGGAGCCCGCGCACTTGCTCCTATTCTCATTACATCTCCTGACCATCATCCTGTGCACTAGATGCCCATTTCACCGCTTATCTATCCCGTCTGCTTCTGGGCCTCCGTTGCGGCCGGCCTCAGCACATGATGGCGCGCTCTCGGCCTGCCCACTGTGGCACGTGCTCGCTTCGCCGTCGCGGATAATGCCGCATCTCATCTGATAAGCATCGCTGAATCTGCCTTCCCACACACACACACACATTGCTTTTCGTCTTCGCCAACGCCGCTTGGCTATCTCCGTGGCGTATTAGCTAATCGCCCTTGACCTGCATGTCTTGGCCAGCAAAATCCCGGATGCCCATCTCTCGATCAATTGGAAACGAGAAGATGACTCTCCTGCTATCAATGCTAGATGCGTACAGCACATGGCTATACGGAAGCATCAACCAGGGGCTTTGAATTCCTCCAGCTGTACTGACAACTGCCCCGAAGATTGTGCCAAACTTCTCTAGCTGCTTTCAACCCGTCAACGGCCTCTTAACGGCCTCTTAGCGGCCGCCACACGGCTCTACCACGCCCCTCTGTCGAATCAGAGTTCGTCACTAAAATCTGTCCCGACACCCGCCTTGATTTGGGAGAAAGCCTCTTCCTACATCAATCAACCACGACAAGTCAATACCACACCCAAATCTCTCAGGCAAACCCAATATTGGAAATAGGCCACTTGATAAGTGGCAGTTAAACAAGACTTAGATACCTCGAATCACAATACAATCTTATTGCCAATTCTACCGCATCATCATCTCCCAATTCACTCCTACGGCAGTTCAAGATTAGACTACTGTCGGGTCTTGCGGTTCGGCCAAGTCCACCAATGCTGTGTGCTTCAATACCGCAATGAAGGTCCAAAGACCCATGTGCAACTACCCGTCAAATACATCGTCTTGCCTTTCGATTTCCATGTAACGCTCATAGCCAGTAGTGCCGCTAGCGCATAAAACATCGAATTCCTGCTGTGTAGCGCGGAATCTAACCCTGCGAGGCCAACGGCCTACGATTGTGTGCCTGCTCTTGATCTTCATTTGGCTCTTTTTCGCAAAATCGTCTAATTTCCACTCCTTTGCGAACATGTCGAACCAGAGATCCCAATTCTTCAGCATCTCGACACCGCTCATGATGCGCACCAAGCGCGGATGTTCAGGATTATTTCGACTCTGAAGCAGCGTTGCTAGATCGATAGGAACATATTTTTGGGCACGTTTCATAGCAAGGTGCATATCAGAGTACCATTTGTCGGATCCCTGGTGGAAATACTGTGTCTCAGGAGCAGCGTTGATGAAGAGCATAAGGAGCGTCGCCTTCGGGTTTTCAGACCTAGATTTGAGCAGCGGCTCGAATAGTTTCATGCAGACATCTGGTCGGAGATAACCGGGGTCACAAATATTTGCAATCTTGAGAGCGGTTAGTAAGGATTGCCAAAAGCAGGACATATGTCAAGACAAACCTCAATGCGGTCAAACTTCAAATCTATAACGCGCTTTCCTAGGTACCGTGCATCCGTGCAGAACATTTGGAAAGATATCTTGGAGTTACGCAGGCGAACGCAGAATTTGACCAACAGCTCGCGTAGGTAAAAGAAGAGGGCACCGTGCTGGTCTGATTTGGCCAGAAATGGCTTTTTCGTATACTCATGATAGTCCCAGCCACCACGAGGACACGCGCTGTCTTGCATGGGCCACCGGCCGTCTTGAAAGAGCGTCCTACATCTCAATTAGTCATGCTCTCATCTCCGAACTAGGCAGGCGGGCTTTGCTCACGGGTTTGGTGTGTCGAAAGCTTCGATCGAACAGCCATAGGGCAGGAATACACCATCCTGACGAAAATTCACATCGACCTCGCGTAGAGCACATGGCCACTGCAACATAGCCTTATGACGATAGTCGATTCTTTCTGGCGCCAGAGTAACACTGCGACGAAGCTCCTGCGACTTCTCTAGTGTGAGCGCATTTGGTACGGCAAAGTACGCAGGAAGTTTGAACCACTCCTCTTTCGTAAGCACAAGGCGTAACATGCGGCCGTTGATAACAAACGTCTTCGCCTGTAGAGATCCGGCAGACTTGTCTTTAATCTTGTTGCATACATCTTCGATCATAACTCTTATAGTAGACTGAAGCGCTTCGACCATAGCATAAGGTAGTGCAGCCGAATACCAGAGATGAATGATCATAGGCACGGCAGTCTTCGTGTCGAATTGCAGAGCCACCATCAACATGATTGCGTTTCGTGCCACGACAGTAAACTCCATGTCGTTCAACACGACACGACATTCGCCCTTGTAGATCTCCGGAAGGCCCACGATAGATTTGATAACGTTACGAAGATCTCCAGAGGCGGCAAACAGTAGCGCCAAATCTTGGTTAGCGATTTCGGCCTCACCCTCGTTGTCCTTGATCTTCAAGATATCTAAAGCTGGCATGTTTCCCCAGAGAAATTTCCTCACGCCGAAGTGAGCGAGGGGAGGTCCGTCACCGACCATAAAGGCGGGTTTGCGACCATCGGAGACCCACTGAGGTACCCATGTTTTTTTCATCAAGGCAGAGCTGCATAATGCTTTGTGGTACTTCCTATCGGCCTTTTGGCAATCCTTTGAACAGTACTAGAACAAATTTAGCGGACATGAGTAGTGGCAGCAGAACCAGAGAGCGCCTTACGTGGACCAAGTAGCAACCACTGCAAGCAAAGGTTTCACTTTGATGAATCGTTTTGGCTGTACCATGGTTCTCTTGTTTGTTGTTGGCACAAAGTGCTGGGTCGAAGAACCTCGAAAGGTCCAAGGCGCTGGAAGCCATCTTGACAACTACCTACTGGGACGGTAGGCAGTGTGGATGTCCAGAGTTGAAAGTGTGTGTGTGTGTGTGAGAGAGAGAGAGCGAGAGACAGGCTCAATGACAACCAGTGTGTGGTCTGTGCGAGAGATGTGTGTTTGTTGGAGTAACGCGCTCGTTTGTCGTGGCGATGGTAACACATTCCCTAGCCAAATAGCGTGATCAGATGCAAGAGACGTAACACATATTAAATTCAGCTGGCCATTTTCAGAGATTACGCGAATAAACATTCGCTTGATGTACCTATGAGGAAATCAGTTCAAAGCTTGCTAGTGAACGATATATGTCACGTGTAGTAGTGTTTTTTTCTGGATACCATATCCTCCTACTGTCTGGCGTTCAGATTTCCGTAACGCGAAATATGATGTAGCGGCATGCATATATATACTTCGGGGTGGGTTTTTTTTCGTCTTTAACAGGAGCCGGGTAGGAACTCGAATATCTGAAAGTTGATGTCATTACTTGATCCACCAGCTTCATAACGTCTATAAGAACAACCGCACAAAAGAGGAAGAATGCCATACGAAGAAGTGTACCCTGAAATCTTGCTATTGAAATCTATTTGTCGACAAAATATAGAACAGTGGCTATACTAGGGTGTAATGAAACAATGGGGATATTGACGAGTAGAAAGTTTGAAAAAAAAATAATAATTCTTATATAACGGCTAATTTGGTTAGAAAGCAAGCAGCGTCTCTATTCCAAAGGCGCATTGGCTTTGAATTCATCTACATCATCTTAGGAGTCCGCATCATAACTCTACATTTCAGTTCAAACTCATTTGAGGATAGCAAAACCCGCTTCTGTACAGTAGTCATAAATGTCATGTCATAAATCTAGGCTATCGTAGAATTGGTTTACCGCTTGGGATACTTGCCCAGTGCTGGAGAACCAAAACTTGTCTTCCTTTCTCATCATTCTTTAGAAGTTATATGCTGAGCCTCTTCGATCTCTGCTCTCCCGAATATGGTAATGCGGAGACTGAGACGCCTATATCTTTGCTGGCCGAAGAGATAACCAGACAATCAGCCCCAAATCATCCAATCCAACCTTTCATGGGCAACTAATTATCGGACTTTCCAAACACGTGTGAAGCAAGGAAGTTGTATCCTCGCGCTACGGCTTTCCATCCCTCTGAATTGGGGTCGCTGCTAAGATCGCAAATATGTGGAGCACCTTCAATCAACACCAACTCCGACTCAACGTTGTTTTCGGTCATCGCCTTATACGTGTCCCGACTCTGTTGCCATGGAACTAGGTCATCAGCCGTGCCATGTATCAAAAAGGTTGGCGTTTGGTAGTTGCCTTTGCGAATCTGCGCCAGAGCGCTGGCAGCCTCGATCTTTTCATGGCTGGGCTGCGGAAGCGCGTTCCAATCTTGGACATCAGGGTATCGACTAGCATTCCTTCGACTAGGCAGCCCACCAAGAATTATGGGAAGCGTTTGTGCTTTCCAGTTGATGTGAAGAACAATGCGACATCGGGGGTCAGTTAGGATGCGTGGATCCGAAAGCGGCTCCCATGCGCCTACCACGCCGTAGTTGGTGATGGGCTTGTCTTGAATCGCTTCGAGTATATCGTATTTGTAACCTTTATCTTCGGCACCGATGGGCTGGATAGGGTGTTTCCACCACTCGTCATCATAGTTGGTGGGGCAGTAGAATGCAAGGATAGCTTCCGGGGGCTGCAGCCCTCTTTGAGGTGCAGTCCATGCAAGCGACATGGCGAGCTGCCCGCCGGACGACCACCCAACCACCACAACTCTACTGCCATCAATTTGCAACCCTGGTCGGCCATGATTGATATACGGCAACTTACTGCGGGCCCAATGCAGGGCGTCGCAGATGTCCACCATTGGGCCTTCTAAAAGGCTCGCCTCGGGGCATAGTCGGTGATCTAAGCTGACTGGCAGAAACCCCTTCTCGAGCAGGAGGCGTGTCTGGGCCGGCCGAATGTCTTTGCGCGAAAATATTACATGACTTCCACCGTGGATCATCAGAGCTATTTGTAGTTAGCTGTGTACGTACATTAGGTAACTAGGTTAAACTCAATGCACTAGAGTACTTACCGACAGGGATCTTCTTGTCTGCAAAGTCGTCCTGAACGGGGTAGTAGATATCAGCATGGACATCTTGATCCTCTACCGTCTTGTACACGACTGTTTCTACTGCAGCGTTTACGGTCTTTTTAGGTTGCGGCGCACCTTCTAGGCGAGTTGCCTCTCCACGTGGGAATGCACCAATGACACGCACCGTCTTAGACTCCGGCGTGGCGCCGTCCGACCACAGAACCTGATCAAAGCCGGATTTTTTCATCACCCGTCTCCAGTATTCTTCGTCTACCAAAGCATGCGAGCGTCCGTCTTCAAAGAGCCACCACCCTTCGAAAAGCCCGACGACAATGTCAAGCCAGAACATATGTTTCGTGATTTCGATGAGCGTCAGTGCCCCGTCTTCTCGGAGCATCTTCCGGAGATGGGAAAGAGAGGTTTCGAGATTCCTCGTCGCATGGATGCAATTGGTCGCAATTATGCAGTGATACGTGTTCTCCTGTTCGGCGCCGACAGGCTTTTCAATGTCTAGAATCTCAAACAACATGCCATCCTCGTTTTTAAACTTCTTTCTTGCGGCCGCCACAAGCGAGGATGAGATGTCGGTAAAAACATACTCAAAGGGAATGCCTTGACTTCTGAGGTGGTTGACAATGTATCGAGTAGTACCACCAGTGCCAGCACCTACTTCCAGAATGCGGAACTTTCCACCGCTAGTTGCATTCTTGAAAACCTTGGATAAGAATTCACCGAGCCAGAGGGTGGCAGCCCGGAACAAGGGCCAGAACTCGTACATCGCCTCTAGCGTCTTCTTCGTCTCTTTATCGCCAAAGACTATCTGCAGACCGTCTTCTTCACCAGATAGGCATGCAGCCATGCGAGAACCTACTGTCCTGACCAATTTGTATACGTCGTCGTGCTGTGGGTGAAGACCAATGAGTTGTTGATAAACGGACTCAGCAGGCGTCTTATCAACAGGGACGCTACTCCGAATGAAACCGCAGTTCGTGGATGAGATCAATTTCCCGTCCTCAAGAGCGCGGTAGAGTTGATGCGCAAGTTTCATATGCCTTTCGAGTACCTTGACCTGAGGAACACGATCACCAGGCTGAAGTTTGGTCAAATCGCACCCGATTGTGGTGAACGCTTCTACCACATAGGCGAGCACAAGTCTAGCCTGGTGTGGGTAAACTTCAGACCAAAACCCAACAGCTTGGGTCTCCCTAGCGATCTGGTCGTATTGAGGTCCAGTATCTTTGAAATCCCCTACTGCGGAAATAATGTCAGGTCTGGTAACATGGGTCAGAGGCTCTAGCTTCTCGATGCCGTTTTCCTTGGGATGGCTAAAATCTTCTAGATCCTGATCTGTTCCTGTTGATGGCGGTGTGCGAATACCACAGTCCTCACTACTAACGCCTAGGATATCATCAACATGGACCACAAAAGCCCGGATGTTAGGGAAGAATAAAAAGCTCGCTAGGTCTACAGTAAGACCCAAGGTTTTGCGGACATCGTTGAGCACTTCGGTCGCCATGAGGGAATCAATTCCAAGCTCATCCAAAGTAGAGTCAAGCTTAATCTCTTCGAGCGGAAAGTCCGTAATGTTGGACAAAATCTGGAGAAGCTCACTTTGCTTGCTTGAGGACTTGATAGTTGAAGAAGACTGGGAGTTTTTCGTGTGAAAGCCTAGCTTTTCAGTCGCTTGGGAGACCTGCTTCGTGGACTTCGTGCTGGAGGGCCCTGACTGGTTGACATTCTTCAGTATGTTTTGCAGTAAAGCCTTTGACATCTTTGTGAAGCGGACGCCAAACGTGGCCATGACCATATTCCTACTCTCGGCTTCAAAAATGTACACATCTGAAGATGCGTCACAATCACCACCCTCACTCATATTGGAGTAAATGATCCACTCTTTCGCATCTGGATTAAATCCTCCGCCCATCTCAATGTGTTCGATTTCTCCACAGACAAACACATCTTCGAGATTTGGGTTGTTGAAGTAATTGACCAGGAATCCAGCATATTGCATAAAGCTGTCCGTCATGGGAGTGTCGCAAAGACGCTGATCTGGAGGTGCCGATATATCTGGCGTATGAACTACCGTCCCCGCGGCTTCATTTCCCACGCAAGCCACCTTCTTAATGCCATGAAAAGCCGGACCATAGTGAACTACGGTGCTGAAAGCACGATAGATGTGGTTGCCCTGCATTTTCTCGGCATCGGGGTGATCAAATATCGCCTTGTGCCGGCGATAACCTGTCAACGACTCATATCGCCGAAATTCTCGGGCCGCATGCGCATTGTTTCTCTTTTTAAGTGTCACTTCGCCAGTGGAGTGTTCGTAGGGCTGCGCCCCGGGAAGTGTACTGGCCTTGGTTGTGATAGAGAATGACCATGAATGACTCGTATTTCCTGAACGCTTTAATATAAGCAATATCTCCACTGAGGTATCACAGCCGATGGGAGATTTCATGCGCAAGTTGTCCACTGTTGGAACATAGTCCTTGGCTTCGGTGTCCTGCTGAAGGAACAATGCTGCACGAGTGACAAGCTCCAGATACAAAGATGCTGGGGCAAGCATTTGGCCGGCCATGACGTGGCCTCCTAACATAGCCTTGAAGCGATCAGAGAGTGGATCAATCCGGAATGTGGCTTCCGTCTCTGATGTGTCCTTGAAGCTTAGGAAAGAGATTAGTTCGTGTGTCGTTGTTTCCTTTACCTCACTTTCAATCTCCTTACTGGTTCCTCTGCTTATGAATGGGAGCCAATGTTTTGTCTTCTCAAATTGATACGAAGGTAGACTCATACGCTCATAACCAGGCTTTTCACTTCGGTGAAATGGCCAGAATTGTACTACATATCCGGCTCTCCATAAGTCGATAGACGTATCAACAAGAGAGTCTGTTGCTTTTGAGGAGGTGAGCTGTGGAGATAAAAATATGTGGCCCTGTGAATCCTGCACTGATCCTTTTACAAGTTGCATCACTGACGACCCGCGGCCAGCTTCAATCCAGGTAATTTGAGAGAACCGTTTGTTGAGCTTTTCCACTGCTTGTTGGAAGAAGACTGGGGACCGCGTATGCTCTGCGACAATTGAGTAGTCGGGCTCAGCAACTCTACTTCCATCATCACAGATCTCGAGATGCAACTCAGGATGCCTCCAATTTAATTTTCGCCCCAGAGCTGTAAGATGAGGTAGCATGGCTTCAGTAAACCTTGAATGGAAACCATGCGTGACATTGAGTTTCTTGCTTCGGATTGGATCAGGAAGATTGCTAACATGCCGTCCCAGGGACTCGATAGCGTTATTAGTGCCTACTATAACGTGGCTTTTGGGGCCGTTGTAGCAGGCAATCTCGGCGTAGAAATCGCTATTGTGAGCTTTCATGTAGTCCAGAACTTGTTCCACAGTTCGTCGATCTGCTTGTAACGCGATCATAGAACCCTGTTCGAGGCCCCAGTGCTTCTGCATTAGCGATGACCTCTCAACTACTAACGTCAACGCATCAGGTAAGGAAAGCGAGCCGGCAATACAGAACGCAGTCAGCTGTCCAAAGCTATGTCCAACCACTGCATTGACTTTTAGCCCACAGTCAATCCATGCTTTTGCTGAGGCATACTGCACGGCAAAAAGGGCAGAATGTAAGGTTGTCAGGTCTTTGATAGGCTCCGACGTGAATATGGCTGAGTAGAGGCTTTCTAGTCCTTTCGAAATCAAATATTGGTCACAGCTATCTAGATGACCGCGAAACACTTTGGAGGATCGATATAACTCCTGAGACAGACCGATGAAGTCACTTTCTTGCCCTCCAAATACGAGGACGACAGGCTTAGGGCTATCGGTTGTGGTTATGCCGGACCCGCGAGATGCAGCCTCCAGGCTCATCTCAACATCCTGTATGCTGGACACAGACGTAGAAACAATGTGTGCTAGTTCGCGGTTGGCTCGATCAGCAAGATTGAACGTTAGCGATGCTAGCAGACTGCCATATTCAAACTTGTTGTTAGACCCCCTCAGCCATTCGAGCAACTTCTTGCAGTACATGGAGAGACTTTCGGTAGACCCGGCTGAGATGAACAGAGGATATCTTGTAAGCTTTTCAGGCGCCGCCCTGGGACCCAAGGACGGCTTCTCTTGAACCAATATGGCTGAGTTGCTGCCAGCTGCCCCATAACTATTGACAAATGCAAATCGAGTAGGGGGATTCCAAGGCAAGTTGGCTGTGTTTATGGCCATATGGTCTTGGCTGAAATCTGGGATTTTAGAGTTCAGCGCAGTGTAACTGGCCTGTCGCGGAATTACCCCATGTTTCATCATGAGGAGGATCTTTATCAGCCCGGAAACGCCTGCCGTAGATTCTGTATGGCCAATATTTCCTTTTATGGAGCCGAAGTGTAGCAGAGAACTCCTCTGAGGCCCACCGAATGCATCGCGGATACTTCGCGCCTCGACTGGATCACCAACGCCAGTACCTGTCCCGTGTGCCTCTACATAGGACACTGATTCCGGTTCAATGTTGCCGAGCTTCATTACTTTTTGATATAGGTCAACCTGAGAACCTGAGTGCGGAACTGTGATGTGACTGAAGTTGTGGTTTTGATTTACTGCTGACCCGACAATAACACCTAGGATATCGTTGTTTTCTTCAATGGCATCAGTCAATTTCTTGAGGACCACCACCGCTACGCCTTCCCCTCGACAGTAGCCATCGGCGGCAGTGTCGAAAGGTTTACATTGCCCACTTGGGCTCAGAAATCCTGCCGCATGTAGATTCTGGTAGTCAAATGGACTGGAGATGATGTTGGTGCCACCAGCGATAGCGCGAGAACACTCTCCCGACCATATGGCTCTGCATGCCGTATTGATGGCAACAAGTGATGATGAACAGGCCGTATCAATTGTCAAGGCTGGCCCCGTCCATCCAAAATAATGGCTCATTGCGCCACTTAAAAAAGGTCGTGAAGTCCCGACGGTCGCATAGGCGGTAGGTGGATGGCATGACATATTATCATAATAGTTGTTCATGGCGGCTCCGATGTAGCAGCCATAATCGTCTGTCTCGGCAGCTGAAGATACTCCTAGGTGACCCGCTGCCTCTAATGCCTCGTAAACAACTTCAAGTAGGATCCTCTGCTGTGGGTCCCATGCAATCGCCTCGCGGGACGACTTCTTGAAAAAGCGATGATCGAATGTCTCTGGATCACGAAGGAAATTCCCCCACCATGCTGTGTCTGCGTGAGGCCCAGTCTGTGGTAGTTGGAGTCGGCTAACTGGTGCCGGCTTGACTGTTGATTTACCTTCAAGCATCAGCTCCCAAAGCTCGTCAACCGAATCAGCATCTGGGAATCTCCCAGCCATTCCGACGACTGCGATGGAGTGAGGAGGGTAATCAGGGAATTTGTTCGGTGTTTCGGCATGGCTATGACTAGGTAATGAGCCCTGAGGCTGTTGTGTGTCCCCCATCCTGGACTTTTTCAGGCTAGAGTTGAAGTGTTTTAGTATCGAGGATGGCCAACAAGTAAGTTATATAAGGGTTACAAAGTGATTTTCCTACTGCACGTGGCTGGTAGTCCTGTTTACTAGCTTGATTAGGCCTCTAAGTGATTTATTCACTATAATCAAACCCATTTAGGGACAAACATGGCTTAGTGTAGCACTCAAATTGAAGACAAGAGGATGTGAAAACTACGCATACTGTAGCCGCGGAAGCCTCTGGTTATTTAGGTAGTTTGAGCTATCGCGACATTGGTGCTTGACTCCGCCCGCAATGCTGCCGACCGCTGACCGCCTTACGAGTCAGAACGAGTAACTCAAGGGAGTTGGTCGAGATACTCTACCCAGGATTGCCTTAGTATACTGCGACAAACGCGTATCCAGAGATATTGCGCGCATGAGGCACAGTCGGACACGTTACCAACTGAACCCGGATTGGATGAATTACCACTGTGGCGGTTTGCCAAGACTCGTTAGGACCGGGCTGCGGCACAGCTGCATGTCTGCCCATGCAGGGGCGGGATAAATGGACAAACGTGGACATTGAAACACGAGGGCCACTGTATTGTGCAGAGTGGGGCGATTGAATAATAAAACACAGCCTTGCATTAGAGCCATTTACTTGGGTCCGCGAATTTCACAGTTCCATGGCGCCGTTACCTGTTCCCCATCATACTGATCGTGTTCCAGTCTATCCTGGTTTCGGAAATTACGGCCAGAACTACTCGGCGACTACATCGTTGTCAGGATAGTATCGGTAAATGCCCCAATCGTACTTTTGCCGCCTGTCGCTTCCCAGGTAGGCGGCTACGTTTGGGCGGGCCCCAACATCCTTGTACAATTGGAAGACGCGGCTGTATTTACCAGATTCTCTGGCTTGGTTCATAGCTTTAGGAAAGGCAAACTGAGTACCATCAAGACACTATTCCAGATTTGCATCGGTCAGTAACTGAAGCATTCAACGCGCACGACGACACACACACAAGCAGAACCAGTAAGGAAATCGGAAGGAATTAAATGAACTTGCCTGGAATAAGACCAAATCGGCATATGTGAACTGTTCGCCCAGTAGCCATGGACCTCTGTTGCTCTCCTCACTATTCAATACCTTCTCCCAGTATCCAAGATGTTTAGGAAGGCGGTTTTTCACCCATTCCTTACTGCGTCTCGCACTTTCTTCTTTCTGGTCCTCGTAGTACAGTTCAACCACGATCGGGTGATGGCAATCGTGCACTTCGTTGCTCAAACCATCTAGTGCCGTAAGCACAAGTGCGTTGACTCGATAAGCATCATTCTCTTTCGATCCCGAGAGCCCGAGTTTGGGACCAAGGTACATGAGGATGTTACTGGTCTGGGAGATGAGAAGATCGCCGTGCTTGAAAAGAGGAGGAGCATAATAAGGCGGATTTCCTTGCCCGCCATCGAGGGTTTTCGTGACGACCTCGCGACATTGGTCCATAGGGAGAGACTGAGTATCCGTGTAAGAAGCTCCAGCTTCTTCGAGAATGAGCCGAACATGTTCCCCCCGTCCAGGAACGCCAACGTAGTAGATAAGCTCGTAGGGTGCAGTCATGATAATCCACGTTAGAACCAGTTACTAGGAGGGTCAATCACAAGGAGTGGGCGTGGAAACAGTCGCGCCTATTTGTGTGTTGAAATCCCTGTAGTACGTACGCCGGATGTGGGGTCTTCTGTTTCTGTATCACCAATAAATTAAAAACGAGGTGATGTCATCATCTGTCGATGTTGTTTGCTGCACCGCGTGGGTGTAACACAGTATTTATGGCGTGTAACATCATAGTCATAGCCACGTTTTAGCCCCACTTTTGGGGGCAGATTAAGTTTTGGCTACGGGCATCAGCTAATAATAGATACCGAGGTTTTGTAACTCTCCCTAGCTCCGGTACTACTAAGTATGTATTCAATCACTGCGCGGTTGTTTGAGTGAGTATCGACGAAGATAACAAGGGATGAGGTCAATTTCCCCAGAACAAGGGCTGCTGGCGACCAGGGATATGGAAAAATCACGGCATTTACACCACCTCACATAAATCGCTTAATATAAGCAACCGAGGCAGTGGAAAGGAAGTAAGTTCGTTGTAGATCACCGAATCCACCTCGATGGTTTTCGTTGCATGATTGGTCATATGTCGAAGCTGACAGCTAACTAGTGATGCTGTGTTACCACACCATTATGCTTATCAGCGGCAAAATTGCCCGGGAGTGAGAAAGGCAATCCTTCGGCGGGCGTTCAGTGGTGAGAACAATTTTATTTGCTTCTCCCGGCCTCACCTCTCACCCAACTTCCCATGAACGTTTTCGCCCCAGCCATTGTACATGGTAAAAAACGGCAATGACTGATTTCGATCCCAATGGTCCTGCTATACCTGCACCTGGTGGTGCCGTGCAGGACCTCGAAAACCCGCCAAACCACAACGATGCCGTAACCGCAATTTATACCTTTTGCCTTACTCTTGCGGCAATATTCGTTGCCCTCAGGCTCTACGCGAAATTCGTCTTCTTGAAGCTTCCAAGACTTGTAGACTGTAAGCAGCTTTAAATTCTAGCCGTTCAGATGTCTAATAATCGTCCATATGTCTAACTTGTCGACAGATCTCCTAATCCCGACGTTTGTATGTTCACACCCTCTCTCTGCCAGATCCACCTAACACGTAAAAACTACTCGATGTGTACAACATACTGATTATGGCATGTTGGTAGGGCGTATACGTTGCGCATTGCGTATTCTGGCTCAAGATGAACCATACTACAGGGCACTTCGTTCATATGTGGAATTTCCGTATTAGTGGCCTGGCCCCGTTCTATCGCGTAGGTTCCCTTGGAACATCCAATTTTCTCCTAATATGAGCGAACTAACTAACTAAAAGCCTAGAATGGCTTCTACGGGACTATCTTCTACGAGGCTGTTATGATGGCCTTGAAACCACTCATTCTGATCGAATGGACTAACCTATTTGCATCAAACGCGACACGCGTCGGTTTCAAGTGGATCTGTTACATTGTTGCCATTGTCAACGTCCTCATGTATTTCATCGCCATCATGATTGATGCTGTTTCCTGCAAACCACGCGAGTACTGGTGGGACAGATCGATCCCCGGAGGCCATTGCGTTAATACAAAGCAACTACCTATTGTCACAGGGGTCCTCAATGCGGTGATAGACTTCATCATTCTGATACTTCCGCAGGGCATCATTTGGAGGCTACAAATGCCTTTGAATACGCGGATAGGCGTCTCGCTTGTATTTCTCATTGGAGCTATGTAAGTTGCACCTACTCCAGCTATATAGTTTCTACCTCGATATTGATTGAACAAAATATAGATCGGTTGCTGCAGCTATTGCTAGAACAGCACTCTCATTTATATACGCCGAATCAAACGACGTAACCTTCAATTTCTCCAAAGCTGGCATTTGTATTCTCCTCGAAATGACCGCTGCAATACTCGTTCTGACGGTACCCACTGCTCCTAAGCCGTCTGTCTACTTAGCCAAGCAAGCCGGCAGCTCTATCTCTCGACTAGTCAGGTCTGGTGGTAGCGGTGGTAGTGGCGACAATGCTCGCGCGACTGGTAACGCGCAAGTAAAGCCAAATGTTTACAATAATGCGAATGAGGCGCGAGTTTCGATTCCACTTGCGAACGTTAATGCGAGGAAAAAAAGATGGGTAGTAATCGGTAGACCTTCCGCCAACGCAGAGAGTGAGGCAGAATTGGCTATGCCACCGCAGCATCGGTAGTCGAGTGAGACAAAACTCCAGAAAATAAAACCCCGCCTTATAATGAATTTTCGGCAACGACCAAGTGCTCGTCGCGTATCAAAATACCGCCTCTAATGCACAAAGGAAATCAACTAAAGAAATATTTTATGAGGCTACTCTAAAAGAGAAGATTAAGTAATAAAAAGATGAATAATTTACACGGTCTTTTCATAAGTATTGGCACTATATCGAATTCTGTGGTTGCACGAATCAAGGTATCAGTCGGCATTGCTTATATTACTTTAAATAATGCTTACTGATAACCTAGGATATAAGATAATGGACGCTCTCGTGGTTTCGTTGTCGATTCTCTGAGTCAATGCAAGTCTTGGTCGCGGTTCGAGGTCTTCGAAAGTCGGTGAAAACAAACGATCAACTTCACATCAAATATCATTCCGACACCCCCACATGGTCCCAAATTTCAAGCACTATATGCTCTGATACGGACGCCTTTAGACCCCTCTTGTGGCGTAGGGATGAAATGGTCCGCTTTCATTTCGACATCAGACAGAGTGGTATGGAACAAATCGAGCACTCCTACGTCGTCGCATAGTGTTGCATCTCTGCTGCCCCACACCCTCCACATGTAAGCTAATGTAAGATAGAGCTCCCCGTACGCAAGATTAATACCCAAACAATTGCGAGTACCTTTGGAAAACGAAGTAAGATATCGATCCAGCTTCTTGCCTTCTCCAAGCCAACGTTCAGCGACAAAATTCTGGTTGTCGAAGAAGGTATCCTCGTTACGGTGAAGCTGCACACTGTTCATACTGACTGGAACGCCCGGCGGTATCAACCATTCTTTACCTGTGACACTGTCTTTAAATAAGATAGTATTATCAGGATCAATTCTTTGTGAGCGTGTCGAGAGGCCGTAATTCAATCGTAAGCCCTCCTTGATGACAGCCGTTAAATAAGGTAGGGCTTCTAGGGTAGCAAGTGGAACTGTGCCCAAATCTTCGATCGAGGGTATCGCCGTTCGCAATTCGTGCTTGAGTTTCTGGAGCGTTTCTGGTTTGCTAAGCAGCCAGAACGTTATCAACTCTAGGGTTGACGCCGTAGTCAGAGTTCCAGCCATAACCAGTATCTGGGCATCGTCAGATAAGCGCTCCACCCTCTTTTCATGGGATGAAAGCTTTGAGGCCATAATAGCATGGAATATTGTTGGATGGTCCTTTTCACGCCACTCTTCGCTATTGCCTGCTTTGATTCTCTCGATTTGCGCCCGTGACGCCTGTTGTTGTGCGAGAAACGAAGCTAGCGCCGGTTGTAGCCACTGTATCATAGCCTTTGGCAACGCTTTCATCAGGTTCTGGACCCGTGGGACATACTTCATTAAATGGATTGAGTGGAGGCCAGCGAGAGCTGCGTGTCTCGAAGAAGGGCTGAAATTTGGAGACTCTAGTGTTTTTCAGCCCTGATACTACCGCATTCAACACTCGATGAAAGCCTTACCAAGTTTGTAATCGCATTGTGCGAAAGAGTAGATATTGACGATATCTTTTTGGTTTTCATTAGCCCTGGTTTCATTTTATCATCATCGATCTCACCATTACCGAGTGCTGAAAGCATGTAGCTCACATTCAGCACCTCACCCGTATCCTTGAACTCATTCATACGTCTAATCATGACACCTAGTCTCTCCTGTATTACTGGCTGTAATCTTCTCACATTTACCATGCTGAAATACGGTTGTAGAGCAGAACGACGCTGGCGATGTAGCTCATGTTTGAGTGTGGAAAAGACACACAGGTCTAAACCGATAAACCTGGTAGACAGTGGATATTTATCAACCTTCCGTGTATGAGAAGAGCTGGCGTAGATAGTGTCGTAGAAATCCTATTGCCGTCACTTGCGATTTGCTCGTTTAAAACGCATACAACATACTGGAGCAGAAATATGGACCTCACTGGGGGAAATCCGAATGATAGGTCCATACTCCTTGTGAAGCTCAATTATTTTGAAGGTATACTGTCCATCAAGCCATACATCGTAGTACGCTTCGTATCTAATTGACAAGTAATAAGATTGTAGCTCCAAGTAACCGAGTATATGCACTTACAACCCTGTGAGAGCTGCGAGACGTGGGCCTGGGATGTGACTTAAGGGCCCAAAATATAGGCGCCAGGCGGCTGTGAATAGTGCGTAACCGATGAGAAAGGCTAGTATTGCGATATAATATTCCATGACGCAGCGATCGGCAGTTTTTAGTTCTAAATCTTATGGAAGTTCAATATTTCTATGAGCCGAGCAGTTGGGTACCTCTAATACAAAGGTTGGTCTCGACGGTATCACGTGTGAGGGGCAGCTACTGCCACACAACATACTGTGCCCAGGTGGGCTGCAAATTGGAATGTGTAATTATGAAAACAAAATTCAAAAACTACCAACACTTCGCCATCACTCATCGGGTAATATCAACTGTGACCCTAGTAAACTTCGGACCCCGACAAGGCCGGGACTTAGGTCCAGGACCTAACAAGGCACTGCGCCAGACTGAGCTCACCCTAAAAATAAGCCTTACGTTTAGCACAAACAACAGCATCGACTCCATGGCCTATCAAAGATTTCGCACCCAGCCTCAATGTCAAGGATTTCTTTACCTAGGCAAATCGAGATCTCCTATTCGATATTACAATCTCCAGGGCAGCTATCGTCCTATCTACTCTTTTCGCAGGAAGGTAAGCGTAGCTCTCAGGCTAACTCCTTTGCAGGGGTGCAAATATGAAATATTCAGCCCCAAAACAATCATCAACAGATAGTCATGTCGCATGATGGGCCTAGAGGTTGGGGCTTAGAACCTACATCGATTTGACTTCCATTATTTATTAGTTTAACATGCGGGCTTGCCCAATCCGCGGTCTGTTCTCTCATCGTACAACCAACTTCTATGCACCACAAACGCTTTTCCGGTCCAGTTTATAGAATGTTTAGTCCACTTTCGGTTTTCTCAATTGTTTGCAAATGGTCATGGACAAATCCTTTGAGGCGGCTTAGACAGAAACTGGTACATACAATTCCACCTACAAGATCAACGCCACCAACAACGCCAATACACAATCATGGCGATTTATGTCGTCCCGCGGGGGCGCTTGAGCATTTTTTTGAGCAACTAGGTACCTTTGGGGCTTCATCTAATCTCGATCATGCCTCCGTACACGTGGTCCTCCAGATCCAGTTCCCGTCACACGTAGTAGAAGGGGACGAGTATATTGCACGAGCTTGGGAAAAAGTTGGACAGCTATACCCAAGCATCCGCGCTGAGATATTTTCATCAGATGCTGCCAGCCCTGGCCATCCACTGATGGTCAGTCAGCAGCCATTCAGCAGCTATAACTTCCGCGATACCTTTTCGCCACAACCTGGCTGCCCTAATGTCGATTCTCTTTTCTCCAAACTCCGTCAAAAACCAAGTATTACTACGTGTTACTGGCTTCCAGAGCCATGCCAAATAGTCCTTCGGGCCCCACACTGGCGTATCGATGGCTTCGGGTTGGTCATGTTGAGCGATGTCTTGCTATCTACACTGGCAAATCTGGTGCAAAACGGGCTTGACGCCGCTCCTAGCAGTTCTATTCGGCAGCAGCAAATCAGCCAAGCATCACCAAGCCTCGAACATCTTATACACAAACATGTCCGCAGTGTGCCTTCTGGGAGTGACGCGGAGGACGCTAATGATCTGATGAACACATTGACTAAAGGCAAAAGTATTGGTATTCCTACACTTCCAGGCTCTGAAACAGCAAATCCGACAACTTGCGCTCGGGCAGCTATACGCATGAGTACTAAAATTTCCGAAGAAATAGCCAATGCTTGCCATGACCAAGCAGTGTCAGTTACGAGCGCTATAAACGCAGCGATTATCCGGACCACTGCACAATTCCCTCAGGATCCAGACGCAGATTCCTATGCCATATTTGCGCCCGTGGATCTTCGAAAGTCATTGATTGTAGCTGGTGCTAAGGATTGTTTACAGCCAGTCGGGTCGTATGTCTCGGGGCTTCCATTACGTATTAAGGGAGTCGTAAAGCACTTAAAAAATGGCGCAACTGTCCCCACAAAGAATTTCAGTACCCTGGCCAATGAGCTGAACACATTCTATTCCCAGGATGTCCAAAGTTACAAAGACCCTGGTTCGGCGAACGGAAAAACGTTAAGCTTACTACAACTTGCTGAGCCGTACATACAAAGGATGACGAAGCTGTTCTCTTCATTCTCGTTGCCAGGGTGTCCGTTTCCTAAAACCCCAATCATAAGCAGTTTTGGAAAAATGGACTCTCTTATCAAAAGAAAATACTCCAGCGATGGCAACAACGTAGCTGGGACTCAATTGCGCGTTACCGATTTCTGGGTCTTTCCGGAGAGCGCCACGCCCATGATAACATTCAACCCATGGAGTTGGGGAGACGAAATCACCCTTTCAGCAACCTGGAATGAGAGTTTCTATAGCGAAGAACTTGTGAAAGAGGTGCTCGAGATGATTGCCCGGGAACTTGGTAACGGGTTAAAGATAGGCAAGGTTCCATATCGGATAGTGAAAAGTCCGCCCCCCTTTCATCTAAGCCCAGCTGTTCATGCTGACGCGGTTCTTAGATTGTTGCGACGCCCAAACACAAGCTCAAAAGCTCCCCGACGACGCACCTTGACAGGGCGAAGATAAGCGCACGGCTATGGTTATAGGTGCGCCAATATGGTACTCAGAAATAAGTTGCCAATGGATTTAGTGTATATAAATTGGGTGAGGTCTTAGCCATCATTGTAGTACAACTAATACTGAAAATGTCAGAGAGTCCGGCGTTTCGAACTCAAACCCATTATTGGCCAGGGACAAGGTTCGCCCCGCCAGTCCAAATACGGTCAGTCAAAACACGGGAGGAGCCTCGAACCGCATGATCGTCAAGTTCCTATCTTTCCACCGAAGTTGGTCTTTCAGGATTGTGGTGACACAACGACTCCTTCTTTTTCCACCAGAAGTTTGCATTTCCTAACTATTCAGCCACGCGCTTGTCCATTTGCAGAATTCTCGGCCAAATAAGTTTTGACAATGCCGGATACCCAGTTAATAACTGTGCCCCCGTTGATCCCCAACATGCATGATTGGCCGGCCTCCTAGTGAATATGTATGTCGCTTCTTGTGTCGTAATTGCGCCACGTGATATTCGTTGCGCTAACTATATAGAGCGCTGCCAATAATCCCACTTGCAGGACCACCACCACAGTACTTCATTCAAACACCGAAAAATTTACCTATTCAAAAATCGGGTACCAATGGACGACTCTAAAGACGTCTCCATCGCCACACTAGCCGAGCGCATATCTACCTTGTCTTCGGAACTGACCTCGTACCTTGCTGCCCATTCCCTCCCCTCGCCGAATTTCACGCCCAACGCACCAGAAGCGCCAGAAACGGCGGAATATGAGGCTCTCCGTGGGCCTTTAAACGATGCCGCGCTAGACCTTCTCCGTCTAGTCAACGGACCCAGAAACAGTCTCCAGCAACTTTTCTTCTCCCAATACGACATTGCATGCATGCAAGTTGCGCTCAACCGCCGTTTCTTCGACAGCATCCCATTGCCCTCCAAGGCTTCAAAAGCAGCAAAAAATACAGATGACGTGCCCAAGGCCACGATTGAGGAAATTGCCCAAGACGCAGAAATGGACGTGAATCGAGCGAGCCGCATAATGAAATTGCTTGCAACACGTCGCATCTTTGCTGAAGTGGAGGGCGAGGGCGATGAGGAAGCGTACACGCATACCGCCAGCTCAGCGCTCCTTGTACGAGACCCCGGGTTCTACGATGTAGGCGATATGTGCCTAGACGACATGTTTCCGGCTGCTTCTGTGGCGTCTGCTGCGATTCGGGCGTCACCGATGATTTCGGATGCCAAGCATTCGCCGTTTTCCTATAGATATGGTGGTGCTGCGTTGTATGAGTACTACGAGCAACATCCGCAACAAGCACAGCGATTTGCGAATGCGATGGTTAGCTGGTCAGAGTGTGAGCCGATCAAAATCATCTCGCGATTAGAGAATCCCGCTGACTAATATCTTGTGTAGTTGAGCGGCAAATCAGTGATTTGCACAATGGATTCCCCTGGGCATCGTTGGGCGAGGGGACCGTTGTTGATATTGGCGGTGGAAATGGACACATCTCCTTGGGCCTTGCGCGCGTAAGTGAATCATTACGCTCTTGTCTCGAAATCCCCACCACTAATCGACCGTAGGCTTTTCCATCGCTGCAGTTCATAGTCCAAGACAAATCCGCCCACATCATGCCTGTATCGCTTACCCAAGAACGGGACGTGTTTTCGCGCATAACATTCCAGGCTTATGATTATTTCACTCCTCAGCCTGTTTACTCCAAAACCGAACCATTGATATTCCTTCTACGACAAGTTCTGCACAACAACAACGACAGCGACGCGATCAAGTTGATTCAGCAAGTAGTTCCCGCGCTAGAGCGGTGTAGCCCCGGCACCCGGCTGCTGATCAACGATGTGGTGCTCCCGGATCGCGGTGTGGTTACAAAATTTGAAGAGAACTACCTGAGACAAGTAGATGTTTGCATGATGGTCACGTTGGGTGCCAAGCAGAGGAGTGAGAAGGATTGGAGAAAGTTGATTAAGCGGGCGGACAAGAGGCTGGAGGTCGCGAACGTGCGCCGGACGAATATTGGGCTGGGATTGATTGAAGTGACGTTGGGCGCTTGATTAGACAAACCAATAGCACAATAGACCTTGGGATGTTTTTTTTTGTTATCTGGGCCTTGTCCTTGCGCGACGGGGTGAAAATTTCCAAGCATTGATATTGATGTAAACGCTAAGTATAACAAAACAGTTTCGTTGTTTCGGATCCCATAGCGAAATTAACCAACCTCTACTCTATGCAATGCGAAAGTATATAGGTACGCATCGTATAAACATCAAACACCAACTCCCATCTTTATCACCTCGATCATCACAAATGGATTCAAACAGTATGAAGGGTATTACTTGGTTGGTCTAAAAAAAGTTATTGGGGGTGGTTTTAATATACAAAGTTGTTTCCCTCTGCACGAAACTAGTCCTACAAATGGGGCGTCAAGGCCGCCTGGTCGTACGCGGTGGCGTGTGTGCGCGTCGCCACGTCAATGCCGCATCGTGCAAGTAGGTCAGCGATGATACCCTGGGCTAGCAATATACGCTAGGTTGGGATGTATGTTGTCAAGGGCGCCAGGGGATTTCAAGGATTGTACTGCGGGGTTGAGGCTTTGGATGCAAGGACCATTAGCGCGAGAGTGTGGGTTTCACGCCTGATAGTTGCTGTGGTTCGCCGTGATGCCATCGTTGAGGCGCCATTCACATCTTGGTGCGGCTTGATTCCTCTTCCATTTCGCCCTCCTCCAAGTCCTCCGTTATTTCCTCTTCCTCGGTTGGTCGAGGATTCCTTTTTTTGGGTTCTATTTCGCCCCCACTCATTTGCCATTCCATGAGCTTGTTGAAGGCTCCGTTAGGACGCGAGGAAAGCTCGGCATATGTACCTTCTTCGGCAACTTGACCATTAGAATTGATGCAGATGATGCGATCTGAGCGTTTGATGGTCGACAGGCGATGGGCAATGCTAATGGTGGTGTTCTTCTCCATCAAAAGTTTGCTGAGCGCTTGGTTGACAAGCGTCTCGGACTCTGCGTCTAGGGCACTCGTGGCCTCGTCAAGGATGAGAATGTCAGGGTTTTTAATCAATGCTCGGGCGATGGCTATTCGTTGTTTCTGCCCTCCAGAGAGCTGGGTGCCTCGTGCTCCGACATGTGTTTCCAGTCCATCCGGCTACGACTAGTTAGCATATCTCACATGACGAAATACGGCTCTTCTTACAAAGTCACTGATGAATTGACAGTTGGCTTTTCGTGCCGCACCAAGAATCTCAGCGCGAGTTGCATGCGGAACACCATATGCAATGTTCTCCGCAATGGTGCCTGAAAATAGAACAGGCTCTTGCCCGACAAACCCAATCTTTCGTCGCAATTGCTTCGCATTCAAGGTAGTGATGTCCTTTCCGTTGATAGTAATAGTACCAGCAGTTGGGACATAAAATCGTAGCAGCAAACTAGCTACTGTGGACTTTCCAGCACCACTAGGCGCCACAATAGCCACGTTAGTACCCTGCTCAATCTTGAAGTTGAGACCTTTGAAGATAGTTACTGCCGGTCGAGTGGGGTAGCTGAAGTCGACGTTTTTGAACTCGATAGGGCCACGTGCTGACTTGACAGGCTCGCCCTTGGTTGGAGAAATGGTAGGGTTGCGATCTTGAAGTTCGAAGAGCCGACTGGCGGCACCAACACCCTTCATCATCTCGCCGTAAAATCCAGACAGGCCCACCATGCTTGAACCGGCATATGCGGTATACATGAGGAAGGACGAAAGCTCGCCAATTGAAATGACACCGTTCTTGACCATGCCGCCGCCCACGTAGAGAATAGCAATGATAGTTAAGTTACCCATTAAACCTGTGCTACCATAAAAGCTTGCAGCAACAACGGCCTCTCTCTTCCCAAGATTGAAGATGCGCTTGATCTGACGATTGTATCGCGATGCTTCTTGGACTTCACCTGCAAAAGCTTGGCTTGTCCTCACATTGCCCAGACGCTCTTCTGCAATCTTAGTCAAGGAACCCAAGCTTTTCTGGATTTTGCGACTAAGGTTTCGTAAGGCTCGGCCGGAGAAGAAAGCCACAATGGCTACAGGTGGGCCAATGAGTGCGAGGATACCAGTCAACTTCAAGCTCACCCACCCCATCATCATGAAACCGGCTGCGCCACTGACGAGCGAACGAAGGCCATCGGAGAGATTCTGAGTGATGCTCTTTCCGACGATGATGGTATCTGAACCAAGACGAGAGATGAGATCACCAACACGGTTGGCATCAAAGAACTCGGCATTCTGGATAAATGTCTTGCGGTACAGCTGGGAGCGGAGACGAGCAACGATGCGTTCGCCAACGATGCGTAGAATGATGATACGACCAAAGTTGAAGGCAGCACCCGCCGCCAGGAAGCCAGCCAAGGCGAAGTAGAAGGTAGTCTGGTCGAGACCGAAAAGCAGGCCATCCGTCTTCTCAGCCTGTGTCGCAGCGTCTAATATCCTGCCGATAGAGAAAGGCACAGACATGGAAATGGCCGATCCACATATCAAGAACAGGAAAGCCCACGACAGCGTTCCCATCTCTGGCCGGGCGATCTTGATCAGCCTCCACATTTCGCCCATGCCACCAGGAGCGCCTGCGCCGGGAGATCCGTCCTTGCTGAGCTTTGCACTCAGATTGACCTGCCGGGCGGCGGCTGCCTTTTCCGACTTTGCGAATTCCTTGCCGTCGCCCTCGGGCTCATGTTCCTCGAGGTCAATCAGGCCTTTCTCTTTGATCTCCTCCTTGTACGACTTGCGCCGTCTCTCAATGGCTTCATTGCCGTCTGCAGCTTCAGCCAGCAGTCTCGAAGCAGTGAACATGCGGATTGGGTGGTGCAGGCCATTGCGACGAGTGGTGCCTGCCGTGATGGTCCGCAGGAGGGGCGAGGCAGGAAAGAGCCATGGCGCACAGCTTGGTGGGGGCACTGTGAGGCTACTACTAGGTCGCCGGGCATTTGGTGGCCTAGTGGAGAATTGTCTGCATGTTATTGACCGCGAGGAAATGCGGATTGGGAGCTGCGACCAGGCCAGCGGCGTGCGCATGGCTTGGCTTTTTGGGGGGTAGAACAACGTCTACCTGGATCTCGGGGTGGATTGGCCGTGGATTGAAGGCGTCGACATGGCGGTGGTGGGTGTTGCAAATCGATGCCCGCGGCTCCGAATCGGCATGGGCATGGACTGGCGACGGTCAAAAGTTGTCCGCCGCCTCGGTAATCAGATGACGAAATGGACGAGTCTACGCCAGCCGATCCGGCCACGTGATACCCTAGCCACCCCAACATTCACCACCAATGCTCTAATACCTGGTTGTACCAATCAATCCGTATAGGCCTCGGTTATGATTGCGCAATTCCATCGCGTGCGCACGACGTTATCCGCCCAAGCTCGTGGCTGCCTCTTTCCACTAGCACTAACAACCCCTACACAACACTGCAGCACCAGTCACAGTATCCAGCTATTGATATCCAAGTATATACCACCCCCCCCCCCCGGTATCTCAAAAATTTGTTCTCTCTCAGCTGCGTCTCTGGCCAAGCGAGACACCAATTCCATATCATGCATGTCAGCATAGCCACAGCTATGACTGACTAGACCTCACTTCGACTCATCGCCAACAGGCGGCAGACGTGGCCCTAACAAAACCATTGATACTCTAACATGTAGTTTGCTTTTATTTCATCTCACTAACACAAGCAATACTTATCTCTGAAAATGGCGCCAAAAGTAATTGTTCCAAAACCTATTCACCTCGAAGGCACAACCCTTGAAGGTGGAGGCCAGCTCCTCCGAGTAGCCCTCAGCCTATCCAGTCTCACTAAAAAGCCCATAAACATCACAAACATCCGTGGCAAGCGCTCAGGCGGCGGCGGACTCAAGGCGCAACACCTCACCTCAGTCCAATGGCTAGGCCAGGCATCTAACGCCCGACTAAGCGGCATCGGACTCAAGAGCAAGGAAATCACATTTGCGCCATCCCAAAGCCCATCCCCCGTCACAGAAGACCCCGAACGAGAAACCCAAATCACCCAAAACACCCCAGGCGCCATCTCGCTCGTTCTCCAAGCCATACTCCCTTACCTCCTATTCTCCCCTAGCCCAGCCCCAATCCGCCTTCACATTACCGGCGGCACCAATGTCTCCAACTCCCCTTCTCACGAATACATCGCCCAAGTGCTCATACCAACCCTCGTCCGCATCGGCATCCCGCTCATCACATCGCACCTCCACGCCCGCGGCTGGTCCCAGGGAACCACCCGTCTCGGCTCCGTAACTTACACCATCACCCCCCTATCCCAGCCCCTCCCCACCTTCCACCTCCCCCGCCGCGGCCCAATCACACGCATTAGCGCTACTATCATCGCGCCCGCCGCCTCGCACCCGCTCTTCCGCGACGAGCTAAATCACTGGTTCGACACGCGTGCGCAGCACTACTCTAGCACAGACGCAAACGCCGACTTCACCTCCTCCTTTGAATCCTCGCCCCACGACAAAATCTGGTACCTCCTGCTCGTCGCGACCTCGTCGTGCGGTGCCACCCTCGGCCGTGACTGGCTGTACGACCGCGCAGTGCAGCCCGACCGGTCTGCGCAGATTGTCGCGCACATGGTGCGTCGGGTCGGTGCCGACCTGGGCGCCGAGGTGGCGCATGGTGCGTGTGTGGATGAGTATGCGCGCGACCAGTTGGTGATTTTCCAGGCGCTGGGGCACGGCACGAGCACGGTTTTTGCCGGCGATGGCGCCCAGCTGAGTTTGCATGCGAGGACGGCCATGTGGGTTGCTGGGGAGGTGCTGGGAGTGCGGTTTGATGGGGAGGGGGGTTGTGAGGGAGTGGGGTTTTTTGGCGGGAAGGGAGGGAGTGACGAAGATGTGGTAGATGGCTTGCAGAGATTGGATATATCCGCGTCGCAAGGTACGAGCTGATACCAAAAATAGTAGTAGGCAATGGTGCAGGTATCTCAGATTTATATCCTATCCTCACAGCGCGTACCGAAAATACTTTGCCTCCCCGTCCGTCTGGTTCCTAAACCCATCCTCCACCGCCTGCTCCTCCCCCCTCGTCCCCCAAGCCTCCTCCCGCCTCTTATTCTCCCTCCACATCCAGCCGGCCAAAACGCCTGCCAAACCCACCATCCCACAATAACACACAATCAGCCCCGTCAACGCAGAGAAATACCTCGGGGCCTCTCTGGCAAAGAACAAATTCGCCCCAGCAATGTTACCCGCAGCGTAGAACAGAAACCAGAGACCGTTGGCGGTGCTGCGCTTCGTGTGTCCGGCGATGTTGGTGGTGAGCAGGTTCCAGGAGAGGATGACGGGCGCGCCGACAATGTATTGGAGCCAGGTGCAGCCGACGAGGGACCAGCGGTGAGAAAGGGATGTGAGGCGGATGCCGAGTAGGCCAGCCAGGGGTGGGAGACAGATGAAGGCGAGGATCAAGCAGCGCGTGTTGCGGAAATAGCCTGCTACAAGACCGCATAGCGGGACCACGACAAATTCAATGGCTCCAGTGGGGAGTTGGAGAAGCGTGGCATACAGGCCTGAGAAGCCGAAGCCGCGGATAAGGGCGGAGGCGAAGTTGGATACGCCGCCGTTGATCACACCGCAGGCGAGGCCAATGAGGATTAAGCAGTGGACTTTAACGTCGAGGAGGGCTTCTATGGCTTGCGATTTTTGGAATTGTTTTGTCTTGACACCGATCATGTTCGAGGCTATGCGATCAATAGCGACGATGCGTTGCTTGTGTGTGAGGAACTTGGCAGTGGAGGGCGAATCAGGCATGACCCAGAGGAAGATCCAGGCCCAGACAAAGTTGACCAGGCCGATAACGAGGAAGATGAGTTGCCAGGTTTTTATATGGGGAGAGTGGGCGTGGCCGAGGCCATACCCTAGGAGAGCACCGACCATGGTTGCAACACCGTTGAAGGCGAGAAAGATGCACATGCGGAGTGGTTGTTCGGAGCGTGCGTAAAACATGGAGACAATGTTCATAATGGCAGGGCTTATGCTTGCTTCAAACATACCGAGGAAGAATCGGAGGGCGAGCATTCCGGCATAGTTTTTTGCTGCGACGTGGCAGCATAGGAGGATAGACCAGGTGAGGATCATGATTCCAGTGTATTTGGATACGGGCAGACGCTGGATCAAGTAATTTGCTGGGAGTGCCCAGAAGAGATATCCGAAATTGAAAATTGCAGCAACCCAGCTATAACGTTGGCCTTGGAGACCGAGGTCAGGCGTTAGGGTGTATGCATTTGCATAGTTGAGAGACAGTTTGTCGAGGAATTGGATGGTGTAGGTTGTGCATATCTAGGATAACTGAGTGCGTGGCCAAATTCAATTGAGTTTTGAACATACCATAGGCATGATAATCCAATCAATCTTCTTCAAGACGACCTTGCGTTCCGCATCTAGTTCTTCTCTTGAGTATTGTCTGACTTCCAAGTACAAATCAGCGCCAATATCACGCATCTGTTTTTCGGCAGCTATATGCCCTTCATCGACACTTGGGTCCCTCGCAGGCGAGGTTTCATGTTGTTTCTCCGCCATTGCGTTGTTTAGTGTAGACCCTAGATCAGGATAACGGCGACCTCTGATAGTGAGAGCGGCGGGGCACGGTTGCTCTTATATTCACAACTCTAACTGGGGCTGTCGTCCTTGGCAGTGACCTCAACGGTATTGCAGATGTTATTATCGTATCATACCCTACAGTTCTTATCGCCGCAACCCGACTGATGTGCATGTTGTCGATCGTTCGGTAGGCCTTATCGGGAAATAGCTCGGGTCGCATTACCCCGCAAGGTTAATGAACCGAGGAATGCTACCGAGGAAGGTGAAGCAGTTCAATGAAGTGGATCTGACAGCAAACCCGGGACGCATGCTTGCTCCCGCTTGAGATATGAGTATGAGAAGTGATATGATGGCGTTGAGAATGTATTGCTTGTGATCTGATGCTGTGTGTATGGAGTCTTAAGATAGTGGAGGTGAGCCAGGCAATAAATGCACCGTCACATTGTCAGACGACTTTAAAGTCACAACTACTTCCACAGGCCATAGGGTCCTGACGTGAACTTCCAGAGTTTGACTGTGCCGTCTTCGCTGCCAGTCGCATATAGCTTTCCGTCTGGAGAAAAGCTGGATGACCAGATTGGCCCGTGATGTCCCTTGTTTGTCTCGAGCTCTTTTTCCTCATCGAAATCCCAGAGTCTCACCCAGGTGTCGTTCTGGTTGCTGCCACCGGTGACAAATCTTCTTTCCCCACTATGCAGTGCCACGCTTGCAATCTCGTACGGGGTCTTGATGCTTTTGATGAGCGAGCCAGGCGATAAGCTGTTGAAAAAGTAGGCGCTGTTTCCAGCGGCTACGCTCAAAGTACCATCCGAGGAGGTGTTATCCAATTCGCATGATCCTACGACACCCTCTACCGTGTACTCCCCGATGGTTGCCTGTTGTCGTAGGTCCCACCACCTTACCTTCTTATCTTCGGCTGCTGTAATGACTATGTTAGAGTCAGATGTCCAGACAATCGATTTGATGGTTCCGGTGTGCACGCCAGCGCCAATTTCAAAGCTCGTTGCTGTATCGCCCCGAGAGAGGTCATATATGCGCAACTTTTTTTCCATACCGCCAGTCGCAAGGATTTGGGGATGCGGTTGGCTTGGGAATGCGACGGCACGGACGATATGATTGTGCGAGAGGGTGTGGAGGGCTTCGCCAGTATGTGTATCCCATACTTTTCTACATTTTGTTAGCGACTTGATTCTTACAAATGAGATAACAGGGATGTCGCGTACGCAGAGAAATCTGCTGAAGCGGTAGCTGCTAATGAAGCATCAGAGGAGAGCCTCGCCTGCCATACTGCACCCTTATGCCCCAAAAATGTACCGATCCAGTCTCCTGTAGTGCCATCGCGAAGCATGGCATTTCCATCCTTGCACGCTGATATGATATAGAATTGGTCTTCGTTGACAATTGAAGAGAAGTGTATGTGGGGAACGGGTCGCGAGTGTCCGTGGCAAGTGAGCGGTACCACTTTGGTAGTTTCGGGCATCTTCACAAACGATAGTAGATTTTTATGCTCCAAGGTCGAGAGGGTGTAGAGCGAACGCCAGTTATAAGGCGAGGTATAGGCGAGCAAGGGCGGTGAGCTTGCGAAACGAGGGTGTGTGATGTAGCCAAAATGCGCGGTTGGTGTCAAGCACAGTCGCAGTGTTCAAGTAAGAGCAGAAGAAAAGTAAAGCAGAGTAGAGCAGTGAAATTCGTTATGTTTCGTAAAGTCGTCAAGGCAATCTGTATCTATTGAGAGTCGCAAGTGCCCCTCGAGCTTGAAACAGCGACCTTCGCACTAGCGTCGGTATAACCCCGGCGACGGTTCTATCACTTACTCCACTTATTACTGCCTGGCACGTGCTGGGTACGTAGTAAGTGCTGAGGCCCCAGGTTGGTTGAGAATGTCTCATATCCCATTCAGGCTGGTATGATGCAATTCTCCCAGTCTCCACACCAAGCTCCACAAAGCTGGCAATAGGCGCCCCCATCGATAGCTGAGCAGACGTTCGACCATGAGCCCTCACAATGGTTGCAACGCACGGTGGTCGCCATGACTAACATAGTGTTGTGACGGACATCTGCCTTGCCGTTTTTCACCGCCCAAAGATGATGCGTAAGCAACACGAAGAGGTCTCTGCCGAACTCAGATACTTCCTTGGACGCTTGGATCAGCATTAAAGGTACATAGCCAGGCTCTCCAAAAATCGGGTTGAATTCTTGTGTGCGTACTAATTCTAACATTGTGCACACCATAGGATGGCTGGTGCTTGCGCCAGGGAGATCGTAAAGTTTCTTGATAATTTTGCGGAATTCAGGAGAACCAAGTATTTTCTTCCCGAGGAAAAATAACTTCATTTCTTTGTCGAAGAATTCTTGAGCCTCTTTCCGGAGTGCGGGGAAATCATATTTGTCTGCGATGCGGTACACATCCAAGGATAAGGACATATCTCCTCTGTATCTGCCCATTTTTTTCGTTGTATTAATGGGAATTATGTACGTAGACATCAGCATGAAGGTGAGGGCGTCTGGGTTGTCATCGAATAGACGCAATTCCTTTTCGTTGCTTTCCTATAGGAGTCAGGCTGTGTCTCTTTAGACATCATGAAAACTTATCACTCACTGCAAAATCGCCCAACAAGGCAGCCTGGAACCAATGGGATGCTCCTGCCAGGAACACTCTATGTGCCTTGAATGCCAATTCTCCGGTTTCACCATAGCGAATAGTAATATCAGATAGCTCTGCTGAGTTCGCAAATCTTATAGGTTGCGGTCAGCACGCTTCTTCGTTCGTTTAAAAGCAACTCACCTCTGAAGCCCTAGCTTCCGTCTCTTGTGAGCATTGCCCACCGGCGGCTGAGCTGCTTTCTCGCTAGTGTCTTCCATCGAAGCGTTTACCTCCGTCACACGTTTATCGATGTTTGTGGTGTAACGGTCACGAAGTAGACCGAAAACTGAGGTGACTTTGTAGATTGTGAAGAGAAGGGAGTTTGGGACCAAATGGACCTATATAGAGCTGAATTTAAGTAGCTACCTTCACTAGGGATTGACGCCAGCCCACATAACTCACTCAATTCTAGTCTGAGAAAGATTCTACTCTTACTCTTAGCAAAGCATTCTTTCACCGGAAGCTTGCAGTCAGAGAATATAAGCATGCATATGAAAATGAAAACTGCCCCCTGCGTTGTTATTTGAAGGAGAAATTATGTCAACATTACTAGAGATGCATGACAAATTCAAGAAAAAGCGAGATTATCGTAAAATATGCGTTTGGTTCAATCTCTTGCGATGCTTTGGGTGTAGGTATCGTATCTGGTTTGGGTGGCCTGTATCTACATATATTCCTAAACTGATGTTTGTATATTTCCAAAATTCCTGGATGGCATTGCCTACGGCTTCGAGACTGACCAGGACGACCTTCTTTCACTTCACCCCTCCCTCATTACATCACTAAAATGCCTCAAGACAAGCGTGTATCCATGAGGTGAGAGTGAACTGGGAGTATCGTTACCTCCTCACCTAGGAACAAAATAAACTCTTGACCTGTCCTTCAATTCTCTACTACCACCACAACATTTTCGCACTTACCACATTGCAACCAAACCGAGATTTACGTGATATTAACATGGGCGACAACGCAAACGACACGCCAAACAAGACGGGAGCAAGTGGTGCTGCTTGGTCTGATGCTGAAAAGGTAAACACGAGTGACTCTCAACACGTTGGCTCCAGATTCTCATCAAGCATAGGTGGCGTATCTCATTGTCCTCTGCGAGAACGAAGGCAGGGTTGATGCCAAGATCGCGGTGAGTTGTCTCTTGGTCAGCTTGATATCACACACTGACGTTTGGCAGAAAGCGCCGATTCCGGCTGGTCGCAGCGTGATTTCATGCAAGAAGCTGCTCGTGCGTCTCAAGGACAAGTACAAGGACGAAATAAGCAAGATCAAGGACAATGTACCGATTGTGGCTGCTCCTGCCAATGGCGATGAGTCAGCTAGCCCCGAGAAGCCCAAGACGCCAGGCAAGCGCAAAGCCAAGGTCGACACGGCAGGCGATAGTGAGGGTTCTCCCAAGAAGAAGACGGGCGGCCGCAAGAAGCAGAGCGAGGTTGCGCCTGTCAAGGAGGAGATTCAGGACGACGCCTAGTGCTAGTGCGTGAGAGTGGCAGCCGTGTGTAGCGAGAGCCAGTAGCGGTTTTGACGGACGCCCTGATGGGCGCCATGTCTTTGATGAGGGTCGTCAGAGTCATCAGAGCCATGATTGCATTGCTCAATCACATGTCTTTCTTCAGCGTGCCTTTTGAAACACGGGCCTTGATGTGTGATGCTACAGGCAAAAGCAAACATACTGTGGCAGCAAGGGGTGGTGAGGCCCTTGGCCCGGTACAGGGATGAGGCGAAGATGACGATGGGTTCGCGACGTGGTGCCGGGGTCCGGGGCGCGACGCAGGTGGATGCAGGGCTCTCCAGGAACGCCCTACAACAAGACTGGAGAGAAGCTTTCAGTCCCCTCAATTCTGCCATCACTCTTTCGCCGCAGAGGGGTTGAGAGCGAGTCGCTGCTGCCTGTCTGCCTGCTGCATTGTGCCCCACTGCGTGTCTGGATTGGCATGCACCTGCTTGGCCGCGCATCTCTCGCCGCCTGCAGAAGAAGTTTCCCTTGGTCGCCTTCACCCATACATTCGTCCGCCCAGCGGCCGCCCGCATTCACCTTGACCTCCCTTGGGCGTCTCCCTATCCCCGGCCGGCACAGCCACTTATCCTCCCTGCTTTCGCCCATGGACCAGAATGGCACGGCCTCAGCCGCTCGCAGCAAACGGAAACAACCACCATCATCCCCATCAACCGACCGACCAATGAAACAGATCAAGCCCGAGACTGACGCACACACCCGCAACGGCGTGCCCAAGTCACCCGACCTTGAAGCCATGGACGACGTGCGCAGCGTCTACAGCCTCGACGAGCCTCTGGCCGCCTCCATGGCGGGTGCCGTGCACGACACTGCCGAGTGGCAGAAGACGATTGAGGGCGTCGTCAAGAGCGTTGTGTCGATCCACTTCTGCCAGACCTGCTCGTTCGACACCGACCCGGCCATCTCCTCAGAGGCCACTGGCTTCATCGTCGACGCCGAGAAGGGCTACATCCTGACCAACAGGCACGTTGTCGGTGCAGGTCCGTTCATCGGTTACTGCATATTCGACAACCACGAAGAGTGCGATGTCTACCCCGTCTACCGCGACCCTGTGCACGACTTTGGCATCCTCCGCTTCGATCCTAAGGCTATCAAGTATATGGCCGTCTCTGCCCTCCAATTGCGGCCCGACTGCGCCAAGGTCGGCGTCGAGATCCGTGTGGTTGGAAACGATGCGGGCGAGAAGCTCAGTATCTTGTCGGGCGTCATCAGTCGCCTGGACCGCAATGCGCCTGAGTATGGCGAGGGATACTCGGATTTCAATACAAATTACATCCAGGCCGCGGCTGCAGCAAGTGGTGGCAGTTCTGGCAGTCCTGTTGTAAATCGAGATGGTTTCGCTGTAGCCTTGCAAGCTGGCGGAAGAGCGGATGGCGCGGCGACCGACTACTTCCTACCACTTGATCGACCACTCCGAGCACTGGAACTCGTTCGATGCGGCGAACACGTCTCGCGTGGTACCATTCAGACGCAGTGGATACTCAAGCCATTTGACGAGTGTCGGCGCTTGGGCTTGTCATCAGACTTGGAGAAGGCTGTGCGTACTCAGTTTCCGAAAGAGACGGGCATGCTTGTTGCTGAAGTCGTTCTTCCTCAAGGCCCTGCATCCACCAAGATCGAAGAAGGTGATCTGCTGATCAAGGTCAATGGCCAGTTCATCACACAATTCGTGCGCCTGGACTCGATACTGGATGACCATGTTGACAGGTCCATCTCCGTAACCATACAACGCGCTGGAGAGAACATGGAGGTTGAGCTCCAAGTTGGCAATCTACACGACATCACCCCCGACAGGTTTGTGTCGGTGGCAGGAGCCTCTTTCCATGACCTGTCGTATCAGCAAGCCCGTCTTTATGCCATTTCGTTGAAGGATGCCGGAGTGTATGTCTGTGAGGCATCAGGCTCATTCAGATTTGCCGACGGATATGCGTCAGGGTGGTTGATACAAGAAGTTGACAACCAGCCTACACCAAATCTAGATGTTTTCATCCAAGTAATGAAAGAGATACCCGACCGCAAGCGAATTGTCATCCGGTACAAGCATCTCCGCGACTTGCACACTGCTAATACCAGCATCACTGCTGTTGACAGGCATTGGCATGCAAAGATTCGGATAGCAACACGTAATGACGTTACGGGCCTGTGGGACTTCAAGCCCATCGCAGACCCAATCCCAGCTGTGCCGGCTATATCTAGACGTGCAAACTTTGTCAAAATGAGCTCAAAATACCCTGAAGCTGTGGACATTGTTCGCAGCTTCGTGCGAGTACATGTCTCAATGCCAATCAAGCTTGATGGCTTCCCCAAGACAAGCAAGCAAGGCTACGGCCTGGTCGTGGATGCTGAGCAAGGCTTTGTTATCGTCTCAAGAGCGATTCTGCCCTATGACCTCTGCGACATCTCCTTGATCATTGCTGACAGTATCTTCGTCGATGCCAAGGTCGTCTTCATGCATCCACTGCAAAATTATGCAATCGTGAAGTACGACCCTTCGCTTGTAAATGCGCCTGTAAAGACTCCAAAGTTTGCTGTCGATTTCATTAAGAAGGGCGATGAGACAATCTTCTTTGGTCTCAATCAGAATTTCCGCCCTGTTGTGGCTAAGACCGTTGTCACTGATATAACTACTGTTGCCATTCCGGCCAGCGCCATTACGCCACGCTACCGGGCTACCAACTTTGATGCTATCACGGTGGATACAAACCAAGCTTCACATAGTGGCTCTGGAGTCCTCATCGCCGAAGATGGCACTGTACAAGCATTGTGGCTTTCCTACCTTGGTGAACGCACCTCGCATAGCGGCAAGGACGTCGAGTACCACCTTGGCCTCGCCACGCCCAATCTTCTACCAGTGTTGAACGAGATCAAGAGCGGCAAGACGCCCAAGCTTCGCATTCTTAACGTTGAGTTCCAGACTGTCCAGATGAGCCAGGCGCGCGTCATGGGCGTTTCCGAAGAATGGATTGAGAAGACCGAGCACGCCGACCCAGAGCGGCACCAGCTCTTCATGGTTCGCAAGGTCGACTCTGGCCATGGCGACGGTCTGCTGGAAGGCGATGTTCTCCTCACCCTAAATGGCAAACTTGTCACCCGATCACCAGACCTAGATGTCATGTACAACAATGAATTCCTCGAAGCCGTTATCGTCCGCAAACGCGAAGAAAAGACTATCAAAGTTCTCACCGTCGCGACCGAAGACCTCGAAACAGACCGCATGGTCAGTTTCTGCGGCGCCACCCTCCACCGCCCCCACCAAGCTGTCCGCCAACAAATCAGCAAGATCCACTCCGACGTCTATATCTCTAGTCGAGCCCGCGGCTCCCCAGCCTACATGTACGGCGTAAGTTCAACCCCCAACATCTCCCCCCTCGCAATTCATTCTAACCCCACCCCAGCTCGCCCCAACCAATTTCCTCACACACGTCAACAACGTCCCCACTCCGGATCTCAACACTTTCCTCTCCGAAGTCAAGAAAATTGCAGACAACGAGTACTTCCGCCTCAAAGTCATCACTTTTGACAACGTCCCCTGGGTCGCCACTATGAAGAAGAACGAACACTACTTCCCGACCATCGAGTACGTCAAAGATGCGGACGAGGTGCTTGGTTGGAAGCGCGTTATTCACGAGTGTGGGGATGGTGGGGCGCGGGAGGAGGTTGTTGATGGGGTTGATGAAGGGGGTGCGGAGGAGTAGTAGTAGCAGTGTAGTAAACGACTATGAGGAGTCAGGGTGAAGAGTGAATTGAAAGGCATAAGGATGGTATCTTCGTTAGCTGTAGTATACCCTAAGGCTTTTTTTTCTGACGTGGTTTGCTGCCGTGTGGAGAAGTTTGTAGGATAGAGTGGTATGGTACACTGTGATGTGTCGGCGCGGGTGTTTTCGGCTTGTTTAGAGTAGACGTACGTGATTTATAGACCTTTTTTCAGGGGTAAATTTTGGGTCTGGGTGACGTTTTGATAAAAGGGGAGATGGTCGTCATGAAGGATGTGCTGCGGCCGTGCTGATGTGTGTATGATTGTGTGTGTATGATTGTGTGTGTATGATTGTGTGTGTATGATTGTGTGTGTATGATTGTGTGTGTATGATTGTGTGTGTATGATTGTGTGTGTATGATTGTGTGTGTATGATTGTGTGTGTATGATTGTGTGTGATTGTGTGTGTGCGTACACAGCAGATTGTTTTTTTATGGGGACCAGTGTACAGTGTTTGCACATGCTCGGGTTTCCCTCCATACTTAAGTTAGGAAGTTAATCTTCTACTTTGCTTTATATTCACATCATTCATCACTCGTAGACTGTCTATTATAACTATTTCCCCTCAGGCCTGTCGAACACTGTAAGTGTCACGTATTTGCATAGGCGCCTAGGGAGTTCACCTAGCGATTCACCACCTATCTCATATAAGCCTAATTTGGGCTCCCGCTTATATATATAAAGGCCTTACCCCCCTTCCCTTGTTGACTCTCTATCCACTTTCTCCTCTTTTCAATCAACACTATCTCAGATAGCATGAAAATGAGTTTATTTGACAGCGACATGGAGTACTCATCGGTCATCGACACGCCCCCTTCGGAAAAAATACTGGATGAGCGTGTATCCGTTTTGAATGAGCGCGCATCCGTTGTGTCCAGCGCGAAGATGCACTTGAACATCTGCCTAGCAGTAAGTACAGTTCCACGTGCGCAACACTTGTCACGTAATAACACCTGTCTAGCAAATCAATCACCTCCGCGAAACGGGAACTGTACCCAAGGAGATCTCCGAAACGGTAGACAAGCTGCACGCCGCTCTTGATAACTCTCCTACGACCGCAACTCCCCATGAATCGAAATTGCCTGCGTCTTCCTACGTGGCCCTGGATACTCCGCTAGAAGTTTCCGTGAAGGTTGCACATGTCCCCAAAACTACTCCGGGAGTAGCTACGCGCCCTGGCGATTCCGTTATTGTGTACGCGTGGTCTGAAAACCATGATGAAGCTGTGGCGTACAACACAAGAAACAAGATGGCTGGGCGAATTCCGAAAGACGTCCTGAATATGAGCAAAACAGCGCCAAATGTGGCGAATCAGTTGTACGTGACTACAAGTGATAAGCAATTCGGGTCACCGGGCGACGTTACATGGAAAGCTGGTGACTATATTAGAGTATGGAATCTTGAGGTCAACCAAAAGTATGGATGTTATTTTGGATGGGGTTTCAATATGGCTTCGGGGGAAATTGGCAAGTTCATAACTAGCCTGTCTTCACTCGAGCCGGTGTTTTGAACTGTGGCGTGGCTCCGATAGCATATCACATGGAGGAGCACACTGTACAAAGGGACTTGCTTCCTAGACAAATACATGTACTCCCCTAAAGTTTTTCCGTGTATTCCTTTGCCACAGCTCATTACTCCGATCGACATGGTAGATGTACACCTCGATTCAGGTACAATGAATGCCAAGCAATGTGGTGATCATAATCACATGTCTAAACCTTCTCCGTAGCTTAGAGAAATTGTTGAATTTCGAAGAGTCGGAGAGATTCGTTTTAGTTAGGCCCTAAAATAACTTAGCATACTACGACACGGAACTCTAGCTAGACTCTGTCTGATCGATTGATACTCTCAAAGGAGTAACAACCTTACTGTGTCAAAACGCACTGCAATCAACAAAAGGCTAACTGTCAGCACGAACACACGTCAGCACCCCTATCTATTATCCCACTCTATTCTATAGCTTTTTCCCAATCGGCATACTACAGGAATCAAATCAAATCAATCTAAACAAGTATAAGTTGTAGTGAATAAATGATAATAAACCCGCGTCAACCTGTTTTCTTAAACGACAGCACATAGACTTTTCCCCGGATTTGACTCAGCAGCTATCCCATTACCTTAAATGATAGTGACAGTGTGGATAAAATCGGCCATATAAGTATCATCAAGGCTTCCATCTTCCTTGAAGAGCTCACGAAATCCGCCTTCAAGTCTCGCAGTCACTAGCCGATCGATAAAGGGAGAACGAGTTTGATGATTCTCCTCAAATATACCCATTCTAACATAGGCATCTTTTGTTCAGCCCTTCAGGTATTTTTCTTAATACCAAGCCGCGCCCCAGTGAAGTTTCAAAAGTCCAGCGCTCAAGAACATGCAGGGAAATTCACCACTCCTACCTTTCAGGAAATATTGCCACTTTGCTGTACCTGCCTCGGGGCCAGTCATGTTTTCGTCCTAACAAAATTCAAAGCCCGGGCCGAACTTGAATAGCTTCTTAGCGTTTTCTGGATCTATAACCTCGAGTTCTTGGTATCCATCACTTAGGTAGCTGACCTTGTCACACCCTCGCTCTACCTTCATGTATATAGCGATTCCTCGCAAAACTAAGCGAGGTGCAACAAAGCTGTGTAGTCCTGACCAGTGCTCTGATATCCAGGATTTCAGCAATGGGGGTTGAATGCCATCCCGGAGTAGAATATACTGGATCACAAATCACCGGTGCATCCACGCTCACCCATGACCATGAAGGTGCTAGATATGCCGGGATCCTACAACGATCTCCTTTTCGCATCCGAATATTGGTTTACCAGCATAGCTGCTCTTGAAGGTTTTTCTTCCATAGTCCTGCAAGGTAGACATCACCTGTTATATTTCGCATCTCTTCTGCTAAGTCCGTAAGCGCAATGAGCTTATCGGAAAGTTTATAAAAGTTACAACTCGAATAAAATTCCACCAATGCAGCCCAGGCCGTACGGAGATCTGTTTGATTGGTGAAACATAGAGTTGGCTTTCCGGTTTGGGAAACTGCTCAGATGCAACAAGCTCTGGGCATTCCCAGTATACCTGACTCTTGGCAAAACTTATTTGTCTGTTTGCCAGATAACGTTCTTGGGCAACCCAGCCACGCGTATTTAGTGGCGCTCTAGTTATATCGGCGGAGTAGAGTCCTTGCGTGCCGAAATGGTACCGCTCCAATTCCCTTCCTTCGTGAAGAAACATAACTCTTCTGGGCGTATTTGTGTTAAAGCAGCCGTCATTACTGTTTGCCGCCCATGCTGCAGCGATATTACAAAATGTGGATTTGTAGATTGCCCTCATCATGGATGCTTGTTCTTTGCAGTCCTCAGGGTCATCTTGAATGATGCATAATGAATCGATCCAGATGAAGCGAAAGCCAAGGAATACAGTGATTTTGATAGCGTGAATGAAGGTCTTTGGTAACACAGAGCAAGTGGCAAAATTTGAATGATCGAAGTAGTTCATTTTCGTCAAACTTGTATATTTGATGAGGCCCCAACAGTGATTCAGGGTAAAATATTGGACTTTGCCAGTGTCATTGGAGTGGACAAGCCTCCAACTGAGACTTTCTTCACCCTTATCAGTGCGGATCTCAATCAGCCTGTCAGGCAAAAATGCTTAGAGTTTGTAGTCTAGCTTATGGCATTTTGCGTGGTTTTTAGCGCAGTTAGAAACCCAATGATGCCATGACTTTGGAGTACCAGCTGAAGACTCAATTTCACTTGCAAGATTGGGCCGTATGGGAGCAGCAAATCCCTTGTCGTTTTCCATTGTGGGAACGAGAAAGACCTTAGACGACAATCTGAATTCGTATACTATCAGATCCAGAAATAAAGTAGCCTCCGTCTGGGACCGCGGAATGCCCATTTGGATTGGTTCCCGTTGGCCATTTCCTATGGACTTTAGCGTATTATAAGTCGCCAGAGAGTGATCCACGTGAGTTGTGGAATTGCCAATTTCTTTAGGAAGAATACCTCTCAGCTCTGATAAGAATGTTCAAACTTGCTGACAGATCCAACAGTTTTCTAGGACCGACTGGTAGAGGCCACCCAGGGATTTGTGGAGTATCTCAAAAGTTGTCGAGGCTATGCCATGGGAATAGTGCACATCCACGGCGTCGAGAGCGCCCTGGATCCTTGTGCGGCACCTTTGACAGGTCATCTCAGTCCGAAACTTCGCCCCTTGTTGTTAGACTCAAGAACCTAGAGAGTGTGCGTTGAGGCTGAAGCGGACAGCCAGGAAGTGTTGTGTAACACTACCCGTATACAGGTGTTGTCCTGGAGAGCAAGATGCGGGGAGCTGTAGATCAGAGGGGAAAGCCTTCTCCTCAAGGTTCGGCTGGGGGAAATGTGGCAGTGTAACTGTACTGTGACTAGCACGTCAGGTTGAAGGTAAGTCATATGCTAGGAGTGATAGCTATTTCTAACATAAATGTCGGAAGCTCTCAAATAAGCCCTTTTGTTCGTTGGCACGAAAAACAAAACATGATACATATACTCAAGTTAGGTATAGGGGGGATAACTCGAGGGAATCTGGGTCTGTATAGCTTTGGGATACTGTTATTACAAGCCACTACTCCCTAATGTAACATCCTAAACTCAATCACAGCGTCAATACAGCATTCGTCTGCGCTTCGTAGAAGGACCCGGTACCTCGCGGGTTTTGCAAATAAATGCTTATCGAAAGAATTAGTCAAAAATCCATTGTTGCCTTTTTAGTCTTTTCCCATCAACGGCAAGCTTTCTTGCTTCTGCTGTCATAAGTTCGAGAATCTCAGGATCGCTCACGTCGACTTCCACGCTCACGGTCTCTGCTGCGGCTTCGACTACGCCTAAGTTTGTGTTGATGTGATGAATGACGAGTCAACCTGTCTCGGCTACGATTTCGGTCTCTGTGTCTATGATCATGTCTATCCTTCGTAATCCTGGCATTATCATGGCGGGATTCAGCGCAATCTTCATCATCCTTCCTTCGTTTGCGATGCCGACTCCTTCTATCGCCTTGATCTTGTGTCGCTCGTAACTCTCTTAGCTCACGACCGCGCTCTGCCGCCCATTTTTTCTTTTCTTCTTTCGACTTTCTGAGCTGTGTTTGAGCTTGTTGCATGAATGCGAAGGGGTCGTTGGACGTTATGCGAGCCTGCTCTCTTTCCTTTCGTCGCGGGTCTTCGTCCCCCCACACATTTTTGTCTTGGAATCCAGATAAATCCAGCGCGGTAGTGTCAACCCCATCTTCTTTGTCAGGCTCCCGACGTGTTGCGTACCAAGGCTTCTCTAGGCCGGGTTTGCCTGCCGCATTTGAGAAGCGCATTGTATACTGATCTTCGAAACTGCGCTCTTTCTTCCGCTTTTCCTTCTCAGCCTCTGAATTCTTTTTATCCTTGAGCGCCTCCTTCATATCTACTGGAAACAAGTCAATGTTACCAGCATGGTCGGTCAACGGGGCATCTATCTTAGTATTTCGCAACTTCAAGATCTTCGCGTCATCATCCCTGCCATCCTTTGGGGCGAATCTAGATGATGCTAGACGTATGTCCATGTCGGTATCATCTTCACCTGCAAGCTTTCTTCTCTTTCGGTCTTGTCCACGATCATCTCGCCCTCTTTTACATCCTGGGTCTTTCTTGTCTAGTTCTTCGGGTAGCGGGGGAGGTGTTTGGCCCCGTAGGATTGCAGCGCGGCGTGCAGCATCAAGCTCTTGTATACGCTGCTCATCGGCGGCTTCGCGAGCGGCGGCGGCCTCTTCGTCTGCCCTGACGCGGGCAATATTGGCGGAGTTGTAGACATTCCATGACTAAGGGCTTTAGTATTGAAGCTCTGAATGGAGGTCCTATGCAGGGTATCACCTTTTTGCCTAGCAGGTGGCTATCACCTCGTCAGCGCATGTGACAAGTGAGGCACAGCACCGCGCCTGGTTACAGGAAGACGTACAGAGGCATGTTGAAACGAACAAGACGTATCAACACAATGGGATGTGCTATTCTAGGTCGAGACACGTGAAAATGTTGGGGGGAGGAGTACTCGGCATCAGTCCCAGTCAAGACGATGCATGAGGAGCACTTGGTAGCATTGAACGCTAGCGCGAGTGCACATACCACCCGTTGATCACAGACATATCACAGTAAACCTCACACATCACCCCCGCAGCCTGATTGAATTCTTGTTTCACCATATTCTCACTATTTCAGTAGCCGTGGGTTTACGAGGCTGACGGCTGGCTTTAACTTCTCGAATCTCACACGCAAAGCGTGAGGTAGCAGCTACTCCCTGTACGAGGCTGTCCCAACCTCCTCACCACGGACCTACGTAAGGGCTTCGGCTTAACACTAGCCACCCTGCCTCTATGATGACAATGTACGACTCGAGCGCAAGGATTTGCTGAAAAAGCAAAATTCGATGAAAATAATTCTATAATTCCTTGACTCAGCCATTCAACAACTGCACACACCACCCCTTGGTGACACGCGAATCGAGTCCTGATCTTGCTCCTCCAGAAGTCAACTTAAGCCATATCTTGGCCAATCTCCGAAATGCCTACCTGGGTTGTTCACGGTTTCCGGTGGCCGCGAGCACAGATTCGCATCCACGTTATTCTGCAAAATATCGATGATGCTGCACCGGAATGGCTCATGGCACCTGCCACCACCGCATGCATGATAGAAAACTTCAAACAGCAATGGCCAAACGAGATGAAGCAATTGCCTAACCTGCGTTTCATCGAGCAATACGATCCTGAGGATCTGACTGTCAAAGATCAACCCTACGCCTATGTGTGCGACCAAGTACACGATGTCAGACTAGGCGTTGATGTGGATGAATTGCGAGGAGGTGGAGTAGCAGAAGATCAATGGGCCGCCATTGCGGATTTGCGTGACAAGATCGCCCCAGGAGAGAAGCTTGGGTGGTTTGTTGTTGTCAATGGAGACACTGAAAGATGGGCGCCCCCGTTGGATGACGAGGATGACGATACAGAAACGGAAGCCTCGCAATCCCACTTTAGCCCAAGCAGCCAACGAAGCAGTGTATCAAGGGCTGGCGATGTCCGCGCAAAAGTCCAAGAGAGACCTTCGACAGGTAGAAGTCTCAAGCAGTGGATAGGTGGGAGGTTGAGAAAGTCCAAGAGGTAAGTTTGAATTCATGGCTGATGACGGAATGCTAACATGTCATAGTGGCAAAGACTTGAAATCGGAGACAAACAAAGATGCAGTTCCTCCATTACCACAGATACCACCTAGGGTTGCACTTCAGTCGTCGCAGCCGACGCGAGCTTCGACATGAGGGTAACGTCAGTCCAAGCGTGCCGGGACGCACGGTGTAACGGGACAGGTTCGCATTTCGGAGTTCCGCAAGCCCTTATTCCGTAGTCTACAAATATGTAGTCAGCAGGATAATATTCTGGAATCAATGCTCTTCTAGCCCGCCAGTCTCTGGCGAGCCTTACTGTGGTGTTGGCCGTGCTGTAGATCGTTGCGTTGTTGTCGTCAAACGACCCTTCGTTGATATTCCCCTGTATATAAACGACGTCAAGAGCCTGTCAAGAAAACGGGGGGTCAGATGCAAAGTGTAGTCAAGGAAAATGACTGTATTTAGCTTTAATAGCAGCTTTTAGCTTGTGAAGACAGAGAGTAGAGATTGTGAAAAATGTCCTATAGCGTTGGGATGCGCTAGCAAATCTTAGCGTGCAGCAAGCCTGCAGTAGCGTGCTCAGATATCGCCGTATACTATTGTAACAAATTCGAAGTTATACCTACAGTAGATTGATTGCTGAGAATCACTGTGGCGTAAGCTGGCGCAGCCTCGCCATGTGAACGCAGCCAGCACTGAGCCCGCGCTCACCGAAGGCGCCGCAACACGCTCCCCACAGTGCACAATTCACCCCATCGTCTTCGACATGCATTTTGCGGGCATCAGTGCTGTTTGTCAACTAGTCCATTGGCAAGCATGTACGCGCCATCATAGGCGAACTATCAGTGTGCAGCCACGCTGAGGACCTACGTAGCATCGTTGCAGCAGCTGCATGGCCTGAGGCAAACCAAAATTACGATACAGGGCACCAGCCTCAGCTCGCGACTCCCAGAACAATTCTTTACTATCATATTGTCTGGAGCTGTACAGCTGCTCCTTCTCTCCTCAAGCTGCCACACTCTCCTCCTACCAGGCTGCCGTATCAAGCCTCTCGTATCACGTCCTACCGCATGCGCCTATCACGGATCTACGCGAATCGATGCGCTTTCTGAAGCACAAAGAAGATGGAGAGTTCACTATCATCAGCTTAGATGATAATGAGGTACCTCCTTACGCGACACTTTCACATACCTGGGGAGCAGATGAAGAGGAGGTAGCCTTTGCAAACCTTGAAAACGGCGATGGCAAGACTAAGCCTGGCTACGATAAGATTCGCTTCCGCGGAGAACAGGCACGGTATGATAGTCCGCACTACTTTTAGAGTGACACATGCCGCATTATACAAACTCACCACCGACGACAATGCCCTACGAAAAGGGTGGCATATGCCGCCGAAAATGGCGGCAGAATATATATAGCTTTTCAATACAAACGTATTGACATTTCCGTACTCACTACCTTGTCATCTGAGAATTATTGATCCGCTCTAATCCGAGAACCCGATCATGCAACCGGAATCAGGCACCCCTCTATATAGTGGCTGTGCAACCCCTGAGCCAACATGGGCCAGCGTGATTGTGCCTGATTTCCTCCCTGAGCAGCATGAAGAAGGGTCTGAAATTAGGCCCTAATTAGCTCGTAGGGATGTGAGGTGTTGAGGACTGACCGGTCCTTGAGACTACTTAAATAATCAAATCCGTATAAACCTGTTACAGACCAAATATTTATTTAAATAAATAAAATAGATTTTAATGGGTTTTGAATATCTAACTTTTTTTATATCTCGGGTTATAAAGAAACTCTATATTAATAAACCATTGGCTCTTTAACCCATTATCCAACTGAATCACAATGTTGCTCTTGGTAGTTCCGGTCTCAAGATCGTCAAGAAGCCCCTGAACTATAGAGCCTTGAATGGCGATAATGTGAAGGGTTCGCTGTTTTCAATATCGACTATGCTACGCGTAAATATACCATCGGCTTGGAGTTGACGAAGGATGCTGCGAAATCCTCGCGATACACGTCGCGCTGGTAGTAATTTGCTTCCGATGCCGTTGTTTTTATTGAGCATCTAGTTAGATCCGTCACCAGCCATCATTTTGATCAAATAAGATTCCAGGTCTAGACAAATCGACTTGTTGGATGCTTCGCAAATGATAACACTAGCATTTTTGAGATGCTGCTTTCCCGACGTTTGAGGATGTCGATGCATTAAGTGGCTTCCCTACATAGATATCCCGCAGTCTGCCATTGCTGGGCTAGCTGTCATCTAGAAAATAGACAGCAGGCCAGTTCGAATGCTTCTTGTCGAGGGCTTTCTATGTAACAACTACATCCTTGGAGAAGTCCAGCTCTTCAATTCTATAGTTGGTCATACTTTGTACTACTTCCACGCGCTTTGTCGACAGGATACTTCGCGCGCGTAACTTCGAGCTTCTCCAGCACAATTTTGTCGGGATCGAGACCGACGCGGTCAGCGAGGAGAAGACAATAAGTCAGGACGTCTGCAAGTTCTTCTTTCACCCGCTTGGGATCCGCATCAGCGCCCCACTGATAGCACTCGAGCAATTCTCCGGCTTCGATGGTAATGCTTTTGGCGAGGTTTTCTGGAGTGTGGAATTGTGCCCAATCACGCTCGGCAACAAATGCTTTGAGGGTGTCGAGGACAGTTTTGTCAACCATAGCAGCAGCGGGAGATGTTAATGGGAACAAGAACTTTTGGCCTGATTAGACAATAGCAGGCGATGAGATTTATGCGTGAAGGAATAATTAGAGCCCAGGTTATGTACGAGAGCGAAGGAGCCTACTCATAGCAAGAGATAGAAGCCTAGAGAAAGGTAGCTCCAAGCCACATTAGGAAGCACGCCAATCAAATCCCGAGAAAAGTTGCGCAATCGTCCAAAAGGGTTTCTAGCGTGTTGCGGGGGAAAAATTTCCCCCGAGTTTCTATTTTCTTGGTTTGGCTTTTTTTCGGCCTTGTCTGTCATAATACCTCTTGATTGTACAGCTTGCCGTATTGATACCTTGATCACAGCGTTATCAGAAACTGTGACGCTGTTTAAATTGCGTCTCTTCAATTGTCAAACAACGCAGATAGAATAGTTTATTGACAAAAATATTCCTCTTTAAAGGAAAAAAAAAAAAAAAAGCGGGAATATGCAGTTTTTAATTCCGTGTCGATCAGGATATATGTAGATTAGAATCTTTAGATTTTAGCTGTTCTCAATGCCAGATCGATCGAAACGTGCACATAGTTGGACCATCCAATCCCGTTTTCCGTATACCACACAGATATACAACGCATGACAAAACTAAACAAGATCATATCGTGTCGGCTGCTGTCTGATTATTTCAGAGTAAACTCTTAAGATCTCATAGCCGGATTCGGGGGCAAGCTCAAACCCATCCATGCACGCCACAGCCTTGCGCCGAGTCCCCAGACGAGCGGGGACATGTTGAACCTGATCGAAATGTAATTCATTCACAGTCAACCATTCAATCTCGAATCGCCTGTTCGAATTCAGTAAAAGTGAACGATAAAATAGCGTCCTTCAGTTACTCACCCTTCATACTCTTCTCCGTCCTCTCTGGGCAACCAGTCGTCATCTGTGTTCTCCCAGTCCACTGCACTCGTCATCCGAGCGACGCCACAGAATCTCCTGCTATTGTGGCATATTAGTGCGGGCCGATGGCGATGATGGAGGTCCGTACCTTTTAACTATCGAGAAAAATATGATAACATTGCCCCTAGATCTTTTGTAACCATTATTAATCTTCACGTTGGCTTGTCGCTTGCCAATCCATCGATCCTCGGCGAGGCATATCTCCATATCTGGTACGTTATCCGATCGCATCACGAAGTACTTGCTCTAAGTTACGAAGCTGAGCGTTAGAAAGTTTTTGTTCGAATTGTGGATGGAGAAAGAGGGACTGACATTGTCCAGGGAAAGATTTTGAAAACTTCGGACTAGAATCCTAGAGTTGAAAGCTCGACCGTGATACGTCCCAAGCATCGAAGCATCGCTGCCTTGAGTACTAAAATTAGTCTGTATAGTTTGCGTGCTGTGGCTGCTTCCTAGACTTCTTGTACTATGAGGTAGTACAGAACTGCGCGTGATAAGTTCGTTTGTTAATGGAGAATCCATAATGTGTAGATTTCCGAGGAGTGGAGGCGACCAAGGAGCAAATGCTCTTGGAGAAATGACAGCATTGTGACGACGCTGGGACAGAATGGCTCTATTCTGAGTAGATCTTCGAGGAATAGGTCAGTCTCAACACGGTCTACTGAACGAAGGCCGGCAACTCACGAGGCTTCTTCTTCGAGTACTTCTGTTGCTGTGGCAAACCAAGAATGTGATATCGCATCCTTTACTGTTGGTCGGCTTTGTGCATTAGGGGCCAGCAAACCCGTAATGAGGTCTTGACACACGGTTGAAACGGTTACGCCTGGGACCTCGTCAAAGCTGAGAGGCCGGCGACCCTCCACATAGTCTCTCTGGTCAGCGCCATACAAGAATGGATGATTCAATACAAGCTCCATAGTAATGACGCCGATAGCCCATATATCAACTGAAAGGGAGTAAATATCTGCGCCACTATCTCTCGAAGCCTCTCGAAGCTCTGGTGCCTGATATGCTGGAGTACCAGTTTGTGTTTGTAGCTGTGTAGCTTCGTATAGTTGCTTACTCACGCCAAAGTCTGCAAGCTTTACTCCCCATGGGTTTATAGAGGCCACTAGGATATTCTGCACAGATATGAGCAAATAGACCCGAGGCATATTGTCCTCCTTACCGCTGGCTTCAAGTCTCGATGGGCAAAGTTGATATCATGCATATGGCCAATACCTTCGAGGACCTGTCGCATGATAACACTCGTTGAAATTTCGGTAAAGCGGCCATGATCTCGTCTGAATCGTGCCAAATCTCCAAGACGAAGATACTCCATTGTGATGAATATCGATTCCGGGTCCTCGAACCAGCCAAAGCTTTGAACAAAGTGGGATTTGTACTCCACAGTCGGTAAGCTGCCCGCTGGATACAAAACTTTACACCCAACTTACAGGATCCTGGGAAAAAGTTGCAATGGCTTGAAGCTCCCGGATGTAGTTCGGAGTGGCTAATTTTCTGACCTGTTTCACTGCTCGAACTTGGTTATGAGATGCCTGTTGCGGATCGGACACTTGGGGCCGACGTCGTTCGAACCATACATGGCCGAAAGAGCCCGAACCGATGAAAGAATAGTCTTCCTTGTCCCATATTTCATCAATGTTTTCGATGTGAGGCTCGCCGTCTGGTATCGGGTGGATTTGAATTTGTCTTCGATGCTTGTGAGCCCCACTAAGGAATTCTGTATCTAGTCTCATTGCTGAGACCAAATCCATAGATTGCTCCATGCTGCATGCTAATCCGCAGTGCGTTGAGGTGCTAGCCTGGAGAATCTATAAGTTAAGTAAAGTGGGGTGGGTGTGTATAGCGCATGTAGTTAATGCAACTATGGCGATTCTGGTAATTTTCTAGTTGGGGTCTCAGTCTGGGAAGAATAGAGAGATGGAAAGCGTAGGACAAGAGTCATTATAGAGGGGCCAAGTACTTGGATTTGCAAGGCCGGTCCAGCCTCGCCATGTATTGGTTGCTCAGGCTCATTTTATAGACTAATTACGCGCTGTGGCTGGCGGCGCGGGGCTGGTGGCTTGAGGCGGACAAATGAAGGACAAATGTGCCTTGCTGCGCCTCGCTGCGCCTCGCTGCGCCTTGCTGGGCTCGCACTTGGGAATTGGTCAAACACACGAGCATTTGACGTATGAAGATAAGGTGCTACAGTTGAGCGGTAGTTAGTCGCCAAAAATGGGCGTTGAATTAGCTCTCGCCATTCTTGGTGCGGTGGATGTGTGCATGAGGTGAGTGCAGTGTAGTCGCATCTAACATCTTTGACCGACATGCTAATACGATGCAGAGGCGCCAAAAAGATTAGGAAAACCTGTAAAAACTTCAGTGGTTGTGATGAAGAAATTGAAAAAGCGACCATCCTCGTCGAGTCGGTCCTAATTCGAATCGAGGTACAGATGCGATTTCTGAGGAAGATTGCCGAGCTGCTCGAAGCCGAATTGGCACAGAGTCAACTCAACTTGCTGCATGTGCTCAAGGGTAGATTAGAGCAAACCATTTCTGAGCTCGAAGTGCCGAATTCTGGAACGCTCAAAGACTATCTCCGCCGCTGGAAGTGGGCAATCAAAGATAAGCTGCATGGATTGGCCGACGAACTCGAGGCATGGCAGAACAGATTCGACCCAACATGGTACTTGATTATCCTGAATAGCAACCAGCTTTTAGACAGTGAAATCAAGCAGCTACGCAAAAAGCTAACGACTACTTCGGAATCGCAATGCATCCTACCAGACAATCAGATAAAGCCAGTTACAAACCTGTGGAGTCTGCGTGTCGCCTCCAAATCGGAACATGAGAAGAAGCTCCCAGTCTACCTCGACTCATCTAGCATCAAAGATCCACAAGGGACGCCTATCTTCTTTTCCGTAGCCAGGATCGTCCTCCGTAAGAACTCAATGGGCAGCATCAAGCAGTCAATTGTAGAAGGCATAACCAGGCCCGATGGAAGCTACGGGCCGCTTGTTACTCACCTGATTAAAACAGATGTCGAGCTACTCGCAAGAAAGCTCCAGCAAGTTGACCCCGAAACCTTTCACCTTCTGAAATGTCAGGGTGTCATAGAGCGCCCGGGTTTCGAAGCCCCGCTGGAGCTTGCATATTCCATGCCCGATACCGACGTACTGCCTACTAGTCTTCGCGGTATTCTCCTAGATAGGAGTTTCGTTGCGAGCCTTAGTTCGATTGTCAAGCTTGCGAAACAGCTGGTCCGCTCCGTGAGCTTCGTCCACGCTTGTGGCTTTGTGCACAAGAGCATCCGACCAGAAAACATCCTACTATTCCCGAGCGAGCAGTCATTGCTTGGGACAAGCTACTTGATTGGCTTCAGCCAATTTAGGCGCAATGAACAGCAAAGCGAAATGCTCGGGGATATCTGCTGGCACCGCAATCTCTACCGCCATCCCGAACGCCAGGGAGCAATGGTGCATCGACGCTACATAATGCAGCATGATATATACAGCCTTGGTGTATGCCTCTTGGAAATTGGTCTATGGCAGTCATTCGTTCAGTATCCTGGACTTAATCCGAACTCGGTCCCCGTTCTACCCCCGTTCTCTGGGCTTCACATATCTAACCAAGACTTCGAACTCCCGCACCTGGCGGAGAAGCTCTGCACAAAGGGACAGCTGGCCGATATGGCGCGGAGATATCTTCCCTCAAAAATGGGCGACATGTATACTGAGGTGGTTATTACGTGTTTGGAATGTCTTGATAAGGAGAAGGGAAAGTTTTCTGATGGAACCCAGGATGATAAGGATGGCGTTATCATTGGCGCTAGATTCATACAGCACATAATCTCGCGGATTGACGGTATTTCACTCTAAGATTACATTCTCATTTCGTGATCATAGTCTCGCGACATCGGGATGGATATTACAAGGAGAGACGCACTACATAAAGAAAAAATATTTTAATCAAAGCTGCTCTTCGGATGCTATTGCTGAGCATGTATCATATTCATTTCCCTGGCCAAGAGGGTCTGTCATTTTTTTCAAAGCAACATAACGTGGTTTACAAGCGAGTGCCGGGTACAAGCGAGCGCCGGGTCTCACCAACTTTGCGCACCTCTTCAAGCGTACAACTCAGCAACGCAGTAGAGTAGAGAGTATATATTTGTATAATAAATCAAGTAGTAGCTTCTCCATCTTTCTTACACGTACGTGAGTTGTGCCCAGTCTCTCTGCACCTCTTACAGCGTGCGCGAGCCTGGCGACTCGAGCCTGAACGCCGCCTACTCTCGCGCTGTTCACGATCAATCTGGTGATCAGCCTCTAGTTGAGCAATTATATCCTCTCCCTGTCCCTTTGTCAAGACTCCTTTCTTCTGAATCCGCTTCTTTTTTCGTAATTTACGCTTGCTGGCTGCCTCATTGGCTCTCTCAAGACTAGAGATCTGATCGCGCATTAACTCAGCTTCTAGCATCATTCTATGAGCTCCCTTTTTGAGTTGATTGATTGCGTCAATAATCGATGCTGGCGATAAGCTCTTGTGCCGGCGTACGCGCTCACGTATAAGCGTTGACTGAGCCTCCAGCTCACGTACGTTACTCGGCGTGCAAGCTACCCAGGGAGCCTCTAGTAGAGTAGCTAGAGTAGCTAGAGTAGGCGTGCGGAGCTGAACATCAAGTCTTAAGGTAACTACTTCTAGCTAAAGTAGAACGAGGCTAGTAGCTTAAAAAGCTGAGTAAATATTTACTCTTGTAAAGGCCTAGTTAAAGGCTGCGTAGAAGGCTAGCAGGAATTTAAGTTTGGTAATGTGATTAATATAGTTCTAGATTAGGCTCTCAACTTGATGGCTGTACGCCTTCTTTAATAGGGAGAAGCAGCTAACATCAAGAGGCTGAAGTAAGTAAGATGAGTGAGCTAGCATGTAGAGCGTATAGATGTTGTTCTCCTTGCAGACCTCGTTAAACTCAAGAGAGTGGTGGCTCCCGTGACTATTAAGTATAAGTAGACGACGCGTACTAACTACTTGGTCCTTTGTATACTTATTAAAGTGCTTAAGCTAGTCAATAGCTAGCTTATCTGTCGTCTAGCTATTGTTGCTAATTCTAATAGCCTAGTCCCGTGGGATACAGTCTTCCTCGTACTAGGCAGAGAGGTGGTACTTGCCGGCAAAGATAAGGAACGGTAGGACTACCTAGCCAGCAGCGTTGATTGTAGCAATTGCCGTTACCTACTCACGATTGCTAGGCTGGATAGCCTTTAGCCTACCTCTCCTCTCTAACCCTGTTACAACGAGCTAAGTTGTAATCTTGCCTATCATAAAGCTAGCCTCGTCGAAGTTGTAGACGTCCTTATTAGCTATCCTATACGTAGCTTTTGCACGCTGCACCCGCTTAAACCAACTACTTATAGTAGCTAGGTCCTCACATAAGGCTCGCTGCCTATCGTATGGGCGATTGAAACGCGTTGTAAGACTGTCTGTACGCTTGACAAAGTTGCGCGCCTAGTGGATGCTGATAGGGCTGCCTCCACGCTGAGTGAGTAGCTTATCAGCTATCTCACGCACAGCAGCCAGAGTTGGGGCAAAACTACGAGAATCTAGATTGAGGATATACTCGACTATTACCTCCTCCTCTAGCTGGCTGAGCTTCTTTGACTTGGGCTGGCAATCGCGTCGTGCAGGTATACCATCGCGTCGGCGGCGGAGAGTTCTCTCAGCTACGTTGAAGACTATAGCAGCGCGCCAATTGCCTTGAATTTGGTTTGATTCAATAGATGAGATAGCAAGCTGGATATCTACTTCATTTGAAGTTAACTGAGTAGCGTGGCGTTGAGCCATTGTGAGTTGAGATAAGATGGGTGCGCAAAGTTGGTGAGGCCCGGCGCTCGCTTGTAAACCACGTTATAGATTTTGAAATTCGTGTAAAAAACCTCCATACCTAGCAAAATTCCTGCATCAACGCCCCGAACATGGATCATATTCCTTACTATAATACATCAAAAACAGGTAAAAGAAGTAAGAATTCCAGAAATAGAGACTATACTTATCAGGTGTACCGTGTATTTGGTATTCTCAAGAAACCCCTATCTGGCGCGGTCATACAGGCAATAGTTGTTAGCTATTCACTTACTTTTCAGCCACTGCTTCATGAGAAAGTACTTGGCAATTCGAACTTATTTTCCTTCTATACATCCACTCTACGGTGCAAAACCCATTTCAAATAATTGATTCCTCTGAGACTCACGCTCTGTGGGAAATTACCTTCATGTCCATGAAGGTCTCCCGAGACCGGTCTACGGAGCTACTTGGCAGAAAGAACGATTGAGACAGCTTTGAAGCCGGAAATGCAGCGGCTGTCTCGATAACCGTTGGATACGCAAGGCGCGGATCTTCCGAGCAACGAGGTGCAGAGTTTGTGGTACTGGCGCAAAAGAAGTGACAACGCTAGAAAACTACGAGCACAGTGGCAAAGAACGAAAAGAAGAGCCGCTATAACACGCCCTGCTATTGCGCCAGAGCTAAGAGATCCGCCTCTTCTTGCTCCACTTCCGCTTTCACTGTTATAATCGATAGGACGGGCGCCAATGATAGTCGGGGCGCTGGTGAAACTGGAGGCATACCTGGGCAAGTTGTAGTGTATATATTGCATAAGTTATATTGCAAGCAATTATTCATCTTATATTGAAACGTGCAATAGTCTTCTTAGGTTACCTATGCACAACAAGGTGCCTTGGCACGCTGGTATGCCGAGGTAGAGATACCGACCTCGGTGTTTTATTTACCCCTATCACCACATCTACACGTCAATTTTCAACGCAATACTACGGCATGCCGTCCTTTGAAGCTATTGATAGTCTCTCCGAGTCTTTTAACAGGTCCTCTCGACCTTTACGGCCACCACCTCCGACACCTTCGACACGTGCATGCAAAAGACCTATCCCGACAAGCCTACGAGCGGGCTGGCTCCTCTTCCATCAAATCGTAAGTGTAAGAGTAATGGCAGATGCGTTTACAGCTATGTGATATATAGAAAATGGTCTGGTGGAAATAGGTTTAACGCCGTTAACATATTGAGAAACACCACCCCTAATACTTAAATATTCATAAATCAAATAAGCCTTCAATCTCTTTAATCTTTCTTATAATAAGCACGTTAATATTACTTCAGAATAGCTTTAATAAGCAGCAGTATAAGGAAGCTCTTATAGGTCTATTGCACGGCGAAGAGTTCCCTTCTCTATGATAAAGTAGAAGGAAGTTAACGAGCTTTGCCTTACTTGTAACCCCGACGTCAAAAACCTACTTATCTTAAGCGGACGGCAAGCTGTCCGCCTGCTCGTAGCAAACTTCAACCTCTATTATCGTTAGATTAAAGAGTTGCTATATAAAGCAGCTGGGCCAATCTATATATCGACAGACCTTTAGACCTCACGTTATCGCCACACATTGCTTGCCATATGCGTGCAATAGGTTGGTCGAGACTATCTCGGGTGAACAACAAGCAAGGCTCACCTTTAACTGCCTTCAAGCCGACCAAATCGCACGTTGAGAGTTTATATGCCTGATATGGAGTGATAAATTCGGTAGCGGCATCTACACGTAGGTGTGCGGCCTCTGTAGGCCCTATCTAGAGCCTGTCTTACTGTCAGATTATACCACCAGTCCAGCGACCATACGGGCATCGCGCTAGCGGCTAAGCGAGCCAATCAACAGATTCCAGGTCGACCTGGATTCTGTCAGCAACGAGCCGACTACAATAAGCTACTGACGCACACGATCCATCTCACGCACGAGCCGGCTCATGAGCTGGCCCGTAGGCTCGCGTTGATGAGTTGACGTTGATGAGGTGACGTTGGTGGCGATCCAGATGACGATCGTGATCGCGATGGCGATCGATATCGCGCGTGCACCAGCGCGCGCCAAGAGCTCGGCGAGCAACCTCAACCTTTGTGAGAGTCAACTCTAGCATCGCGCCAGCAGCTAGGCCAGCAAACCAGTGGAATCTTGATGCATCAGGACTCAGCTGAGGTGGGCGCCGACCCACGAACCGGCGCATCCCTTGCAGAGGCTCAACGCCAGCTGAGGCTCGCCCTGACAAAGGCTCGCCCTGACCGAGGCTTCGCCATTGTCAAGGTATCAGCAGCTGAGAAACTTGAGGATATATAGAGGAGCGCGATGGCAGATAGAATCGGAACAGCGCAAGCAATCAATACAATCAATTTTGCCCTGATCAAACTCAAGCCTACATGGGCGTTTACTCAAAAGGCTTTTTCGTAACTTCCATCTACTCAATTTTGACTCCATCAATCACTGCTTTTTCATATAGGCGCGGACGACACTAACGACCTCTTTATCTTATCCAGACGCCCTAGGATCGACTACATACCTAACTAGACCCCTTTAATCTCTAAGATCGCGGCCTTATGTCTTAGCTTAGACACGGCCTCATAGGCAGGCCAGTATTTCTACATTATCAACTCATCCGGCACCAGCTTTCTATGTCTCCTAATAGTCCTGTGGAAGAGTCTCTTTGCCCGTGTCGCCGTGCTGCACAGCTCCGTATCTTCTCTGCCCTGCCGCCTCATTACGCACGCTCGGTACCTCCAGTATGTGAATAATTTCCTCAACGCCGTCAGGTCCTCATTCCACTATCTCTTTATGTATAGCGACGGCTTGGTTCACGGGCAGTGCTTCTCTAGCGCCTTGTTCATCTATAACGTGTCATCACATCCACGTCCTCCGTCAGGAATCCTGCTTCCTTCTCCTGCTTTACTACCTCCCCTATCTTGTCCCACGGCGCGTTCTTGAATTGCAGTATTTCTTAGTTCTCCTGATTGTCTATATCTATCTAGAAGCTGGTCTGAATTGCCCTGTAGTCTGACCCGTACTCATGTTCCCACACTAAGCATTTAGCCAGCTCGCTAGCCAGTCTAGGTGTTGCCGGCATCAGATCAATCGTGGATCTGCGCCCTACATCGCTCACAAACGTTATTATTCCCGTCTGTGGGGGGCTCTAGAGCGACAACTCCGCCATAAGCTCGGTGATCGGCGCGCTCTGCTTCTGGCTGGCTGTACTGTCGATGGGCTTCCTCCTTACAGCTGGCTGTGCCGGTTGAAATCGCCTGCAATTACTACCCCTGTGTGCGGGCCGAGCAGTCGCTCTACTTCCACTAGTCCGCGTATCATATCCAGTCTAGTGCAGAGTTCCTCCAGGTTCTCGTCTTTCGTCCTCCGAGAGCACAGGTTTGGGATATATATTGATACAATAAGAAGTCCCTTCCGTGTAGCGTGTGCTACTGCGGCCGTGATGCCCGCCGAGTCCATAGCCAACTGCATGACTGCTAGCTCCCTAGACGTCCAGATGCACGATCTGACTGGATAGGGTCCTTGCCGCCTCCCAGAGGGCACAAACTTTGTTCATCGCGGGTGAGTGCCGTGTAACACTACTTCTCCCCCTGCAAGGGTTAGGTGGGTCTGCTTATAGAAAACATATTATGCTGCGCCTTCTAGCAAACTAGGTGTCTGTACCGGAGCTATGTTCTGCTATATTATAAAGCTTTTAGGGGAGTTCAGTTTCGGGATCCTATAAAGATTAAAAGACTCTATGAAACATACGGCCCATTAGATGATGGTTCTCGCTTAAATAAAGATACTCTGCGTAGATGCGGCGTTCTAGGTGCTATGACTTGCACCCCTTATAGCAAGCGGTCATGTTTATAGTCAAGTAATTTCGCTGTTATAGGTGTAGATGTTCGATCTTCTTTTTCTTCTTCTCCTCCTCTCTTATAAGGCGATATTCCTTCATATATGAGCATTCGCTCGTTACACTCACAGCTCTACTCACAAGATGACTATAACATTAACTACACATGAGCAAGAGTTCCTTGCACGGAGTAATATAACTATTGTAATTATAAATGAATCAAAGATCTAAAACAAAATCATAAAAAACGATTCTAGTAAGTAATATAAAGCTAATAAGAACAAATAAGGTCGTCGGTAGGCGCTGTAAGTTTCGTATTACTTTTTATTCTATGACTACGGTGGAGTTAACCTTTGAAGGTTTAATATGCGTCGCCTAGATGCGAGATTGGAAACGTATCAAAGATCTAGAAGACTTCATAGTCATGATTAGGACCGGTATGACTATTTTAAACGACGTTTCGGAAAAGGTAAAGTGTACGCCGAGATGCTAAACCTGCTGCTGCAGCCCACTTCAAAGGACGACGGATAGGTTTTCGAGCTGCCGCTGGACAGGGAGTCCGTCAGGCCGATCGTCTCTCTCGATAAATATGGCAAGACCGTCATATGGGCTCTTCGGCACCCGCAGAAAAGCATTAGGAAATACATCTTGGCTGAGCCATTTTAGCTCACGTTCGATTGAGTTACGAGCGTACTATAGGAATTCACTAGCAAGAAATCAGAATTTTGGTCCGTCTCTGTTGACGCTTAGATGGAGCGCATCTCTGCGTACACCGACCCCGAGGGCAGATTACCGCGTGGAGCGTCGTCGGAAGATAGTACTAGCTTCACCTTTCGCAAGTCGTTTGGAGCGTGGTAGAATCTTTAGAGAGTCAATCAGGCTTTGAATGTGAAGGGTGATTCGTACTAGGCAGATGTCCCTCGCCTATTAAAGTACGAAACATTACTAGATTAGATAAAAAGCGTTAATTATGATCTGGCCCATATTTCGACGAATTTAAAGGTTGAGTAGGTATTAATCACATCTTCCACTGCGAAGTTAAGAGAATTTTAACGAGATACTTAGACTGGTTGGCACAATGGCCATCTCGTCTTTCCCCGAAGAGTTTGTACAAAGTCAACTAGACCAAATAGATCTCCTGCCATTCGATAATATCCCTTATCTTAGATTCTATAAGTCATTGAGAATAAACCCCACTAAGAATCTTATACTCAGAATTGATAGCGGTTTGTCTAAGAATAGATAGGACTGGTGCCGGAAATAAGCTAACATCTAGTAGGTTGTTCCCCGAGCGTCAGCTGTGGTACCAGGCGCCGCAAACGGCGAGCCGATTGCCATACATGCAGACCACACCAACATGGTCAAGTTTGGGTCGAAGTTAGATCCCGGATACAAAAAAGTGTCATGCCACCTGTGGGTGATGGCTGCAGGTGTGGGCGATGTTATTGGTGGGCGGTGGGAAATGGAAGGCAAATTGGACGCAGGTGTGTAGTCTTGGACCGGCGGGTACATAGGCGGAACGAGTGGTAGTAATAACGAGTGGTTTTCAGTTCGCTCTAACGGGCCCATCGAATCATTTACCGTACAGTTCAGTGTGCTAGAGGTGTCGCATGTGGAGCGTTTCGTCGGTTGAGACGAGGAACTCGACAGGATCCACGGCGAGTTTCAGTATGACGGCTCTCGCAAGACAGTTGTAGTGCATGGCCTTGGTGGAATAGGCAAGACCCAGCTGCTGATTCTGCATCAAGATCCCGATGCGCGCAAGCTGGCCCAGGAGCTGGACGGTCTGCCACTTGCTCTTGCTACAGCCGGCGCCTATCTCTACCAGGTATCGACTAGTCTTGCCGAGTATCTCTGGTTGTATAAGGAATCGTAGCTTTGGCTCCAGCAGAAGACGCCACGGCTACTTTCGTGCGAAGACCGAGCGCTGTATTCGACGTGGGGTATCTCGCTTGACCATGTCAAGCAGCAAAGCTCGCTTGCAGTTAAGCTTCTCCAGCTGTGGGCATACTTGGACAACCAGGACGTCTGGTTCGAGCTTCTGCAGGAAGGTCAGCGAGACGGCCCAGAGTGGTTTTCGGAGCTCACGGAGGACTAACTCAGCTTTGATGAGGCAGTTAGAGTGCTCTGCGACTATGCGCTAGTCGAGGCAAATACCGTGTTTGGAGATGACAGCGTAGAATCGCCGGGATATAGCATGCATAGCTGCGTGCACTCATGGACAATGCACGTGGTGAACGATAGATGGGATGACAGAATGGCTAGACTTGCGTTGAGCTGCATAGGCTTGCACGTGCTAGAGAACAACAGGCCTCCGTACTGGGTCATCCAGCGGCGGCTTATTCGACATGCTAATCGGTGCCAAGGGCTTCTTAATACTGGGCTAGTAGGGCAGGGTGACGACGAGTCAATGCATGGGACAATCCACAGCTTGGGCCTCCTCTACGCGTATCAAGGCAAGTTGGTCGAGGCAGAGGGGATGTACCGGCGGGCGCTGGAAGGAAGGGAGAAGGCACTTGGGCGCGATCACACGTCAACGCTTAGCACGGTCAACAACTTGGGCCTCCTCTACGCCGATCAGGGCAAGCTGGACAAGGCAGAGGAGATGTGCCGGCGGGCGCTAGAAGGATACGAGAAGGCACTTGGGCGCAATCACACGTTAACGCTTGACACGGTCGACAACTTAGGTAGCCTCTATAGGGAACAGGGCAAGTTGGTCGTTGAGGTTGTTGCAGTTTGTTAAGGGGTTGGGGAGGGGGAAGAGGGAGGCGGGGGTTAGGGAGGAGGTGGAGGAGCGGAAGGTAAGGTATATGGGGGTGGAGATTAGGGTTGAGGGGATGTGATTTGGTGTGTGGGTTGGAGTGTTGGTCGTGTGCATACTAGGTTGCACGAGATGCAGGAGGCAGGTGACCGTTCGCAATCAGTGAACAAAGCAGAATATATTGAATTGAAAACTACATGAAAAGTTGGTGTCTGTGCCTTCGTGCCCATCTGATCCTTCTCTCATTTCTTAAAAAGCCAGACATAATACTCCCCAATCATGTAACTATTCTACTTCACTATAGTAGGGGAATTTCTTTTTGAGGTTCAAATATACTGGGACACTGCGATAATGAGCTCCCTAAATGTCGTTTGTTGCACTGCTAATTTCATGAGCAGTATTGCGCGCCCGCCTTGACGACAGTGGCTAACTTCATCGTTAAGCACGTCGCTTCCACCACTAGTAGTTGCACAAAATAAGAGTACTTAAAGTGTGCGAAATTTCTTATAACAGAAAGTCTTCGTCACCTTCTTGCTGACTCTGTTATCTCATCTATTTAACATCTAACACTCTCAATGTATCTTCACGCTCATTAATCACGATGAAAATTCGCCCTCTTCCTCCTGATATGCGGGGTTTTTCTAACCTGTTATAATTTTTGAGGAATGTATTCTAGATAAAAACCTCTATATTTGTCTTTTCTTTTCTTCCTGAAGGACTGGGGAGCGTTATTAACCAGCTGTGGAATGTCTCGGCACTTTGGATACTCTACTTAACGAAGTTCTCGGCGAGATTACCATTGACCTGAACCCAGATAGCCTGAGCAGGTTTCGTTGTGTTAGTCGTAGAGCGTCAAAAGTTGTCGATTGCCTACTTCAGTTACCAATGATCACCACCCTTGCACCATATGCCCTCAAGAAGATCTGCGAAGTCAATGCTGGCCAAAAGAACACTTTTAGGGGGTAGTAAGTAAGCCTACAGCTAATGATCAACAGCACCAAGCACGCCTAGATAGCACGTCAGCGCCGTATCTTCAACGTGTCAACGTATCTTATGATTTTTACTGTGCTGCTTAACAAAATCTTCCTAAGTTCTAGATCTGCTCAGACCTACTTAACTCAATATGTGAGATATCCAGGTTACAACGTATACCAGTTGTCGCCGGACCCCTCAACATCAAGAGAGGGGCGACTATCTTCGATGTGCAACAGCACGCGCCCGTCCAAACCAACAGCTTTGTGTGTCTTCAAGTGGACAGTTAAGGGACGTATAATTGTCCCTTGATCCTCAAGATACGAACGTAGGCGGAGAAGAGTTTTTATAAAACGTATCATTAAAGGCAAACTATTATAGAGCAATCAGATAAATGGAACCTGGAGACGCGGATTCCTCTTCCCATGAGAGCGCTAGGGAGGAGCGTATACCTTTGCCACGGACAGCTCGACAGCCGTCTCGGTGCTTCGTGGCACGTTGGCGTATTGGTCGCCCAAGGCGCGCTCGCGCTCGGTGAGTAAGCTTGTCAACATGTCAACGGGAAGCCACTAACCCAGCCCCACAACACCATGACCCTCCCGCCTTTAGTTTCCCGCCTTTATTCGCATAGCTAACGAGTGCGCAGGCCACCGGGTGGTCTGGGACGAAGCCTCCCTCGCATCCATCGCCGCTGCCGACGGCACCCTCAAATGGAACGTTCCCTGTAAACTTCTGCGCCTCGAGCCCTCTTCTCTGCCAGCCTCTGTTCCCGAAAGTGCTCAACCATTCCGATCCCGCCCCGTTCGTGGAAAAATAACCCCTGATACATCATATTAAGCTTAGTTGTCTTGTGCGCTCTTTCCCACATCGTCACTTCGTATCTCCACACTGCTTCTGCAATAGACCTCTCGTGTCCAGCCTCGACAAGCGCCTCAGAGAGTCAGAGAGCTCCAAAGCGTCTTCCATCGCTACATTGACGCCCGCACCTGAAAAAGGCGTCATGAGATGGGCAGCGTCGCCCAGTAATGTTATTCTTTAACGTGGTAGTCTGATTGTAATATCACGCAGGCAGAAGACACTTACTGTGGGTTGTGTGGCCATTCGAAATTGACGGGCAGCATGTACAGGGGCCGAGCATTCGTCCCAGACTCCGTTTGCGCTGACGACTACATCGTAAGCACTCTCTATGCGACCGGAAAATTTCAGATGTAGCTTTCCATATACCCATTCCTCAATCCATACCAGCTTTGAATTCCACTCAACTGTTCGCTCCTTCAAGGATTCTAGAAGAATCTGGCGAAGGACTCTCTTGTCCACCTCTGGCCTATGATTGAAGTCTTCGGGCCGTCCACCCTCGCCGCTACTCTTATCAAGCGGCTTTTCGTTTGTGGATTGAAAATTCGCAGTGTCTCCGCTTCTTGTTTTGCGTGTCGGTTGAACTCTTCTCAAAGACCGGCCTCCCGGAGCGCACGTTGCCCGGATTGTGGGTATAGGTCGAGCGAGCCGCCACGTTGGCGTGTACACCCAACTTTATCCTTCTCGAATACAGTGAAGGCTACAGAGTGTTTTTTCAAAAGCCTTGCGATTGTCAGGCCACCTGATCCGCCTAGTCTGGTCAGTATATAGCTGTCGACTCGATCGAATATTGGAAAAGAGCAGGGAAGACGCTCCGTCTGAGCACAAGCCACAGGAGCAACTTTCGGGCTCACCAATTCAGTCTATACCGGAAATCGAGTATCGCCCTCCAGAAGACTTGCAGCCAGGACCTTTGATACCCACGTTAACATCAGATTCAATCCGAGCTAATATCGATGACGCGCTACCACTACAACAACCTGAATTTACTGAAATGAAGCTATCCTTCATACACCAGAATGAGATTTCGCTAGGAACGAATATCATACGATTCTACGAGACATACCTTTCCACCGCACTCCCAAGTGTCCGGCGAGCCTGGAAGATTGCATGAACCAAGAAGCCATCTTCCAGCCCCCTAGATCACGCACCGAGAGTGAACATATACCTCATCAATGGACGGACGTTACAGTCAATTCCGAACATGATTATGAGGCAGAGTTAATCAAAACGAAGCGAACACGAACACGCTTTCATGCTTTAAGGCTGTGACCCTGGAAAGAGTAGATAACGTCGTATCTATTAGCACTGTAGTCTCGTGCGTGCACCACGCCTTTATTGATGGGTACTCGGCACACCTGTTGCATAAAAAGATGATCGACGTGGCAAATGGATACGTCACCTCTCCCGGAACTTCATTTTGGGCTATGGCATCAGAACTGAAACAGTTACGACGGGACCGACGGGAATTGACGAGGAAATATTGGGCATCAAAATATCTCACGTTTGGTTCGGCTGCTTGGAAAATAAATTTTCCATCCGCTCACGTAGTGGAGGAACCTGCCCGGGAGGTGCCTGCCTTGACATCCCACTTCCCTTACGAGCGCATAACCGACTGCCCTACCCCTACCAGTGTCACGCCAGCAGCGTATTACTGTTCAGCTTGGGGACTCGCTCTAAGCAAGCTAATGAACAACGATCAAGTATCCTTTGGTATAGTCTTCCCAGTGCGAGACCTTCCAATCGCAAACATACAGAACACCATCGGCCCGTGTCTTAATACATTACCCATTGTTAATTTCGACGGCACAACCGGGCACTATGGATTCGTCAACCTAATACTCGACCTTCCAGGTGACGCTTTCTGAAGACAGCCTTACCCGGCAGTATTCGTCCATCATGACTTTTCAGTACGATATGAGCTTGAAAGACTGCGAATCCACTTGCAATATCCGCCCTATCGGCCACTCATCTTTTAGCATAGAGTCCGACATACCGGTTAGTGTCCTCATCTTCGAACATGGCGTGGTCCAGACCCGACCCAACAAAGATTGTTACAACACCAACAATATGCAGATCCTCGGTGAGATGTTTTAGAATGCTATAGAAGCGCTACTTCACCATGAGAACTCGATATTGGTATGCCTCAATCAGCTCCACCCTACCGGAAAAAGAGTAAATATCCTCCACACGAGTAATTGCAACACACTGTCAACATTCAACAAGTATAATGGGCACGGTGATGATATAGTAACACTCTTCGAAAGGACTGCTAGTCGTTACTCAGAGGGCACTGTTGTAGTCAGAGGCCTACAAAGCATGACTTATCACAGCTTCGACCTCGCTGCAGATTCAGCCGCACAGTCTCTTACACTCATTCGATCTGGAAAGCCGGTTTGTGTTATTGCGGATCGTTTCACCAATTGGTTAATCTCCATCTTAGGAATTCTCAAAGCACGAGGAGTCTATGTATCGCTCGACCCGAATGTTCCTAGGAGTGTACGGATTGAGAATTTCAAACGGTGCAAGGCCCGAATATTCATCGCAGCAACCAAGAATGCTATCTCAGCAATCTCATCAGCTGCCTTGCAACGACTCGTCGTCGAGCACATGTTTCGAATAAAACAACACCCACAGCGATATGCACGCCGAGTTCATCCCAACCCAGACGACACAGCCTACACATGTTTTACATCTGGATCAATAGGCAAGTCTAAAGCCGTACAGTGTACACACAAAAGCCTAGTCGCCTTCCTTGCGGCTAAGGAGGTACGGATGCATTCAGGGTACGGGACATGGATTGCACAAACCATGTCTCCTGTCTTTGACGGAAGCATTCTGGGAATCTTCTCGACTCTATGCTACGGCGCTACAATCTGTCTACCAGAAGAAAGCGCTGAACATCCATTCGAACATCTTAAGCGATGCGATGCGGCACTTCTCACGCCATCCGTTGGGAAGATACTGAATTCACAGGATTACCCTAAACTCAAACACTTATGGTCCTTTCTTTTCTCTACTAATTTTAAGCTTATGAACTTCGGGTTTACATGGTTGGTGAGCCAGTACCACAGTCTGCCTCCGACACATGATCAAACTGAATCGACCTGTGGCGCGATGCTTAAACGACTAATCCCCCGAGAAAAGGTAAGAATCGGATATCCTAAGCCAAGCGGTCGCATCTATGTCCTCGGTCGCAACCAACAACTTCTGCCAGCTAGAACAGTTGGCGAAATATATACTGCCGGTGTAAAAGTCTCCCAAGGCTATCTCGAACAAGCGGAAACCCTAACCCGGAATAATAATATGTACTTAGATACTAATATATCGTTGCTGTTAATGAAAGTAGTTGCCTGCACAATAGCAAGCAGCAGACAAGTACTTCTAGCAGTTCCTCAACAGCTACCTCGTTATCAAGCAAAGGTACAAAATGACTTGATCGGGAAACTTTATGTAGTAGTAGGTGATGACATTATAGACATCTCTAGTAGTGGCAACGAGGTATTCATCTCCCAGGCTTATATTATTATTGATAAGTTAACAATTGATAACAATATAACCTTTTTATTTACAGATCGATTGTTGGGAGGTCTGGTTTGAACAATGGCGGAGAAGAGAGAAGCAGGACCCAAGCTTACGCTCTCTTACCTAGCAAATAGGAAAGCGGTTATGCGCCTTCCCAATGCGCCACCCTCAACTTAAGTGTGAAAGAGACCCCAATAAGTGTCACCCCAGTCATTCTTAGCGGAAGTGCCCCTGCATGACGCAACGCCTTTGGAGCCAACAAGCCCGTTCCATTCGAATTTGCTGATAGAATCATTGACAAGGTCGATGATGTCCTGATTGCCAACTACGAACGAGCCAGACTGGCCGCTGGTACCGTAACAAATGACACCGAATGCGCAGGTCCCATATGTCACGAGCGTACGGTGGATGGCTAGTGTCGTGGTCTAGAGCATTGAGAAATCAGAGATAAGAATTCGAACTAATTTTGGACACGTACCCAGGTACCACCTCCAGCGATGTTGGAAATCATTCTGCGACAGTCATCGACCCTGGGGGACCCAGTACTGGATTGATTTTCGAAAGTGGATCCGCGACATTCGTCGTTGGATTCTCGGGCAACCAGAGCGTTGACGGCTTGCCCCTGCGGGTTCGCGCTAGTTGGAGCACAGCTGGCCGTGGCAAGCAAAGTTGCAATAACGAGGTGAGTAGGGTTGAACATTTTGTGTCCAGATCTCGGGGTTGACGGTGTTTGAATCGAGGTGTGGTGGAATTACATAGATATTGACAGAGACTTTATACTTCTCTGGATTACTACTGATCAAGAATAAACTGCTAATTTTATTCTCGTATCTCAAAGCAGGGAGTGGGTTGAGGCATGCCGACCTTTGAGCCGCTCAAGGTAAGTTGGCTACGTTCTGTAGGCTTTAGCGCTTACAACATAACCCATACAAGGTAATGGTGATGTGGTTTCCTACGCTAAATTAGGTTTCCTTACTCTACTTGGGCCTAATATTAATTTTCGGTCAAAAAAATCCTAAGGGATTACTCCGAAATCCTACGCACGGGCGATCCTAAGATACAAGCTGTAATCAGGCCAACCTTGGCTCGCTTCTTTCACCAATCAGTTTTCTACGCCCCCTGTCACTACTTGCGTGATTAAAATTTTAAGTATCTCTCACTACTGCTGTCCCATTATTGCGGGGGCTGCTAGAGCGCAAACACGCACTCAACATGTAGGCCTGAATACGCGGTGCTTCTAACGCATCACCCTAGACTTATTAATCCCTTGCTATACGAAGGAGCTCGTTTTTTTTGGGCGCTAGCCCCCACCATGCCCTTATAGCTGCTAAAGCAACATGGCGCATCTACGAAGGGCCTCGTTTTTATTGAGTGCTAAGGGCCCGTGCGCACCCCACCCAAAATGCGCACGCGCCCCATCAACTCCATCAACTTCATAGTTTCAATCAATTATTACTCCACCAAAGCAAGCCCAAATTATGCCATTGAACCGCAGGAAACCTTTTAAATACAAGGACAACAAAGTTCAATAAAACTCCTAAAACCTCTCGCACTAAATTAAGTGCTGTGCAGCGTGCGTTTTGCGTCGGCGCGATCGTCGCGTCGCGAGATGGTTATGCATCTGCCAAGGGCCTCGCACCGCGCCTTGGGCGCTCCCAAATAGGGCCGTGATGTTTCGCATGTTCCTAGCCCAGTAGCCCCATTCAGCGGGGTTGGCTGAGCGGACAGCCAACGACGACAAGTAACCCCCCATCGCCTCGACCGCTAGCATGCCGCAGCTGCCGTCGCTCTCAGCCTCGCGACATGCCTCGCGCGAGATGCTGCTGGACGTCGCCTACACCACACACTCTAGTCCTTTCATAAGGTGACACGATGCGACGGCTCCTTCACTTCCGATCGAAGAACAGCAAGGCGAAGATAGGCTTCCTAAGGCCACTGTCTCCACGCACGCTCTAACAGTCAAGCAGACCCATGTAGACCCCTGCAGACCCATCTGCATCCTCATCGTCGGCAGGGCCAACCAGTACAGATGCCCAAGGCTTGCAAGTGGTGTCTGAGGGCGTCGACCCGGTCGTCGAGTACGCGTCCCTTCTACTCCATCCTTCGCACGGCTAACTCGACTCGAGCATCGTCGCTGTCCATGGTCTGGGCGGACACTACGAGAAGACGTGGACGACGGGCAACGGCGTCAACTGGCTTCGCGACTTTCTCTCGCACGAGCGCGCGCTCTGCCCACTGTGCCTGCGCTTGGGACTCGAGTTCATCATCACTGCTTTTTTCCGTCCTTTTCGCCCTCTACTCTTCTGAGAGGAGAGATTGATTGTCTCGGGGAATGGAGCAGCCCCTCGATTGTTCCCCAAGTATGTGCGCTATCGTCGCCATTCTCTTCATCGAGGTTGCTTGGGGACGGGACTGGGTTTGCGGCGCCACCACCTTGGCTACCACTGTCAAGAGGGCCAGGTCTAAGCTTATTGCTGACCCTAGAACGGGAGTCTAGGCCGCTGGGAGTTGGCGGAGGCGTGGAATTGGGTGTGGGTACAGGATCGAGCATGAGGTTCTCTACCTGTCGCTCAGCCGGCCTTCGCCGCTTCGCCGAACGGGGGTCTTCCAGCCCTGGTTCCGGCGTGACGTCCGGCACTGCAGCCGGGGAGATGGCCATTGTATTAACAGATGAAGGGCGCGTTCGTTTGCGTGTTGCTGACGGTCCGTCTGTTAGGCTGATGTCGCTAAAGAGTGGTTCGTCCTGCGCTAGCGGGCTATCTTGGAAGATGTCAACATGGCCTCCTTAACTCTGCTAGAACTACTCACTATGACGAATACTTTCTATATCCTCTACGGAGAAAGCGTGCACTCCATCTGCGTCGAGATGGCCATGCTGTCCGGCACTATATCGTTTATTGCCAGCAGCCTTGTAGTAACCGTTCTCTTAATAGTTAGACGCTATGTTGCTAGGCTCAACGTGCGTTGTATTGTAGCTTTCTTCGGCTGCATTATCCTCTAAAAGTAAAGGAAATTATACCGCTAATTAATAAAATCAGGACTTCAATCCACTTGCATACTTACCTTAACTACTCCTATTAACTAACCCGTTAATAGCCCAATTCGTCTTCGCGATGCTTGTAGCATAGTCCGCCCCTCCTTCGTTAAGCGAATCCTAGCCAGGCTAGTAATGCCCTAGTTTCTCTAGAAAGGGGCCGAAGTCAATAGTACTAACTACGTCTATATCTATATATTGGCTAGGTCCTGTTTGTTTGTAACGTTTAATAGCAGATTATACCTTAATCTAGCAAACCGAAAGAATCTACGTCTCTGTAACAAGGGTCTCCGGGATAATAGAGATCTCTGGGATCGTAGGGATCTCGAGATCCTTGGTACTCCAAGATCTCCGGAACCTCAGACGTACCAATGTCCATGGTACTAGTCTAGAGCAGGGCTAATGCGCTATACCAGCACATAAAGGGCCTTACACTTGCAGAAAGAGTCTAGCAAGTATTATTTACTTTTTAATCAAGAGCTTTACTTGAATATTACGTGTTATCTCTTTACTATCTCCTATAGCCTATAGTAAGTACTATTACCTTCTAGCTACCTTAACTATAACATAATAATTGTCAGATAAAAAGGGTTTTGAAAAGCGGCTACTATGAGCACGATAATGGGAGAAATCAGAGATTGATGAGATTGATTGATGCAGTCAAAATTGAGTGAGTAGAACTGATTGATTGATTGCGCCCTCTGTTCTTCTTCTGTTCTATCTGCCATCGCGCTCCTCTATATATCCTCCAGTTTCTCAGCTGCTGATACCTCGGCGATGGCGAGGCCTCGGTCAGGGCGAGCCTCAGTCAGGGCGTGCCTCAGCTGGCGTTGAGCCTCTGCAAGGGTTGGGCCTTTGAGTCCTTTGTGCCTCTGCAAGGGATGCGCCGGTTCGTGGGTCGGCGCCCACCTCAGCTGAGTCTGGATGCATCAAGATTCCACTGGTTTGCTGGCCCAGCTGCTGGCGCGATGCTGGAGTTGATTCTCACAAAGGTTGAGGTTGCTCGCCGAGCTCTTGGCGCGCGCTGGTGCACGCGCGATATCGATCGCCATCGCGATCACGATCACCATCTGGATCGCCACCAACGTCACTTTATCGACGTCGACTCATCAACGCGAGCCTACGAGTCAGTTCATGAGCCAGCTCGTGATTGAGCTCGTGCGTGAGCTCGTGCGTGGGATGGTTGCGGTCAGTTTGTTATCAACAGAATCCAGGTCGACCTGGAATCTGTTGATTGGCTCGCTTAGCTGCTAGCTGATGTCGTGAGATTGGTCATATAATCTGACATAAGTATAGCGCTAAACACCTCCAACATCTCATTAAAAGTATTAATAAAGGCTAGAACAACTCTCTCCCTCTAACTAGGACCTATCTACAGCCTAACTACTCCGTCGGATTTAAGTAGGAGGCATTTATAGAAGAGCAGCGCAAGAAGCTTGCACCTTTTATTAGTAACTTTATTACTAGCGACTAGTCTTTCTTTATAACCACATACTACATGTACTTCCCGTTTCTTACGTGTAAAGTAAAATGCGGCGCTATAGCCCTCAACATCGCCGGTCGGCAGGGTGCGCACAGCATAACGGTCGCAGTAAGGGCTGTCGTCGAGCTTTTCTAGCTCATCAAGCGCGAGGACGAGATCAATCGAGAAATCCTTGCCTTCTTAGTCTCGCACGATCATTAGTTAGTCCAGATCTACAGTTATTATGCCGTAATTAACAGGGCCAAAACTACCTTCTATCGCTACCCAATCTATAAGTTCAGCTTCACAGCATTAGATAGCAAAGAGAAGTAGATAGCATACAAGTTCACCAAAAACGTTTATAATACGTAGATGCCGACTCACTTCGAAAGACTCTACTCAGCTATCGATGATTTGCCTTCGGAGTTGGATTTTGATGTCGCGCTGCTTCTACAAGACTCTAGGCTCTCGCAAGATTTAGAATCTCATTATCTTTCGCGGTCCTTCGTAGAATCAGCATCTTAGACAGAAGATAATGATAGCCATTCAGGTACTAGGGATGTCACCCCAAACACCCCGTTCACCCAACAAGGAGCCTCAAAAAGGCCGAGAAGAAAGGTAACAAAGTAGAAGCCCTGTACGGAAATCGCAACATGCTGTAGAATGAGGAGACTACTCAAGTTGTCAAGCCATTAATTGTAGGGTGCCATTTTAGTAAATTAAGAAGAAGAGATGCTATGAGATAAGCATAGCTAAACGGGGAGGGGATGGGACTTCTGCATTTGCACGGGAAAGGCAACGGGTGGCTATTAAATAAGGATTAGATATCCGCGTACTCCTACAGAAGCATTCTTCCATCAATAGGCCGTAAGCAAGGCATCCAGGTAAACTGTGGCAATTTCGAGGGCTCGTTGCTTCGAGGGATACGGTAGCTACGAGTACATCATCGATACCTATGGTGAGCATGCAGCAATCGCGCTGGCGAGTATCACGATGATAAGGTATCTAATTGCGGGTGGAATGGTCATGGCTGCGCGACCGATGTATGAAGGTATCGGCGTGCATTGGACCATGACGCTGTTAGGTTGTATTGCTGCGGTGCTGACGCCGGGGCCGTATTTGCTGTGGAAGTATGGGAAGGAGCTTAGGAGGAAGAGTCCGTATGCGAAGACAGACGTGGGAAAAGATATGCCTGAAGGCAAGTGAGGTGGAAGCCCAGGCAACAGGCTCGACCGCGTTGCCTTCACTTTTGTCGGGGGAGTTGATGTTGATTCATTTTCATGCGAGTCGCTCACTCTCAGGCATAAGCTCCACAAGCTCGACCCAAATCATGCACTTGAGTTGCGATCCAACTCGATAGGATCCCCTGCCAGCGTAGCCAGTAGCAGCGCTACCCTAGCGCTACTAGGGCGCCTGGTATAAATCTCAGCTGGAGGCGAGACACAGATGATAGCAATTAACCTACCTCTTCACCCACCTCTATTGTTGCTCCTGCTCGCTGCTATAATATCCTCTAACAAATTGTGTTGCAGCCGCGTTCAGGGTGAAGCCGGTTTCGCTAGCGACTGTAAGAGCCGCTGCACCGCTACATTTCCTCCTGGAATGGCAAGTTGTCGCGGTTTCCATTTCATCTAGAAGTCTTCCGGCCCCTGGGGCCTAGAAATGGTCCACATTTTGAGCTGGCCCACTTCTGGGCCATCCCAAAATCATGACCCAAAACTAGGCTGCTCGTAAAAATCCAACTCGGGTCTACCTTGCTTTATGTATTCCAGTGACCAGGCATTTGCGATCTGTATGGCCTTTCTCATCGATCATGCGGCAGCGAGATTGGGATAAGGCCTTGAGCCTTGTGGAGATAAAGTGTAAGCTCATCTAAGTAGGCTGAAGAGAGTGGCTTGAACATTACTACATCAAGTGGCTGAAGCAGATGTGGTTTTCCAAAAACTGAGTTCTCGCTGTTTGTCCACGTGCGCGCGGGGCTCCGCGCCAAAGTGCTGCCCCGAGTCACGCTCGGAAAATGAGAATCTGACATCAGCAGGGCCAAATTACGGCCATCCCGTTTTTGACTTTTGGGTACTGTCAAGAAGTGGGGTTCCGGTTTGTCAACCCCGCTTGATAAGGCATTAGGTCACCACTGAAGCACAAGCTCAAATATCTGGATACTTCGCTCGGTATATGATCTTTCCATGTCTATCTACGGCTTGACAAGTTTTGGACAAGATGCACGGACTTTCCAGTAGATCCGAGGCTGTCCGGACTAATGCCGTCGTGTATACCTGCGGTGAAATATGGTATTACAGGCTAAGCAGGAGTTTTCTTTAGAAGACACGAAGTCCAGACAAAACTTAAGATTCGAGGTCTTTATTCCGAGATTATCTGCGCCACTCGATTGTTGTTGAGCTTGTTATGATGAAAAGCACTTAACAGCAATCCTCTTACCCGTAGGCCTTCCCCGTATCTGCATGTGAAAGACGGCTCCAAGTGCTGTAGGGGGATGCGGGGAAAAACTCAGCGTGCAAAAACCAGAAGCCAATTGTGCAAGCGAGTGCACACGCTAGTGAAGGCAGACATACGCAGATCCTGGAGGCGGGGCATGGCGTTAGGCTTGGAAGTCGTCATACTTCCAAAAGTCGCTAAATGATCGCCCTGATTCAACTCCCTAACCAGTACGTATATGAAGCCGCGCCATCGTTTATGACTTACGTTTATGATATCATATCGTATGATCTACTCTGATCTTTCCCGTCGTCCAAACACCATACAAACATTTTAAGTCTCATACGCTCCCATTTTTTCAACTTGTAGACCTTGAGACATCTCTGAGCAATGCTATGGCAGGACGGCAAAGATACGGAGATTTCAACGACGACGAGGATAACTACAACTATGATTTCAACCACCCCATTCGACGTAGCGATAGTTTTGATGACGAAAATTACTACGTTGATAGGAAAAGAGGACGGTCAAGTCGAGAACAGCACAAATCGAGGGTCGGTGAAGCACTTGCAGATCTAGAAGGTGGCAGTTGGCATCAGGAAGTCAGCGCCTTAACACGCCGTTCCAGAACGCGGAATAGGGCCCATGACCAACGCGACCTATACGATAGATGCAGAGGCTCATCCACGTCTACTACCTCTTCCCACCGAAGCCGAAGCCGAAGCCGAAGCCGAAGCGCCAGTTACAATCATGACCGCCGTAGCAGATGTGAGCAAGCAACTGAAGCGGTACTTATCGCCGGCGCCATCGAAGCGTTCAGAATTCGCAAGAAGCCCGGTCCGTGGACTGGTGAGAAGGGCATTCGCGTTGCAACTGCAGCACTAGGAGCCGCAGGGGTTGATGTGTTAATCGATAAGGATCCAGATAGGAAGGCCACACGGCATGTCGTTGAGGCGACTATTGGCGGACTTGCAGTTAATCGGTTTGCTAATGGGCCGAGGAACTTGAAACGATCTTGATTTGGTCGAAATTGTTGAGGAAAGACGAATGAAGGATTGGTTTAGTCTCGTGCATTGCGTCAGGGTGTGAGCGAGCAGTCAAAAAAGAGTCGATAGGACTGTACTATATTCAATTGAGAGTGTATCTATGCCTTGAAGAAGGTAATCGGTCTTGACTCGCGCTGTGCCTGTGTAGATTGACACCTTCAAAGCATGTAGCCCTGGCCCGTTTAGTTCCGACGACAGCCTCCCATCTTCAACAGCCTCTGTCTCTATCCGATGACGCCCCTTATTCAAAACCTTGCTCGCATCCTCTACGGAGAATATATCGCAGAGCTTAAAGATGGAGGAATCTTTACCTAGCAACAAGGCGACTTTTGCAAACCCTATAACCGCTACAACTCATTTCTATGGAAGGGCGGACGAATGGTACAAACAGCATTAGGACCTGACTGAATTGACCTGATTAATAACCTATCCCGATCCGTCTTACGATCCACCCCCAATCCCGCCTTACGATCTCCATGTGTTCCAACTTTTCGTTTCCGCTAATTAGCTGCCACAATTCTGCGGCATCATTCCTTTAGATTCAGCTCGTTCCCCCACCCGCTCGCGAGGCGTCTTTGCCTTACTTTGCGAGACCCTAAACTTGTGAGATGATAAGTCTGTTCGATAGATATACCTACCATAGCAGAGGCTGCGCTTTAAGACTGTCTGGTCGGTGCGCTCTCACGACATTTGCAACACTGGTAATTCTGAGTACTAGTCTTTTTGCTCATCGGTGACTTATTTAATTCTTCTCGTCGGCCTTCTTCGAAGAGAATACTGAGAGGTTTTCCGGTAAAGGTAACGTCGGCATCGTCAACAGGACTAGACAGCCCCCATTCCACGCCTTGGAGTTCCATCTCGGCTGCCTTATCGGCGAGATAATGGTCTATAAGAACAAACATCTTCTGTTCGACGGAGTCCGTCATGCCCAGCGGACATCTGAAAGAGAAATTTTAAGATGATTTTAGAGATGATAAAAACCGCCACTATATCGCAGATACGGAACTCAATTATATGATCGATTTATATAGAGTAGGGGTGGCGATTGAATGCGTTGGGATGGGCTTATTCACATGGCTCTACTAGGATGGATCGCGGGTCATGCGTCGTCATTGGATAGAAGCCAGCCGGGGATTACTCCAGTAGCTGCTTACTGACAACGTTGATTTGCTAATACCGCCGTCATAGACACCAGGTGGGGCATTAATTCGTGGTGATTGCGTAAGCAGCGCGCCAAAATAGCCAGCCTTCACTACGCCCATTACAAAGCTAGAAAACTGATTATTTTGAGCTAGAATTAAGATATATAAAAGTGAGGCTTTTGATATATATATATATATAAAGAGCGATATAGAGCATTTTTTTGGTGCTGTAGCTTCAAAAATCACCACTTTTCGGATCGGAGTTTCTCTCCGCCGGTGCGCACCAACTCAGAACAGCGCCAGGGCATCTCTGATATACGAGACCGTACTTCCTCTATAGTTATAGTATCCCAGAGATAATATTGAGTATCCTCTTGAGGTGCTGTTTAGTCCCATCCCAGTATATATCGCCGAACAAGGTAAGAGATGCGTACGAGCGTGAGGCTCAAAAGCAGGCTGATGCAGCTGAGCTACAACTCCGGAAGGCAGAGGATATTAAGGCTAGAGAGCAACAGAAAGCTGGGAAGGCTATATTGATGAAGGAGCGCCGCCAAAATCGCGCAGTAGCTAAGGCTGCCCGTGACGCTGCGAAGGCTCAAAAAGCTCACAATCGCGCAGAGGCTCAACTTGCGCGTGACGCCGAAAGACAACTCCAGAACGATACTAAGATAGCTAAAAAAGCTACTCAAAAAGCTCGCTAAGGCTCTCAAGTTGCTAGAGATAGGCGCAATCAACTTGATGCTGCTGAAGAGGTGGTAGGCGGCAGTGAGCCAGCACCGCCAAGGTCAACTCGCAGCCGTAATATTAACCTCCCACAACGCTATAAACTATAATTAAATTATATAAATATATACCCAAAGCTCAACATATTCAAACTTCAAAAAATCTCGCGATAGTAGCTTGTGTGTGAGTGACAATAGCCTCATCCTTGTGCCGCTGCGATAGCTGATTTTCGATCGTTAGGTGGGGCTGATTGCTAGGCGGTGAGCCACACTACGCAATCACCACGAATTAATGCCCCACCCGGTGCAAGCAGATCCAGACATGCAGATATAGCAAGCCACCAATTGAAAGGAACTTTCAGCTTGGCGAGGGAAGATTTGGGGATACTAGGAGACAACTCAAGCAAGACCAGCCTCTATTGGAATATGTCAAAGACTTCGGTTAGTAGCTGTTCTTCGACCCCCCACTGCGAACTATAGATTCTCAATTCGGGGACCAGAACGGGGTCTCGGAAGAGGAGTGATCCGAAACCTCCAAAAGCTCTATAGCAGGAACCAAAACGCGACTCATGGAAGCCAAACCTGACATTTGAGTATGAGGCCAGATTGCAACTCAGTACAAGGTATTACTTGTGTTGCAAAAACCTCAGGTATCACAATCTAACCCCGAGGCGTCTTAGCCCTATGTGTCGTGTTTTAATTGGTTAAACGTCTGTGCAAGTTCCTCCCGAGAAACCTTTCTCTCACCTTAGCGCACAACAGCGTCCCGTCAGCATGCACGTGCATTCCAGCACACAAATACAGCTTACTGGGAAATGATTGTTCAGCGTATTTGTATGGTTGTGTTCTGTCCTTCTTTGTAGGAAAAATTGGTAAAAGGCTCATTTTTTGCCCTCAATCTAGAGCCAGGGGTTGCTTTCGCCATCTGTATAATTACGTGTTTCCTAGCGTCATATTGGTTGCGTTTGTGTCCCGTGACATCTGCCCAGCTATCAAGTCTGCTTAGTCATTAGCGTCCTATTCAGCACGGGCGAGTCCGCAACTGCAACACCAAGACATCCACGAGCAGCCCGTTCCCGACTGCCGCACAACTTATTTCTATACCTATCTCGGACGATTGACTTCTCTTTTGCTGGTATGGTCGAAACAGCGGACTCAACGAACTCTGCGGGGGTGCAGATCGATGATCCATTGTCGAACCCGACAGCTAGAGGCCAGGCAAAGCGCGTTATTCTTCGACTACGAGTAGATGACTTTTCTAGAAAGGACCCCTTAGAGTATAACGATGCCATAAAGGCATACCTCACTTTCGCTAGACGTAAACCCGCAGAATAGGAGAAGCACATACATTTCGCATACATTGAGCCTCTCTAAGATCCCAAGCTACGGCAAACTAGGTTCTATATCACACTTGATATAGAACAGACTCTAGTAGAAAACCCGGATTTTGAGGAGCTACCACATGAAGTTTATCGCGTTCGTCAGGATAGTAAGGGCGGATTGTATAAGCATACGCAATTCTATCGGGCATAAACTAACGTCAAACATAGCCAAGTCACGCCGATTAAACATCCTCTCGAGAGGGAAAACTTCATAAGGAAAATACAGTAGAACACTAATATCTTGTATCCTTGGGGTAGAACTAAATAGGTATACACTTCAGACTAATACTGCGCAGAAGTCGCAGGTACATGATAATGGAAGGAAGGAAGGAATAGTCCTATCTCGCACATCCACGACCGTTGCTGTGTTGAATAGTCGCTAGTTTGTTATTAGTAGTAAATTTCCTATAGAAATCTCTAAACTTACAACTACTGAGAATGCTTAGAGCTCGGAGGTGACACGCCTTAGCAACTCAGGCACAGTCCTAGTAAATTTTGGTCTCTCGCATTAACTGCTCGATCGAGATCTCGAATTCGTCCAGACGGTAGAACACAAAGGGATTGGTTAGGTCAGCTTAGAGCCGCAGCGCATCGAGAATAGTCATGTCAGATTGGACCATCAGTCCAGCGACGAGCTGGCTCGTGGGCTGGCTCGTGGGCTCGCATTGATGAGGTGACGTTGATGAGGTGACGTTGATAACGATCAAGATGGCGATCGCGATCGCGATCGATATCGTGCTCGCACGTGCACTGACGCGTGCCAAGAGCGCGGCGAGCCAATCAGACGATTGCGGAGGAACGTCAAGCCATCTCAACTGGATCTCATTTACGCCGCACCAGCTCGGTTGGTCCCCAAACCGAGCTGCACGAACTCAGCTGGGTCATGGAGGTTATTAGGAGGGTTGCAATCCATCAGTTCAATCAATTCAATCAATCGTTGCAATCCATCAACTCAATCAATTCGTGAACCAACCCATCCAGATTACGGTCATCCAAAGTACCGTCAAATCTGACAAGTCATAAGCATAGAAATAGTTACATGCCTAGTAGTGATGGCAATTTCGCTGGCACATTTTGGTACGAGCATATTTTGCGTCGGTTTTTGAATCTCACGATAGTGAATTCTCGAGGTATATCAAGGTATTGTTCTGAGGCTGCTGCCTAATTTCGCAAGCCAAGAATTTCTGTGCTAAGAAATGAAACTGTGATAAGACTGTGATCCTGCGCGGACACTTACGAAAGAATAGGGGACTACGAGTGTCGATCGCGTAGGATAATAATCGGTGATGATTGCTTACATACACATAGTGAGCATCATGGTAAGAAGGATAATTTCTACTACAGAATACAGAACAAGATACAGGCTTGGCACTAGGATAAGCGGGATAAGGGCTTGGCATAACGAGATCTGGTGTCGAGCATCATACTTACCTTAGAACCACTCAATAACGTCCGTAAGCTCGTCATCTAGCTCCTTTGAAGCCTCTACTCGCCGCACTGGCTAAGATGCTCCGCATCTTGGCCAGTGCGGCGAGTACGTCGAGTTAGAGACGCTCGAGCTGCTGTGTCTGGGCCTGAGTTGGTTGCAGCTTCAGGGTGGATGGGGAAGCGGGAAAGCACGCATGCATGCCGTTTCATGCTAGGGTAGATTATTGTTTTAGTGTTCTGATGTGACAGTGTTACGGGTTCTTCAAGGGGGTTTCTAGTAACAAATCAGGATCCAAGGATCAAATGTGGGGGTTTGTTTGATCTCCTATTATTTGAGGCCATTTAGTGTCTAGCCACATGAATTATCTTTGCAATTGGCCCGTGCAGAATTCAGCCTCCCTCTGGTTGGATAGCAGGCACGGGAGATCCTCATATCCACTAGGGCTGAGATTGAACGATCAATGTTAGCCTAGTCTCCTTGTACACCGATACCTTAAGCGCACGACGCAGGGACGGTCCTGTGGATGAGGCGTCGAGACTAGGTCTCTAGGCTCACCCCAACTCAATTCTCTCAAACGGTAGTGTATTACTCTCTTACTTTCCTTGGTTGAGCATGGCGTTAGACAAGGGATGAGCAGGTCTCACGGTTGGCTTCTGAAATGGAGAAAGTGTAGTGCAGCAGGATGTATATAGCTGGCGCTTCGTAACGGCCTATACCCTCAGGGTGCATGGCCATAATAGAAATCACACACACACACACGTGACGGTTTGCAACTGCATTAGGTATTCATGAGGGTATGTTGTTGACTAGCCGTTCTTTCAAAGTTGAGAGGTTGAGGTCGACGTAGATTTATGCCAAGCCAAGCCTTGTAAAGTGTTCTTACTGCCTGCCCCACCGCCAGGGCCATCATTTCCCCCCCGCGTACGACTCAGCCGTCATCCGCAAATAGCTCGCCGACCTCGTCCGTCCCGAAAACGCTCCTACAGTCTATTTCTACAGGTCCAGTCTACGTATACGAATACGAATCGTCGCCCGCTACGACGAAAGGATAGTGAGAAACAATAGCCCTGAGCTGTAGAAGTTTGGCGCAGGGAAAACGACGTCTTATTAGAGGTAGGGTATGTGGAGGAGAACACTGCTTTGGAAGGCAACGCGACAACGCAACAACACTATAGCCAACAAGGCGAGGTCGACAGTATTAGTTGACCTAGCTGCTGCTGCTGGATCTGCAAGCATTCTCTACAATCCGCGTTCTACACAACGTCGCCTAGTCCAGCTTGTACACTAACGCGCTCGCTCTCCACTCATCCAACACCGGCTTAGGTACTTCCCCCGCATAGTCCGGAAAGTCTAAGTTGAAGCGGGCAACGAGTCCGGCCGAGGCCTACAGCAACCTGCGGCTCTTGAATAGGTCAGCCGCATACGGCGTTATGTATGTGGAGCGGGACGACGAAGAATGGCAATGGATATTGGGATGTGGAACGAAGCATATTGGAATACAGCAGCGGAAGACGACTGTGGATTGGTGGAGATGCTGGCGGTCCAAAGAGCTCTAGCAATAAATCTTCTTATAAATCTTCTAGAGATTTGTGCTTGGAAGGGATGATGATTAGCACGCGAAGAGATATATAGGGTTGCAACTTCCTAGCAAGGCACCTATCCCTCTGCCCCTTCGAGCGCCGCTTTCTGTCCGCAAACAGTATAAAACAGCATAAATGCATGAATTGCGGGGTCCATGTAAGCGTTCCTGACCCCTGCAAGGAATACCTCAATCTCCTCCTTACGCCACCCCAGCACCTTTGTAAATGCTCTTAGGGCAATTGCCTCGAGCCCCTCCATGAGCACCGTGCGCCAGTACCACCCTATCTCGCGGTGATGCCTGTTCCCTGACCACGGTCCAATGGGCACGAAGGAGATACGCTCTGTGACATTAATAAACCCTATTCTACGCATCATAGAGGCGAGGCGTGGAGCGTTGCTAGCCTGAACACCAACTTGGCTGAAAGCGCTATGTATATGGGTCCAGTAAAGCGCCATGGGATTGTCTTTAGTCAATGTGCCATCGTTGCAATAGGGGATATGATCGATTTCCTGGCATTCAATCCAGCCGCCAGATTTCAGGTGTCTGGTCAAAGAGGATGTTTTAGCGTCGAGGCTAACTCAGGACATGGGGGATAGGGACGTCAGACATACCGGATTGAGCGACTTAGAAGTTGTGGCCAGTCTCGGAGGGCGTGGATCATATGTCTTGTATGGATATAATGGAAATGATTCAAGGGGGAGACCCACTCGCTCTCGGCGTCGTCAACCATGAATTTCAGGTTCGGCGGAACCCAGTTGCTCTGGATTGGGCTGAGGTCAATGCCTAGGACGGAAGATAAGGGATAGAGGTCTGCAACTATAAGTCTACTATTAGCATGTCTTACATAGCTTGTTCGTAGATGGTACTTACAAGCCGTAGCCCATGTGCCTGTCCCTGTGCCTAAGTCAATGACATTCAATGCTTCATCTCGTTGTAGCGGAGCAAACTGTATAGTCCCGGCGAAGAGCTTCAGAAACATGGCATGATTTAGGCGCTCACGGGCCTGCTCCAGATCGTCATTAGGCAATAAGTATAGCCCATCTCGGAAACGGTGGTATCTGCGACCGTTTTCGTGGATGAAGTTCAATACACTTGAGTCCAATGATGTTGATGCGGCCTCGCTATTGCTGCCGTATCCTGGGTCATCAGGCTCCTCAGCGTCGAGAGCTTCAGTAATTTCAACTTCTAGAAGATGGAAAGTTTCAATAGACATGGCAGCGTCATTAACGCTAAAGCATGAGAGAAAAGAGAAATAAAAGGTATCTCAAATTCCTAGCGGAGACTGGGCTGCATTAGCTACTTATGTGACCGGATCATGCACAAGGCAGGCCGAGGTGTGCACAAGCCAAAGCTTAGCTTTTATGGCTAATTAATCCTCTTTGTACATCAGAAACTGTGTCAACATGTACTGAATAATAGATTTAAGTACTGCCATTGTTTTGGAGGTAACCGAAATCAAACGGATGAGGAGATGAATGGATTCGTTGACGTCGTTGGTGAGGCATTTGGTACAAAGAGACCTGAGACGGAGGAGGCATCATCCGCATGCCATTTGCCTGGTGGGCTGCGATGGAATGTTCATGCAATCGGATAGCTATTCCAATACGACCAGCGAGGATAAGGTGGGAAATGAAAAAGAAAAGTACGCGGGTTGTCCCGCTTAGATGTGTGCTGTGGCGGCGGGGAACATACCCGAACCGTTGACGAGGGACGCCCGAAGCCTGTCTGCGCTAAAATAGGCGAGAGCGACTTATTTTGGTTTGATCGGCGTCTGTCATACGACATATCGTACGATGATATTACTATCAGAGCAATATCAAATAGCTCCCCGCGCACCCCAGATAGAAGCTTGTGCAATGATAGGGCTCACACCTACTGATAAAAGAAGAAAGGCCATAACAAATCTGCGGAACAGCATCCCGTGTTAATTTCGGGCCAACCTCGACCCTTTCTCAGAAGCCACGAAAACCGGGCAAATCTGCATGCCTCTATCCGAAATCCTTGCTCTCTCCACGGCTATACTTGCCCTATCCGTAGTCTCACGAAGCAGGCATAAACAGAAGTTCGGAGATTGCGTTGGAAGAATACGATTATGTGATGTGTTGTTAGTTGCGGTTTAGGCTTGGCCTGGAGCAATAGACGTTGAACATGAAGTCAGCATGAGAGTTTTGGCCTGCAGTAAGGGAGGTTGCGGAGATTTAACAGTATCTCCACTTTCCCCGCAGATTCCCCCTTATGCTGCCTGGTTATTGAAACAAGCTTAACCTACTCTCTACCATTGCGACAACCCCACCGACAGACCCACCACAGAGCGCTCTTCTTGCCAACTTCCCTCATGCTACCTGCTACACCCGTTAACGCCAATCGGTCGCCATCGTGGACTGATGACGGCAGCCTCAGCGACTATTTCTTTCGCCTTACCCCCATTCCAACAAATGCGCTCGATTCGTCGATCGTTACACAGTAGGTGCACCATCAGCTTCAGGGGTATCTATGCTCAGATCCGCTCGCAAACAGACACGCCCGATCACGCGAGCCATTCTCCACCGCCCCGCTCGCCTCAGACCCTGACTTCGTCGATCGGCCTGAGATCTTAGCGTGGACATGCAACAAGTGCGCAGAACCCGGCGCTCGTGCGGCTCTCGTGGGCCCCGGCGGCGTAGGGTAAGTCAATGTCCATCCCTGCATCACTTTGCTTACAAAGCCAAGGAAGTCGCAGCTCGCCATCCAGTACGCTCATAATGTTCGCGATGCGACGCCGCATATGTTCGTCTTCTGGGTGCACGCCAGCACTAAGGCCCGATTCGAAGAAGCGTACAGGAACATTGCGGACAGGCTCGAGCTTCAGGGGCGAGACAGTCCAAATATGGACATTGTGTGGCTAGTCAGCAACTGGTTGTGTGACGAGACAAACGGACAGTGGACGATGATATTAGATAATGTCGACGAAGTTGAGACCTTCTACCCATCGCGGAAGCGCAAGCAGGATAACCCGCACGAAAGCTCGTTAGCATCGTTGGCGGATTACCTCCCTCAAAGTCGTAATGGGTCCATATTGATCACGTCCCGAAGCAAGGATACGGCAGCTAGGCTGGTAGGAGGCTACGAGAATATTAAGGAGGTTCTTGCGATGGAGGAGAGCCAAGGCTTACAGCTTCTTTTCAATAAGCTGCAGGATACGGCGAATAAAGAAAGCGCGGTGGACCTGCTGTGTACTCTTGATTACGTGCCTTTTGCTATTACCCGGGCTGCTGCATACATCAACCGGCGGGCAAACATGACGATAGTGGGCTATCTGAGCGAGTTTCGCGCGAATGACAAGGAGAAAAAGAGCCTCTTTAACTGGGATGCAGGCGATCTGCGTTGGGATCAGTGCGCGTCGAACTCCGTGGTGACGACATGGCAGATGTCATTCGAGCGCATCCGCCAAGAGCGGCGGTCGGCTGCAGATTTGCTATCGCTCATGAGCTTCTTCAATCCGCAAGGCATTCCAAAGTTGATACTTCGAAGGCACAGCATGAGCAAAACAGAAACGGGTGATGAAGACGACGCTGGTATTGCGTTTGATGAGGACCTTGACACCTTGCAATCATACTGTCTTATAGCAGCAACTGCAGACCGTGACATATATGAGATGCACGCTTTAGTACAGTCTTGCACCCGAGCCTGGCTGTCGTTATTCGGCCGTGCGGAGTGGTGGAAGCAGAAATTTGTAGAGCTGATGGCACAAGCGTTTCCTACTGGGCGGTTTGAGAATTGGACGAACTGCCAGCAACTGCTTCCGCATATCGAACCGCTATGTGACACTGAGCTGGCTACCGATGAGTTGGTGGAAGAACGGGCCCAGGTTCTCACAAACGTTGCGTGGTATCTGTGCATGAAAGGGAGCTACGATGCAGCGGAAAAGATAGCAACAATGGCTCTCGCGGCTAGAGAGAGAGTGTTAGGGCCGGATGACGAATGGACACTGAGGAGCGTTGTTGTCTTGGGGGTGGTGCTGCAATACCAGAGGAAGTACGAGGAAGCAGAGAAGCTAAACCGGCGAGCGCTAGAAGGGACAGAGAAGAAGCTGGGCTTACAGCACCCTGGTACGCTGACGAGTGTGGGCAATCTGGCGGTGGCATTGCAAGACCAGGGAAAGTACGAGGAAGCAGAGAAGTTAAATCGGCGAGCGCTGGAAGGGTGGGGGATGCTGCTGGGTGCGCACCACTCTCTTACGCTGACGAGCTTTAACAACCTAGCGATGGTGCTACGGTATCAGGGGAAGTACGATGAAGTAGAGAAGCTGAACTGGCGAGAGCTAGAAGGGAGGTGGAGGAGCTGGGCGTACAGCACCCAAGATACGCTGACGAGCGTCTATAACCTGGCTTACCCTTTACACGGACAGAGGTGACACGAAGAGGTAACAAAGTTACACAACAAGTATGTAACGGCTTTGAACAGAAATTTGGTTCTCAGAACTGGGGGCATCTTTCTCGTATACTAAAATTGCAGCCAAACATGGCGTGAACCGCTCTACCTTGTCCCGAAGACACTACCGCTCTTAAGCGTCGCGTGAAGCCCAGGCAATTAACTAACAAAAGCTCAGCTTACAACAAGAGCAAGAGCTTGTGCGCAGCGCCTCATTATTATAGCGGTTAAGAAAGGTAATAAAGGTGGCGTATCTTGCTGCTAGATAGAAAGTACTTGGGATTATGGTAAATGGATCTGTCTTGGTTGTTAGCATATCTATGTTTTAACTGGGAAGATGTACTATTAAAAATGGGTGCACAGCCTTGGGAGCTAAGCTTGCAAGTGGGCGTGTATAGGAGACTAGGATTATAGTCGGAATCGCATGTGTACTTGGGCTGCTAGAATACGTGCTACCCTCTTGTTCTTCTACTCTCTCTTTATGAACGGCCCGCTCAATGTGAACACCATGCTAAGTCGAAGGAAAATTCAAAGCTGTTTCAACCACGTAGAATACTAAGTAGACTAGATCCTGGCAACAGGTCAGGAGGCTTGATTATCGACAGTTCCATGCTTAGGATCTATAATGCCCACTGTCACGTTAAGCTCGCCGGTGCTCGTGCATTCTCCATATAGGTGGGACATGGTCTTCTTCATTATCCTTATTGCTAGCCCCGCCTTTGCCAAGGGTATCCAGGCACCTCGTCTCGATGTCCGTCTCGGATGTTGGGGCTTCGATACCAGCGAGATATACCCTTTCTGTCTCGCCAATGGCTTCGAGTTCTTGTGCTAGCGTCCACAACTTGAACTTTAGGGTCTTAGCAAATAGCTCGTCGTTAACTGGCGCAATTTTTCCATGCGGAGTGCAGAATGGTCCCTGCTTAGGAAAGTCGATGTGTACAGGCCTTGATCGATGGCTGAATCGGATATCGGTTGTCGACGGGGCTCTTGTTTGTTGGCGATAAGGACGGTGATAGGCCACTCTAACGTGTTGCACATCCGAAGGTGTATGAAACTGAAGCGATGGAATTACTGTAAGGATATGAACAAGAGGTGCGTCACCGATATCTGATGGTTGGGCACTCTGGGCCCAGTTAGTACGGAGAATGAAACCTGTAGTAGTTATTACTACGATTTATGTGGGCGGTATCTATTGATGCGACGAAAGCTCTACTTGCCTGTTGTCTGGATTTGGTCTTTTCAGAACCGTGGGTGGCCATGTTGTGCCGCTCTAGGGTGGCAGTTGCGCCACAGCATGAAGACAACTTGGTAAAAATCCTAATCTAACGTCTTCTACTTAAACGCAGAACTTGGGTATGGCGATGTGATATTGTCACAGGAAATGGGGCTTTCGACGGCTTGCTCCTGTGTACGAGAGAACCCATCTAGAACATGCGAACTCATTTTCGTGGGGGCGGGGGTGCGGTATGCGATCATGACCGATAATGATGCATCCCAGCACCATGCAGGCTGTAATGTCGTCAAAGAGAGCCAGTCATTGTAGGTCTCCAGGGAAGACCCATGTCCGATCATCTGGGCAAATAAAGTTTATCGCCGCAGGGGCCAGGCGGGACCAAGGGGGTGGTGGGGGGGCGGTTGGGCTAGCGCTGTTCAAGCGCTGCGAAGGTTTCGACGGCGACGTTTAAGCACGAAATGCGCATAGGAGCCCTAATGTCACTTGCCTCCGCGGAATAGTTTCATTTCATGCGTTTAGCGTGTGCTCCCTGGTCGAGAATATGTATTTAGGTCCCCTACTATACGGTACTGAGCGTTCGTTGGACAACCAGCCTGCTGGATTGTAGTCAGCCCGATTGTTTGGCTGTGTAATTAGAAATCGAGTACGGAGGTGCCTTTCAAAAGTTCTTGCTGGCGCTAAAAGCGCATCTTGGCGAAGATGAAGTTGCTTCAACGCAGCCTTTAAAGTCAGAGATAGCTAAGTATACTCAACTCCTGGTGTTGCAAATTGCTCTAAATACTAACCTTACTATTCGAGCCTTAGTTGTTACACTGAAGTCTCCTTATATCGGTAAATCTACGTCTTAAATAGCTGAAGAGACTAGTCTTTTAGCTTAAACAATTACCTATATCTACGCTCGAGCTATCAAACGAAGAGAGTAGGCAATTAAGGCATAGATTAAGTGCTAAGATAAGCTCCCTTAGTCCTAAATCTACGCCTAGATTAAGAGAATCCCTGTATATATCAAGAAGATTATTGAGCTTGATAGCAGCAACGAGTACAAGGAGGGCGGAGATTGAAATTGGAGACGTTTTGGTGGTGTTACTAGCGTTACTAGCGTTACTAGCGTTACTAGCGTCAGCAAGAACTTTTGAAAGGCACCTCTGTAAGCGTCCACAATAGGCTGGGAAGGTGTTGTAGGAGAACAGACCAGTTTTTTTGGACATGCTTATCTCGCACCGTCCAATCAGCCTCCAAACGGTATGGAAGATACGTGCAGACAACAAGGTTGGGAGTAGTGAGTGCCACTGTCACAAAACTAGGGCGTAACCGTCAGCCACTAATCTGGGGAAGTAAAGTTCTGCATAGGACATGCAGACAGCGTTTCTAGGAATACCACCAGGGCCATAGCAATAGATGACATATGTGTTTGACTATGAATATATACGGTGTCATTGCTAGAGGATGTAGAATTGCCAAATGGGCAAATTACCAGCTCTGCTCTCGTCTCTTCTATAGAGATTGGACAAAAATCCGAAATTATAATCGCTATTCAATCCCATACTTAGCTCAATCTCCGTCCAGTTGCCTGGCTCACCCCTCCCATTTCCTGGCTTTTTTTTTTTTTTTTTTTTTTTTGGAGCAGCTCAGGTCCAGCGATGATATCTCCAGTGCGTTTTTACGAGTGGGGACGGTAACTTTAGGGTCGGGGAGCTGAGGCCGGAAGGCCTGCTAGGGCGCCTCAGGTTAGCCTCGACGGTAGAGGTGCCACTGTCATTGATCGTTCAATCTCAGCACTAGTGGATATGAGGATCTCCTGCGCCTGCTATCCAACCAGAGGGAGGCTGAAATCTGCACGGGCTAATTGCAAGGATAATTCATATGGCTAGACGCCAAATGGCCTCAAATAATAGGAGATCAAACAAACCCCTACATTTGATCCTTGGATCTTGATTTTGTTACTAGAAACCCCCTCGGAGAACCCGTAACACTGTCACATCAGAACACTAAAACAATAATCTGCCCTAGCATGAAACGGCATGCATGCGTGCTTTCCCGCTTCCCCGTCCGCCCCGAAGCTGCCACAAACTCAGGCCCAGACACAGCAGCGCGAGCGCCTCTGACTCGACGTAGAGGCTTCGGGGAGCTGTTCTGTTTCGGGCGCTCCTCCGACAGGACGCCACAACATAATCGATTGATCGAAGCCCGTCCTGTCATCACCAGGGTCATCTCTGGAGGAGGAAGCTCACCGCCGCAGCACCGCCATCCATGCTATCGTTGCTTACTGCGGGATCGAGGAAGTTACAACCCGGCGAGTCCAGCGGGCAATGCGCTGAGTCGCGCTGTACGGCCGCTTCTGCCGCCTGTATGTCGCTCAGCTCGCCGTCCCAGTTGTCCAGCTTGATTAGATCCCGCGTGAACACCGAAAACCGTCTGCGGTGATAGTAGCACATGCTCTTCATCCGGTACAGCAGCAGCTTCGCGCAGAGCTGGGTGATGATCTTCTCGAGTTCGCCTCGCAGGCCTTGGGAGTGCGCTCCGGTCATGTTCTCGTCTAGCAGCAGGCTTGACAGGTTCCGGTACCAGTCCATCCTCGACACAACGTAGGCGATGCCTTGCCGGTTGGAGCTCGCCTGGGTGAGTGGGTTCATCAGGATCTTGACAGAAAACATCAGCGCCAATCACTTATCTTAACGACAGCAGGACCAACCTCGAGCGCAAAGCACACGCCCACCCATGCGAGAGCCGCTTCTGGCGACTCCCCACACAGACAGCAACTGCTCATCGGCCTTATATGCATCTGCTATACTTGTGGAGTGTGGGGCCTGCGGAATCTCGGGTCCTTCCGCAGGTTCATCTATTCTGGCAACGAGATCTGAGAGATCACGCAGAATGGTGTTCAGTTGGCACGCTCCTTTGTTGGCTTCCTGATAGGACCTTTCTAGCGCCTCATTGTCCTTTAGCAAGGCATATATACGTGCTTCCAGTTCCAGTTCCTTGCGCTGGTGACTCCTTAATTCTCTCCGAAAGGGTTCTAGTTCATTAATAGGTGTCGCAGTATCACTGAAAGTCAGGCGCGAAGGCGACGATGCACGTAATTTATAGGTGAGAGGCGCCCTGGATCTTCAAATAAATAATTTTAGTGAAGCTCGACGTGTGCGCAGAGTTATAGTTGCTTGAAGTCAAAGTACCCCTCGTATTTTCCGTCACGGTGGATGGACGTTATTGTACCAGGCCGCACTGACCATTTTCCCGCTTTCAAAGTCGACCAAGAGGTAAGGGCCGCATGGCGGAGATCAACTTGACCGAACTCCAAAGCCGCTAAACCATTCCTGTTAAATCTGTCCGTTTCGCACAAGAATTCTCAGATAGGAATGGTCTGAGCACGGCTACCTCCCATCTGCGCAGCGCTTCCGTAGCCATCAATCCAGATGGCGCCGACGCGCAACTAGGACTCCATAGAGCGTTTCACAGTTAGCTTTTGAATTAAATGGTTATATGAATCTTTCCCATAGAGAAAATGGTCTATTAATACCTCTATTAAAAAAAGAAGGATTAAAA